>CM056381.1:76456028-76568592 GCA_029718625.1 Synaphobranchus kaupii | reverse complement strand
AGCGAACAGGGGCAGGGCTAACCTTTCTCTCCCTGCCTCTTCGGCTTGCTCACGCGCTGCCCGCCGCCTTTGAGCTGTGTTATCAATTATACGGCCAGGGCTCTCTGTTTCAGTCAGTCAGGGGAGTTTAAATTGCTTTTGCCTGCATTTTGTGTCCGAGCGAGAGGCAGCGGAGAACTGGCCAGATGCCTTTCTGCACGGCGCTTTCATACAAACGCCCTCACTAACATTTACCTTTTTTACAACTGAAACTGACCAACTGTGTGTGCCTGTAAGACTGTGACTTCCAATGCCTTAGGCCTTGCTATTGACAATAGCTTCCTTAAATAGAGCTGAAATTCCAGCCAAACACATGCACAGACTCACTGAACTCACACTCATGAGCATACACACACACACACACACACACGTGCACGCACGCGCATCTGCATGTTGTTGCAAGGTCCAGTTGCACTCATTGGATCAATGACTGAGCACCCCCTCGCCTTGCGGTCCAGAGCATCCGACTCTGCCCCATGTCCACTCTGCTGGGGACCCCGTGCAGATGGGGAGTCGGGACCGGGAGCGGCTGAAGGCAGCACTGCCCCCTGACGCAGGACAGCGGCAGCCACGGCCCCGGACCCCTCAGCGGGTGACAGTGATTGGTGGAGGGCCGGCTTGCGCAACCTCGTCGTCGACCCGCGTCCCCCTCCCACCAGCCGAATCTCTGTTCTACTTTTATGTGTTCTTTCTTGATACTGCTTGGCTTAACATTAATCAAAGTCAAGCTGTCCAGCCCATTCTGTTTTGTATTTTGCATTTATTTTGTTGGTGACAGATGATGCATCCAAGCACTCCTCTCGCTCTCTTTTTTTGCAGAGGAAATGTTTTATTCACGCGGAACACTTTATTTGGGTCACGGGGTAAATTTAGATACAGGGCGGAAAGGAGAATGATGACCAAACGGTGTACAAATCATGTTCATGGTCCCACAGTAGTACAAATCATAAACACGCGGATACTTTATGCTCTATTGTTTTGTTTAGTACATGATGTAAGTGTTTTTTCCCTATGTGCATGCATTAACATTTGACAACCTTGATGGCAGTGGGTTATTCATTTTTGATTAGTCATTCAAATCTTTATTTACAGGCCCTAAGGTGTTCCCACATATTTTAATGTCACTACTATACCAGACTAGTTACACTGCAATACCTTATCCAAGTGTAAGTAGTTTCAGTTCCTGCTGAAATTCACAGGCAAAATCCACATAGCATTATATATATATATATATATATATATATTTTTTTAAATGTATTTATTTATTTATTTATTTATTTATTTATTTATTTATTTATTTATTTATTTATTTATTTATTTATTTATTTATTTATTTATTTATTTATTTATTTATTTTTTCAGCAAACTTTTTTAATTTAATATATTTCCCAAAACAATCATTGCAGTAAACTATAATAACTATGTCCAATAAAGCTGGGCCTGGAATAAATAATACACTAAAACCCTGACATGTCTCATCCTCATTCTAGCTGTTCTCCACTCAGTCACTCCTCTACTTCACTGATGGCTGTAAACCAGGCTGGCAGCTTTTTAAAAGGCTGGTGGAATTCTGTTAGAGGTGATCGTGTCCGTGAGAGGATGTGGCGGAGACGCTTTCGCACGAGGGACGTGCGAGACATCACTTTAAACTCTCTCCCCCAGCGGAGTGCCGTCATAAGCCCCTATCCTTCCGGGAACGTTCTCCGGGGCAAACCGCTTTAGGACACTGGCTTCCCGGCTAACGTGCGAGGATTCCATCCGGCGGAGATGCTAACAAACGGGTCCTGAACTTTAACTCACCGACACTCCGCCGTCTCTCCCGCAGCAATGAGATGTGACCTGATACCCACCAGACGCCACGGGAGCAGGGTATAGACCCATTCGCGGTGAGCGCTGCTCGTTCCGAAGACCCGCCACGGCCACACGGCGCAATCTCGCAGCTCTAATGCTCTCAAAGTCAGAGCTAATGAAATGAATCACTCTAACAACTTCCCACAATCCACCTCTGCAGTACTGACAACAAAACGGAGAAGCCTGGACTCTCACTTTGAAATCTTTCACAGGACAACACGAGGCTGTCTGAGCAATCGCTCGTCGGGGTGTTGAAGCACGGCATTTAGTGCTTTAGTGAATCCCGGGGGGGGGGGGGGGGGGGGTGGCAATCTTCAGCACGGTTCTGTGCCACACCTGAATTTCTCGTGTACGTCTGCCGCCTTCAAGTCGCAGGTTAAGTGGAGGTTATTAAATCTTTTTTGTGTAAGAGCAATGGCAGGAAGTGGGGTGATGTCAGCACGGACTTTCAGCAAAAAGCCGTTCCGGGCGCTGTAATTGAGCGTAAATAGCTGCCAGCATATTTTATAATGATGACACAAGCCTCGTAAGATAAGGGGCCACCTGCCAACTCATATATGAGTGTATAGCAACTGACATGATTTTCAAAATTATCCACGGAAAATACAGCCATAATGCAGTCGTGAAGTTGTGGAATTCCTCTAGAGGGACAAAGGGACTTAAGTTCCCAAAAGTAGACTTTTTTTTGTTTCTATCAGGACAGCGGTTGGCAGGGTACAGTGTAGTCTGTGTAACTACGTCATTATCAGAACTCTTCCCTCATACAGAATGATTGACTCGTACTACTGCATTGACTCATTCTTTTTCTGCACCGACTGCCTAAATTCCAGCACTGCCCGCAATTGCAGCATCGATTCCTTTTTCGGGACTCACTACCTCATTCTCAGTCTTTTTCCAGTCGTAACCATCCTTCTCAGGACTTATTCTGCCTTGGTCAGCGCTCACGTTCGTTCACAAGGCTGTAAAGCAGTATAAAGAGGGTACCGCCGCAGGGCGAGGAGAGTCTCAGATGAAGACAGGGGTCCCTTAGTGTCGCCTACAGGCCATCCCTCTTTTCTTTCAAATCTTCCATTTCCTGGAACTTCATAACTTTTTATGATAGAACAGTCCCAGCAATGGCTTAGGGCACAGTTTGCCAGGTTAAACAGCAGGCTTTTCCAAAGAAGTATAATAATCTAAATAGTAATAATAATAATAATACTAAATTTTGACAAAAAGGGCTCCAGATGGCATACTGGAGACGAGGGAAAAGAGAGGACGAGCAGGGTAGCCCACCAGCTGCCACCATTCGACCTCCTTTTCCAACTCCGCCTCGCTGCAGGCTCACAGCATAGGACACCAGTTGGCACGTTTCCCCCATTGGTTTTTATAGGGGGCTGGCATTACCGCGAGTTTACTTGGGCATAACCAACTCCAAAGACGATTGGCACCACAGCTAATGTCACCATACAGCCATCCCCCCCCGCCCCCCCCCCCCCCCCCCCGCCCCCCCCGCCACAGAGAGACATACAAAAAGTTTGCTTCCAGTCTTTCAAAAACGAAGAAACCTTGAACTTTTCGCCCGTTCGGTAGTTTGAGCTTCCAGTGATCGTTTAACCTTTAATCAAACCCTCGAGCCAACAACACATCGATTTCTTCTAAGAGTGAATCAAGTGACATAGAAATGGCTACACAATGAGTTTGATCAAATAAAATAACGATTGAACTGGGTTAAACAGAGGTAATACATAAGACTAAAAGCCAAAACAAATCATTGATTATTGACACAACCTGACAAGCACATCCTATAATGAACGCAATGTCCATTAATGGAAAATATGCCAATGTGTTCTTGGCAACCTGGGCCAGTCCATATCCAGTCCAAAGGCCAGTCCAAAACGTTATGCCTTCGCTTTCTGCATATGCCATACAGTGTAAAATGTTATATTATCTAAAAAACATGTATCATTTTAAAGTTGAGTATTTTATCGTCCTTATATTGTGAAATATATTAAATGTATTACATAAAACATATACAGTCACAGATGCACACATCTGAAGGTGGTACTGATTTACATATCTTACAGTGCAAGCTGTATATTCTGATAAAAAAGACGCCTTCACTTTTAGATTTTAAAGTGTTTTCTTGCGAGGGCAGATGAAATCGCTCTCCCCGTTATAGATAAATGCAGAAGATACTCCTGCCATGCCTCCCTCCACACTAAAGAGATAGACTGTAGGCCAGAAGCTCAAAGGATGACGCAAACATCTGCAGAACACCTAATTACAGGCCTAACCATTAACCCGGGATGATGGAACCAACTTCCTGTCTATCAAGCATGACATTCAGCCCGTCATACATCACAGACTAAAGAGCCATTATCCTCAATGATAACTCAATGCGATTAACTCACTACATAGCCAATCTTCCCCTGCCACTTCCATGAACATCAAGGTGGATGGCTATCTAAAATTAGTTTCTGGAAGTGAATTCATCCTTTTTGAAATAATTATAATGCGCAAATTCCCCTGTTAACATTGTAGGACTATATTATGTTTCAAATTCTACCATAAACTGTATGTAATTTATATTTCATTCGCAAGCAGAGAATTGTTCCGCATGTTGTTTCAACTCAACTGGTAATTGTATTTACGTTTGCTGAAAGTCTCCTGGTGTGCAACAGGCTGTCTACGGAGTTATTTTGCCAGATGAGTATTCTGCGATGTTTGGTTGTTTTTCCGATTCACACTTGAGCGCACCGCACGGAGTAGAAACGTCTCAGAGATCGAAGTCCAGAGCGAGCTCCGCTTTAATAACTTCTAGCTCAGAGGCTTATCGCCTACACCCTGAGGGAGGACATGACGTGGCTACCCAACACCTAAGTAAAGTACCGTTTCATGCTAATCTGAACAATTCTCTTCATATCTAGTAGAAATATAAAATGTCTGCCACAAACACAAGCCTTTTCAACAGACAGGTAAATATGTGGCACACACTCATATGTCATTGCTATTGAAATATAGTAGCTGAGGAACCAGGCAAGTCCTCTCGCCGTTTTCTCTTTGGCCCAATGCTACTCTCAAGACTACGAAGTTAAAGGTTGACATTTCAAGCGGTAAGGCGCTCTCGGTGAAAGGAAGGTGATCGTAATATGCTTGTTCGCCACTTTAAATATAAAAAAGGGCACTGCAGTTCCTTTATTAATGCACATTTAGGCCTTGTGCCAATCACTTTAAGCTCAAGGTTATGCACACAGTAAAATATTCAGTGTTAAATGAATTCTGAGAGAGCACGTTTCACTCCGATGGGAGTACATCTGATCCCAACTGGATTCATATTAACTCTGCAAATGAACAGTCAACAATTTCCAAGCAGATGTTCAAAAAAAACAATTTTTTCAGAATAGAACAGTAAGTGCACGGTTCTAAATTACGGGAGTACTGGTCTCAGTAGAGAAGCCAGAAATTTGGCTTGGATCTTAATGTTTATTAGGATAGCCAAATAAAGGATGGCAGAAGATTCTGACCACAAAGGTGCAAATAAGTAACACATATAAAAATAAGCAACTTTTGTTCTGCTGAAGAAACTTTTCAGTTAAAACCTAAATGCCACACTTTCAAGAATGTTCCCTGCAGACCCAAATCAACAAATAAACTGCTATACTGTTAGTTTTTCTTCAAAGGGTCTGTGATGTGTAAACATTGAAACAGCCCACACAGCAATCAAAAAGGGAGCAGAAGCGTTGGACGAGGAAGCATGTGATCACAGTGTGACACACCTTTCAGGTTCTTTCTTTTGATGGAAGAAGCGGAATCTCCGGCACACTCGGTTTAAAAAAAAAAAAAAAAGAAAAATCTGATTTCATTTAACAGATGGAGGAGAAAAATGCAATTTTCTTATTCACCAGCTTTGAAAATTCAAAACTCTCTGACTTGAAGAGTTCCACTGAACTAAGTTGCGACACAAAAAAAATGTCAACAACATTCTTTAGGCAGGAGCAGAGAAAAATGATTGGTGATTGGTAATGAGTGGGTGGGGCCAACAATATAGACACTGAGAAGAGATTGGATATTGGAAATATTTGGGGTGGATTAAGGGAGAGAGGGGTTCGGCACTGACCGGCCTGGTTGGTGGTGATGTCGATGGACACGTGCTGGGCGGGGTAGGGGCTTTTGTTGGTCACCCCGTTGACGGCCTGGATCTCGAAGGTGTAGAGGGTGTGGGCCCACAGGTTGCTGATGAAGACGCGCGTCTCAGTGAGGCCCAGCTGGCGCGGTACGAACTCCACATTGTCGTCACAGTGGGAGCAGGACCGGCGGTCGGCGCGGCACTTCTTGCAGACGATGTTGTAGACCACGTCGTCCCGGCTGCCCGTCTCCCGAGGCGGGTGCCACTCCAGGATGACGGAGGTCTCGTTCACGATGGAGATGACATTCCGCGGACCGGAGGGCACACCTGCACAGCCACAGATAGGACTAGACATAAGTCATTTTAACACATAATCAGTGCCTCTACATCATCATTTTAATGTACTCCCAGTTTACTCTTACAGTGCCACCATTTAATTTTTTTATCATACTTTTATTTAGCCAGGTAGGTCAACTGAGAATAGAAGAATGCCAATGCCTTTTTCCTGAAACCATATGCACTTAAAGCTGTCTTCTAGCACAGTAAATACAGGCTTTTGCTCTTGTCTGGTCTAAATTCCATGACAGCTGACAGCTAACACCCCCTTAAAATGAGCAATTTCATGAGTTGTACTGAGAGAAATGTGTGTACTGGACCTCAGCTGTACCAAAACACATTTTTGCTAGCCTGAACTTTTGTAAGTTCAGCTGCCGTGAATATATTCTTTGCATAAGTCTGGCTGCTATTATTACACGGAGTCGTTTATGGTTCAGCGTTTATGGGCCCGGATATCATACACAAGTGACGAGTGGACTTTCAACGACAGAGTAAAGCTAATAAAAGATTTCAGCAATCCGAGTTTGTTCTAGCCTCATTCCCGTACCCAAGCATGGTTGTGTTTCTCAAGATTCTAACCAAGCATTGTTTAAATTTGTTAAAAACAACTTCCTTAAGCCTGTACGCTTCCGGCGGAGTGCTGAAATCAAGGTTTTCAGCTCTGTCTGTGATGACAAGGAGTTCCGTGAGAGGTGGGCAGGGGCGGCCATGACATTCGGAGACAGCACAATTAATCATTGTTCTGCAGGGGTAAACCAAGTGACACCGCAGCACAGGCACAATGCCGTGAAACACGAGGCCTGTTGGGGTAACAGAGAACGAAAAAAAAAAAAAAAATAACAAGTTAGGGAGAGAGCGAGAAACGCGGTGTTGAGCCGAGACCTCGCTCACAACGAACGTGCTAATCGGCTGCTAGCGCAACAGCTCCCAGCGCAATGCCTCCTGGGTGCTCGCAGCGATACAGCGGTGGACGGAAGCCAAAAAAGATAAACCGCTGGAGGAAATGTTGAGAGACAAATGACAAAAATATTATTATTTATTACTGCATAATTACTGTTCTGAAGAAATTTGGCACAAAGCGTCTGTGTGTAGCGCTTTGTACGATCCGTGCCGTGCCATATCATTCTCATAACAAATGTCAAGGTTAACCCGTTTAAGATATGGATAGTGCCATAACTAATACCTACCAGTGTGTACTGACACCATCACATCAGCTGACATACATTTTGATTAGTGCTAATGAATATACCCCCAGGTTACAGTGCCAACAGTGCCGTTTATGTAGTTCCCAGAAAGTATATACAGACGGGGAGAGCTCACAGTATACTGTTTAGTTTGTGTTTATTTTGCACACTCTGCATGTGTTACTTAATCCCACACAGCGGGAAAATTGCTAGTTAGACTTCACTCATAAAACATTACATTAGTTGTGGGTCGGACCTCACCCCAATCAGTAAAAAACTGGTTTCCAACGTCGGCCCTGGGCCCCCCCTGTGCATGCTGGTTTTCATTCCACAACTGCAATCCCAGAATTTTAACAAGCTGTTAATTTTTCTTAATGAGGTGCTTTTCATGTTTACAGAACTTATTTTAAGCCACGTTATGCCAAAAGTAGGAATTAATATCTGCAGGATAAATGTCCCATGTTCACATTGTACAATATTACAAACAATTTAATTAAAAGAGGTAAGATAATTATTTAACTGATTAAATTAAAGACCGAGGTGAATCAATGGGATCCTTATTTGTGAAAGTGTGGACAGATGGCCACTAAAATTATCCGGTAGATAATGAAGAATTCAAAGACAAAGCAAAAATAGTGTGAAAAAAACATTTTTAGAACATAAATACTTGCATAAATAAATACAACTTAATTAAGAGCCCATTGATTTACTTAGAGATTCTTTAATTTGATAAATTAAAAACCTTTGTTACCTCTTTATATAATTGTTTGCAATGTAGCACAATAAGCACAATGATAAAATGGGAAGTTTATTGTCCATGGCATGCATAGCTATTTCTGGCATAATGAGGGTAAAGGAGGGTAAATAATTTCTCCTAAACACAAAAAGCACCTAATTAAGAAAAATTAAAAGCCTGTTAAAATTCTGGGATCACAATTGTGGTTGGATTGAAAGCCAACATACACAGTGGGGGCCCAGGACTGACATTGGGAACCACTGCAGTGAAAAATCCAGTTGTATGGATAAATGTAGTATAGTAGGATTAAATAGTAGGATTTCTATTCTGTCCCCTGGAAAGGATTGCACGCAACAAATGGATTCTGTCACCGGGGGGAAAAAAGCCTGGCAAACATTAGCACTGCACATTATAGCAAGATGTTACAGTGAAGGACATAAGATGCAGTACAACACAGATTAGCACATTTCTGTAGCGCACCCTGCTGAACATATTAGCGCACAGTACAGGGCAGGCCATAGTACTTCACTGCATAGCATAGCATAGCATGCTACAATATTGTTTAGCACAGCACAGGACAGGACAGGCCATTAAAGTACTGCACTGCATAGCATAGCATAGCACGCTACAATATTGTGTAGCACAGCACAGGACAGAACAGGCCATTATAGTACTGCACTGCATAGCGTAGCATAGCATGCTACAATATTGTGTAGCACAGCACAGGACAGGACAGGCCATTATAGTACTGCACTGCATAGCATAGCATAGCACGCTACAATATTGTGTAGCACAGCACAGGACAGAACAGGCCATTATAGTACTGCACTGCATAGCGTAGCATAGCATGCTACAATATTGTGTAGGACAGCACAGGACAGGACAGGCCATTAAAGTACTGCCCTGCATAGCATAGCATAGCGTAGCATAGCACGCTACAATATTGTGTAGCACAGCACAGGACAGAACAGGCCAACTGCACTGCATAGCGTAGCATAGCACGCTACAATATTGTGTAGCACAGCACAGGACAGGCCATTATAGTACTGCACTGCATAGCATGGCATAGTACGCTACAATATTGTGTAGCACAGCACAGTTCTCCTTGATTAATTTGCAGCAGTCAAGAGGACTCTCCCCTGCCTCTGTGCACAGAAATGGGTCAGAGGAGCTGAGATTAAAGAGTTGCAGCGCAGTCACACTAACTCCCAGGAACAGAGAATACTGAAAGCACACACACACACACACACACACACACACACACACACACACACACACACACACACACACACACACACACACACACACACACACACACACACACACACACACACACACACACACACACACACACACACACACACTACACTGTGTGAGCATATGTTATATATAAAACAAACATTATTTAAGAGGTGAAAGGGGGACAGAAACATGCTGCTCCAGCACGACCTGCTTCTCAGGCTGGGGAGGGGGGGCATCGCTGATGTAACTGCAGCCCGAGAAATCAGATGCGACTGCCACTTAGCGAGTGATTTGCAGGCTATTACGGGCTGCCCTTGGCTGTTTTAATTTGCGATAGGATTTAATTTGTCGAGCGCGTTACCCACTGCCTGTCCTCTGGCATTAATTTAGTTGGCGAAGCCAGTGTTGATTTTGTTTACATGTTGCTCGCATTGGTTACACAGCAACATCATTATTGATACTGGAGTTCCATGCAAAAAAACAAAAAAAAAAACACACAACAATATATTATCGTGGCAGCGTCAAGAACAACCTCTTTGCTATTGCCGTGGTACCAGGCTAATCATTTTACTGTTGTCACCTTTATAATGAAGTAGCATTATATATTTGAAGTGTGCGAATGGCGCGGGAACAACATGAGCCAGAAGTAAGCTCGGGCGCCAAGCCAAAAAGGCAATACCGCTGCCTCCTCTCCCGACCCACGCGCTGAAATAAACAATCACGACATCACTCGCTCACTCTCTCGCCCTTCCAGCTGATCCTCTAACGCCACCATTTTTTGCAGCGGTTTATTTCATTATGTGAAACAGTCCCGGTCCGCTGGGTTTTAAATAAGAACCTGCATGCAGGTGTATATCAGTGGTTTAGAATTTGAGCGGGAAGTCACGGCTGAAACACAAGGGGTCAAGACCGGGCTTCGTTTTTGATGCTTACTTCCTGGTCTTGTTGAGAGCGTTGCTCACTTGGCGCCAGTGCGGTTGGCTCCAGGTCTTTTAGCCCCCTTTTAAATGTAAGTCAGTGGTCCCAATTATTCTTTGTGTAATGTCTCCCCATGTGCCGATTTGGGGGGGATCTGTCACGCGTTTAGTGAACAACCTGGACTCAGCCCAGACTTCGCAACCATATGAGGGTCTCCCTTTTCCCTAACTGCATGGACTCCGGCTCCAGTTTTTGTACAACAGGGCAGCACAAAACTGCACTTCCGCGGCTTTTCACAAGCCCATGGGAAGTCGACGGCTGACATCACAGTCACTTTGTCCGTATTTCTTCTACAGCCTATGCTCAAACGCCGCTCTTTGTCTAAAGCGTTTGGCCGCCCGTCTCTCCCATCCGAGGGTCAGGGCTGCTGGAGACGTGTTAGGGAACAGGCGCGTCAGTGGGAGCCCGTCATACACACACAAGAACACAGTACGCGTGAGCACGTGCAGAGACACGCGCGCTAGCGCTCGCACGTGCGCTACGCTAGGACGCGGGGCTAAGCAGACACCCGGTCAGCTGAAACAGAGGGGGACCGGCTGACACGCAGCGCACAGCCTGGCGAAGCGGTCCAGGGGATTAAGCCGGGAGCGGCAATTACACCAGCTTAGGCTGGTTTACAAGCGCTTTCTACAAAAACCCGTCCTCCCAGACGTCCGCTCTGAGGAGGTTTGGACCTTGATCAGAAGTCCAGACAGCACGCCATGCAACTTCAGCAGGAATCTGGAGCCACTGGACCCCCCCGAGGAATGCAACATGCATAACTCCATCCAAAACAACGTGGGCTGTCATACTCAACCATGCTATCCCTGTAGTTTTTTTGCTTAAATTTAACACTGTATATACAGTACCAGTCAAAAGTGTGGACACACCTACTCGTAGAAAGTATTTTTTCTGTTATTTTTACTGTTTTCCACATTTTAGAATAGTAAAGACATCAACACTATCAGATAACACAAATGGAATTATGCAAAGACCCAAAAAAAAGTGTAAAACAAATAAAAAACGTCTTATATTTTAGATAGCCACCCTTGATAACAGCTTTGCACATTCTACCTGGAAATAAGGTATCAAGAGTCTTTCGATATCCTTTTATACAGTCATGATAGCATCGCCTGTTTACCTGTGGAATACCTGTTTACCACAGAAGTTGTTTGAGAGAATGGCAAGAATGTGCAAAGCCGTTATCAAGGCAAAGGGTGGCTACTTTGAAGAATCTAAAATATAACACTTTTTTTTGTTTTGATGACTTTACTATTCTAAAATGTGGAAAACAGTAAAAAAAAAAAAACTTTAAAAAACCTATGAGTAGGTGTGTCCAAACTTTTGACTGGTACTGTACGTCAATAATTTTAATCCATTATTAATTTTTAATTGAACTTTAAAGACTTGGGGCCCTATCTTGGCGATCTTGGCGCTTAGTCTAAGCGCATGGCGTAAAGTCCATTTTGGGCGTGTCCAAGTCCACTTTTGCTATTTTAACGGCGTGTTTTTTTGGCGCTAAGCACGGCGCAAGGTGCAACTGGGCTGAACCTAGTCGCTTCATTAATTATAGGTGTGTCTTGGGCGTGACATGCAATAAACCAATCAAAATGTCATATCCCATTCCCTTTAAAAGCCTGCTTTTCCACCTTGGCGGATTGCTTATGATGGCGAAACAGACATGCTCGTGCGTGCTTAGTGCGATCAAGGAATAGGCTATATGGATCAGTAGCAGTAGTAGTATTATGAGTTCCCGGTAATTCCTGACCAATTGCTTCCTTCTCACCTTAGAAAACGCCAAATTAGCCTGCTTGTTTAACAAATTTTGTTTGATTATGCAATGAACTCATGTTCAAGCTTCATCCGAAGTTCATTAGGATTCTAAATTAGATTAATAACATAACTATCGTTATTTTGCCTTAATGATGACACTAAATACAACAAATCTGTCAGGTTGGCAACCCATAGGTTCAGCATATTTTCCCTTGTTTTATAATGTCCTGCTTATGGAAATGTGACCAACCTGTTTTACTGTTAGCGTAATACTTTAAAACGATTCACTTTCCCAGGAAGACCGTGAAAAGTGCGATGTACAGCAGGGCAAACAGACCTGCTCTTGTAAAGTGAACATGCAGATAATGGAATAAAAATTAATTGTAAATTAATTGTGTAACAATTTGTTTCTAATTAGACACTTAGTTCTCTTTAAAATCTTTTGTTCAGTTATGGAATAACAGGTGAAATCAGCGGGGTTTTAATAAGCTGAGGGTATGGAAACCTTGTCACTGTAATTTAAAAAATATGAAGGACGAAGAATAGCTAAGGTTAGGCTACAATTCAGTTAACATGATGACATTTATCTCCGTTTTTTAACCATAGTCTATCGAAAAAACATTATGCACAGCTAGTCCGCTGTAGCCTAGGCTATTTGAAAAACAATAAAAGCAATATTCACTGGACAAGGTTTTGAACTTTTTTCAGTCACAAACCATTCTATTTAGCCTACTTACAGGCTGTATTCCTAGATAAACAGAGCTGTATTGTAATGACATCTGAAGCGCATTTTCAGAACGCAAATGTTCGTCTATTGCAGTACGCGAGTTTTCCATTGAATGACAATTCACGCATTAGGTGCAAAGACAATTCGCGCATTAGGCTTGATAGCTATAGGTGTTATCAGCTCCTTTTTAATGGATAGCCATTGTCCCGTACCATCGCACATTGCCTGGATGTTGATGGAGTGGGCTGAGAGCAATGTAATGTGGTATTGTTTCCCTTCGCTGAGGGAAAGGTATGTGGACCTATGGAACCTTTTTATTATTATGCATTTTTGATATAGCCTACACAATAATAATATTTCACATTGTGATCTAGATATTTTAGTCATGCTTGTGCACGCCCCTGTGTGTAACAGACAGGAGGGTATGCACGTTGTGCACACGCCTATGTAGACACACTTATATGCGCCGTTAAAATAACATGTAAACAACTGCGACATGACTTTAGACCAGGTTTGTGGTGGTTCTAGCGCTTTCTGCTGGCTCAAGATAGCAATACGCCAAAAAGAATCCTGGCCACTCCTCATCTTAAGACCAACACGCCCAGTTCACTTGTGGCGCAAGAATACATGCTAGTTAAAGGACGTAAGCATTAGGCGTTATTATGGACCTAGCGCCGGGTGTAAGATAGCAAAGACACTTGTGTTTGGGTTAGCGCCGCTTTGCGCCGGGTGTAAGATAGGGCCCTTGGAGTTTCTCTCAGACTGAACAAAAAAATTGCTAGGCTATAGCAATTAGGAAAGGAACACTGCAATTCATTTTTCGTGTTGGATGCGTTTCCTGGAAATGTGTCTATTTTTTATCAGCTCCTTTCCCCACACACATACATATGCTGGACATTAAACAGTTTTAAAGGGTGTGGGGGGGATTATTAGAACTTTAAGGAGCACCCCAATCCTTCAGCTTCTTGGCCAGGGAGATTTTACACCCACTCCGCCTCGCTCACCAGCTTGTAAGAATGGTAAGTATACATTGAGAGAAGGTGAGTGGAAAGAGTGACTCAAGCCATACATGAATTTCTCTGAACTATCCCTGAATAAATAAATACATGAATAAAACCGTGTATATTGTCACTGGGGAAATAAGAAACCCATTAAACACTTGTAACCGTTTCTGGTTAGATTTCATGGATAGCAAACCAACCCCGTGGGGGGTTTTTCCATTGTCAGTAATGTATTCTGTATCGGGAGGGAGGGGAGATCACTTCTGACTTGATTAACCTTCTTGTTTTACATAAACAGCAAGATGATACTTCGGTACAGTATGCTGCCAGGACTGCCACTGGAATCTTCTACCGCCACTGGAAACACAAAACACGAAACATATGGCTATGTCCCAGATTCGATCGCGTCACGATGTGCTTTGCCTTTAAGCCTCGGTGCTGAAAGCAAGGGCCCTTCCCTTTGATATTTGCAACATCTGAGCTTTGTGGCTGCTGAAAAAAATGATGAATGTGCAAGAATGAAAATGATTAATCGCGCTTAAAGGCAACACTATTATAATAGCCCGTACTATCACTGCTACTGCAGCCTGAGCTGCTGCTACTAGTCCCGCGAATATGACTCTCCCTCTCCTCTCGGTTGTTACGACGACGGCTATAAATGCCCCTACGACTTATTATTGTAACTGATTCCAATACTACAATTAGCAAAATCAATAAAAAAAAGAACCGTTTGCAGGAGTGGTTCTAATTCTGGATTCTGGAAAGAAATAAGTTTCCCAGAGCCAAGAATCCCCCCCCCCCCACCCCCCTGAAATCCAAATCCCACAATGAGACCATTGTGTGAACTTCATCCGAGGAACAGCAAGCTGCCGGGGTTCACAGAACCCCCCCCTGCTAGCCCCCTAAAAACTGAAAAACCAGTGAGCCCCAAGAGAGAGAGAGGGAGAGAGAGAAAGAATGAGAGAGAGTGTGTGTGTGTGAGAGAGAGAGAAGGCGCTGCCATCCTGCTAATCTTGTTAGGTGAGGAGTATGAAGGTGTGGGTGTAAAGCCTGCCCTGCCTTGGCCCCTGCTGGGCTGATCTGCCCGTCAGGCCCCTGGAGCCAAGGAGGATAATGGGGTTCAGAGCTCCACTGCTAGCCCCTGGGCCCTGAGGGGCGTAGTCTCTATGACACCGGAGAGAGGCTAACCTTGTGCTGTGCTAAGAGTACACCTCTTTGCATGCAGGCAGGACGGGGGCCAGGGGGCAGCATATGGTTATTTTCCCCAAGACAAGCTAACGGTCAGCAGTGTGCTGCTGCAGACAGCAGGGAGGGTATTAACCCCACATAGCATTCTGCTCTGGTGTTGTTGAGCAAGGTAGCTCTGGCACACACACAGCTGTAGAAATGGACCACATAACGTACAAATGTTTCGGAAGTCCGGTTACACGCGGAAGCGCGGATGCCAAAGCGAGGTGTCTCGGTAAGAAAACAAGCCAGCGCCTACTTTTATCGAGGTAAACTAAAACCGACATCGAAATTGTCCCCATTCATGAAATAGTCATTGCGCTGTAATATTATTCATGAATGGGGAGTGAAGTCTTTCCAGGTGACCCAGATACTGCGCTCCACTTCCCCGGGCCCACCTGGGAGCCCAGCGAATGTGGAGCAGGGACAGACGGAGAGAACCGAACGGGCCGCCCAACACTCCCAGAAACCCTTGTCGAGGCCCGTTTGCTGGCCGCACACAACAGCAGGAGAACGTGGTGCCGTTCACGGTTACATTCACCCGAAGGTGCTTGCTATTCCTTGCATGGATGCAGTGCTCACAATATGAGTATTGTCTACGTAACCAGCTATTTATCCAGCTTTGATTTTTTTAAAAATGAGAAGGGAGAGTTTAGTTTATATGATGCTGGCCTGACCTCAATAACTCATTTGTCCTTAACTTTGATGAATATGCAAATTATAATCTTTTTCCTTCACAAATACAACTTGGTGAGCTAATGTTGTTGATTGCTAAACTAGCCAAGCAGTTTGTGACAGAAAAAATAACCAATTTCATTATGAGTTGGTCTGACTGAATCTTGGCCGCTATTTGTGTTGTAGGTTGCACACTGTTACACTGCTCCAGAGCTCTTCAGTACTACCCTTTTACAAAAAAACACTCTTTGGCCCTGATGAATATCCAGAAAATCCTACAGAGGTGTATGCTAAACCTACTTTCATCCCAGTAATGAACGGACGGAACATGAACTCTCTTCGCCAGTTTGGCCGTAGCGTGTAGTGACAAAGTGAATTACGGTTCACTCACTGGTGCAGGGGGCGTCCGCCTGGTCCATGTCCCCGCGGTAGTAGCCGTTGCGGCA
Source organism: Synaphobranchus kaupii (assembly GCA_029718625.1). Classification (NCBI taxonomy): domain Eukaryota; kingdom Metazoa; phylum Chordata; class Actinopteri; order Anguilliformes; family Synaphobranchidae; genus Synaphobranchus; species Synaphobranchus kaupii. The sequence goes on along the minus strand of CM056381.1, from coordinate 76,552,290 downwards.
GACGCAGATTCCGGCAGCCTCCGCAGTGGACCTGCTGTTGAGGGGACACTGCTGGCAGAGCCCTGTCCCTTGGTTGGATTTGAAAGTCCCAGGGGGGCAGGCTGCGGGAGACAACAATTAGAAGAGTTAAGTCGGCAACGCAGGAGCGGGACCGTTATTTCGTTCACCGACGGGGAAAGACAGTTTTTTTTTTTTTTTTTTTTTTGTTTTGCGATGAAAAATTCATTGCGATTGAACAAAAGGTAGGTTCACCGATCCACAAGAGACAATGACCCCTTCTTAGTGTAGCTGCTATGGTCAGAATAGGACTTGAACTCACAACGTTTACAACCACACGGCACATCTGGAAAACGCACACAATTTTATCATGGTGTATAAAACCCAGGTCCCTCACACAGGAAGGTTGAGTGTCTTTAGTGGCCGACCATACTCTGCAATCTTGCTTTACTGCACACTCTTTCTACCCAGCTAGCCGAATAACATTTTATAGCATGTTCAGAGTGTGGGAAATTGTGAAATATGATCTTGAAAATTTGGTCAGGTCGCAAACACAACTTTTAAAAGATTTTCCAGTGGAAAAATGTCTAAGTGTGATCTGCACCTATTTACAGCATAGCTGAAAAGTTGTGGGGGGATGAAAAAGAAATATATATAAAACAACAACAACACTAATTCACCACAACCTCACGCTACCCTACTGTAAGGGTGTAAACAGCCATGATAAGGTTTTGCGCTAACTTGTCAACGCTCATGGCTATCTCAGCCGACCAATAGGAGAACGCCTCAATGTAACTGGTGTGATCAAAGCAGCGAATGAAGGGCCACCACCAACAGTAGCCGCTAGGTTCTTTTCTCACATGGAGATAATGCTACTGTCATCCGGCCTCCAGGAAGTGATGTCACTAATCCTAAATGGACAACAGTCTGCCTTATCAGTATGCCACATTAATTTCGGCAATAAGGAAAGGCCTACTACAAGTTACGTAAACAAAAGGCCGGCTGACTCTACACAGGGCTGGATTTATGACCAGCTCTTTGTGATATACAGTACGCATTAATGCTTAGTAATCAGCCATCCAGGCTAGTTAACATCCCCGTGCCATTTCAGGACAAGGTCTATAAATTTATATAGAGCAGTCTCTCACATTCCCAACCTGCATTTATTTGACCAACAAGAATCATGATGATTCTTATTCATAGAAGATGCAGTCTATATTTTTCCTAGAGAGATAGGAGAGTACAGATACAATCTGTTGTTCATGTTCTTCCCATTAACAAAATATTGGAGTTATTTTTCATTCCACCCGAGAATATATACTCCCCTACGCCTATATTCCCATTATCAAATGGAGACTGAGCAACAAGGCATCTAGGGTAGTTCAAAAAGAAAATGAAACCACTGAAAAATGTTTGGTTTGGTGCACCGGCTATGTACTTAAGGCATAAATGCACACGCTTGGGACACAGAGATAATCACTATCCTTGAAATCCATTTAAAACACTCTGTCCATCTCAATTTAACGGCGTTGCATAATTGCAACTTAATTCCAACGGCTAATTAGATACATATGCTAAATGATGACTGTGATTTAAACTGTGGAACATTTTCCCCGAGAACATCCCACAGTGCCTATTGAACATGGTAGTTAGAAGTTCTCTTCTCTTACTCTCTCATTTCAACAGCAGCGATTAAGGTTAAATGCTATCATTACCACGAGGGAACTGAGTTAGTAGTGCTGCAGTACGCAAGATCTGCACCGCCACACCTTCCCCACTAGCACATAATGCTTTAATTAAAATGGTGAAATCAAGGTCCCCGGAAAGCGTGATGACATTTGGTGACGATCGTGACCCGGGCTGGGACAATGCACGTGCAAATGCAGATCAATCAAAAACAGCAGGTGTTTTAACTCGTTCAATCAGCAGCCGCCATTTAAAAACGCCATTTCTCATTAAACGAGGCCCAAGTGGGCAACAAGCAGCTCCCTTCCCTGCGGTCCGTGCATACTTATCGCAATTAAGTGCGCTGGTTTTACCACCTAACAAGGCCTGGCTCATGGCTGGTGAGTGTGTAATCATGATTATAAATCTTCACTTTGGACCCCAGACCAGTGGGGCTCCAATCATAGACTGTAAAAAAAAAAAAAAAAAAAATTAAAAAAAAAAATTTAAATACACACTACTGTGCAAAAGTCTTAGGCACATGTGAAAATATTCTGTAAAGCGAAGATGCTTTCAAAAAATAATGAAATGAAAAGTTTCTAAATATCAAACAATTGACTATAAAAAGCAGTAAACAGTAAAAAACTAAATCAAATCAATATTTGGTGTGACCACCCTTTGCCTTTAAAACTGCATCAGTTCTCTTAGGTACACTGACGTGCAGTTTTATAAGAAAATCAGCTGGTAGGTTGTTCCAAGCATCTTGGAGAACTTGCCACAGTTCTTCTGCAGACTTTGGCTGTCTCGCTTGCATCTGTCTGTCCAGGTAATCCCAGACAGCCTCGATGGTGTTGAGATCGGGGCTCTGTGGAGGCCATACCATCTGTTACAGAACTCCTTGTTCATCTTTTCGCTGAAGATAGTTCAATAAAATTTTTGGAAAATGAATGTTTTGAAATCTTTGTGTGTGTTTTTCTACTGACATACTAATGCAGAAGACAAAAAATAAACATCTAAGAAAAAAAAAAAAAAGAAGAATTCTAGGGTGCCTAAGACTTTTGCACAGTACTGTATATATATATAAAAATTGACTGACGTCACCCATTGACTTTACATGAGCTTGTGAAAAGCGTTTTGAAGCCGCGGAAGTGCAGTTTATGTGCCACCATGTTGTACAAATTTGAACCAAAGGGGGGATGCTTATATGGTGATGAAGTCCAGGCTGGGGTCCAGGCACAGTGTGATTGACTAGGCAGTAAAACAAACTCCCTGATAGGTCCTCAAAATATTGTCCAAATATGTTAACAAGTAGTCACATGGGGAGACATTAGGCAAAGAAACACCTATTGTAACTACATGTTCTTGTGGGAAAAAATGATTGTATTTTGGCCGCATTGCTACCATTGACTTGCATTGAAACGGGCGGCCGAAACGCCTATACTGGAGGCAACCGCACTGGCGCTAGAGGGCAACATCTCTCAACAAGACCAGGCAGTGAGCTTCAAAAATGAAGTCCGTCAGGCCCAGAATGTATACCCCCCCTCAGTACCCAAACCCCTGAGCCCCTCCTCCTACTCACTCAAAGCACTAGCGCGGCTGGGTCATAGGATTCTCCAAATATACAGTATGGAAATTCTGTAGCGCTCCTATTTACAGATGCTGAATGAAACATGTCAAAGCACATTTCAAAACAGGAAGACTGGACGTATGGTATTAATCCTGCTTCAGATGGGACCATTACAGACCAGATCTGTGCGCTCTCCCCACAAAATGACCTCCCGTCTAACAGATAGAAACAGTCTCTGAGCCCAACTGGATCCTAGAGGACAAGAAAAAAGTGCCAAAATCACCAAACACAAGTTTATCCACTGCCATTACTGGCCTGATACACAAGGACTTTGTGTCTGAGGAAACGGCCCTTTGACATCTTTTGGCAGACACACGCAGAACATGTGTACATGATACACGTGAGGCTTTCGGCAGAGCAGACTGCAACATGCTATGACACACGACCCGTGTAGAATTCCATGCCATATTCCGGTGACAGCAGGAAACCCAGCTGCTGAAACTTCTTCATATCCCAGAATGTGAACGAGTCCTATTCCTATCACGCAGTACCTGATAACCCGAGCGAACACAAGGCAACGTTCTGATATATCACAGTTGCGGTCAGACCTGGGTTAGATAGATATGTGAAATTCTTTACAAACGTAAAATCTAAACACAGATTTTCCTCAGATCCCTGAGGATTTTCAATGAAACACATTACTATGCGACGGATACAATCATATTGTCAGTAATCTGCATGACATTTGCTGGTGTGTACTCGGGTTAAAATACAGTATTTCAAATTTTTTACTCAGATCTGGTTACTGGAGGTTATTGTATCAATATGGGATAAAGATGCTAATGTTGCCCAGGTGGACTCCTTTTTGGCACTATGTGAACCCCTATATAGACCAGGAGATGAATTACAGTACTTTCACAATTTAGCTTACAAAAAACTCTAAGATTAACTACACTTACAAACTTACAAACTAAACTTTTAAACAATACAATCTAGCAAGACAACTCGATACTGCTCTTCCCCTAGACTTGCATTTGGATTGCATGCTAAATCTGAAACGGTCTGCTTATGAAATTACTCATAAATAATCTTTGAACATACATAGTTGAAATATAGTTATATTATACAAAAGGTAGAAGAGAAAAGTAAGATAAAATGAATAAAAAATAAATACTAAGATATTAAACCTATTTTCAGTTGAATGTTTTTATCCTTTAGTACAAGCAACATTTCATACTGTTCAATCCCCACTACAGCAAAACCCACTTGAAAATGAGATGGTTAATCTCAAGGGGTTTATCCTTGCAACAAATTTCAATATTTGGTAGTGGTCCTTTGGACACCAATGTTGCTTAAATAAACAACTCTGAGATTTACATTTGAATTAATCAGGGATTTGTCCGTATAGCGGGCATGCTGCTCAGAAATTATCCTGAAGTGAATATCAATTACAGAAGACGCGAGACAGTCAGACATCGAGCTCTCATGTTCAGAACTTGCATACTTTTAGATCAAAAGGAAATTTGAATCATTTTCATGTTCGTGAATTTTGCAAAAAAGCAACTTCATCTTGTGGCTTAATGAACACTTTGTGATTGCGCAGGGCGTTTCAATAAAACCATCTTAGGTTATCGTGTCCAGTCGATCATACATTCCAAAGTGTAAAAAATTTAAATGCGCTACATGACCAATGGATATGAGCACTAATTAAAATGAATCTATGCAGAGGCAGAAACTGCTTCAGGCTATGTTTATAACAGACAGAGCTGTAATAATGAGCGGGGCCTTGGCACTCCACACCATTCTCAGATGAACAACCGAGGCCTCACGGCCGTAATGTCCGTCCCCGAATAAAATAAGAGGGGACTGAAGCCCTGCGCCTTTACATCACCTACATTTTAGGTTTTAATTAAAGTTTTTATGCAATCAGGGGGAGGGGAGGGGAGGACCGACAGTTTTGCAACCAGTAGCTGGTTTATTGTGCTGTAAAACACGGCCTGTTTTACGAGTCCTCAAGACTGTTTTTGCTCGTGTGGGTGGGGCGGGGGGGGGTTGGGGGTATTACAGGCCAGCTCTGGGAGACGGCTCCATTACGCCGGCGTGCGTCGCGGGCCTATCCGGGGCCGAGGAGGGAGCCGCACAGAGAGAGGAGCCGGGTTTTAATGAGGAAGGGGAGGGGCTCCGAGGAGCGATAGGGCTGGCCAGCGGCTCCATGGCAACGGGGCTCCGCCACTTGTAATCTCGTCGATGCCGCGGGCTCACAGTCCAGAACCCCCCCCCCCCCCCCCCCTCCCCTCGCGCTCTCCCCCTGACAAACCTCGTTAGCTCCTCAGCCGCAAGGCTACAGGCAGGGGGAGCGGTGTCATAAATAGAAGTAAGGGGCCACTCCCGGGGCGTCGGCCACGTCCACACAAACATGCATGTGGCCCAGCTGCTGCCCACACCAGGGGAGTGATGGGAAAAATAATATATCTCTCATAAACATAGAAATACGCACACACACACACACGCACACATATAAACACCCATGACACATACACAATAACAATCATACAGGCCTGGCTCTAGCCTTTCTGCTGCCCTAGGCGAGATTGTGGAGATATTAAATGGTGGTGGTGGTGGACAGGTGGAGTGTGTGTGTGCGTGCTTGTGTTGGGGGGGGGGGGGTTCTTGTCTTCTATCATGGGCACAACCCGTGGATTCTCATCGCCCCCTCGGTTTGGTGCCCATCCAGACGGAAGGAGCACTAGGTAACAGTCTTTATCGCCTATGCCTAGAGCTGGCCTTGCGCACACCCACCTTGTGCTAAAATCAGGACTGAGCACAAGTTTTGACAGCCCACACTGAGGGGGAGGGTGGGTATGCACTTGATGGACATCGAGGTTTTCACCGGGAAAAAAGGCCTCTCGACAGCCAGGGCAAGCGCAGTGTTTAGGCACGCGTTTCTAAGGTTTGTGTATGTGACGCGCACACGTAACCGAACATACGCGCGTGACTGCGTGTGCACACAAGCGTGTAAAAAAGGCTGTGGACACGGAAGCAGCTTGGATGACAGATCTAGCAGGTTTTGGCTGAGCCACTCGTCTACAGCTCAGCTGTGACACACTTCTCAGGTTTACAGCTATTTAAAAACCATCCCAGGACCTAATTAAATAACCCTGATGTCCATGAATTTAGGTCATAAACAACACCACCCTCGTATACTCAGAATGTGCTCGAGGAATAAGGACACGTGTACCATTTGCATGGCACACAGGCACACGCTCAGAAGCTGATGTTTAATGATCTGTGAAGTGTTTGTGGGGGCTTCACTCAACCTCACACATTTCGTTCTTTATTTACACGGGACAAGAGTGTGGAGCGAACAATAGCCAATACAGAGAGAGGGCCGACGTTTACACACTCGCCAAACGCAATCAATTCTTAATCAGACCACCGCACATTGTCCACGCGCAAACGCGAGATTTGGTATAATTGTCTGAAGTTTGACAAAATCAGAAAGAGTTCCGTGTTGAGTAGAGGATTTCTAGCTCGCCGGGGAAAACCTACAGGTTAGCAACAGAAGGGGAAGTAGGTAAAAAAATAAAATAATGCTATCAGCTGAGGCTAACAATCTGAGAGAGGATACTTCTGAGGATTCACTTTTAGTCACATTTAATTAGCTCTTTCGCATTACATGCTTGATGCACCCACATTAAACCTGTTAATGAATGTAGCCGTGCTTGGCTGAACCGTGCCTTTAGGAAGCAGCAGACGCACGCGGCGTGCCCCTGAGCCTCCGCGGCCCGCGGTCAATCGCCCGGCGGAGGGATCGGGGCTTTCCGCCTCGGCCCCCCGGCACGCCGCCCGCGCTCCGCTCGCCCATTCGCATTTTCGTTCGAGACGTCGGACCCTCCCCTGCTCCCGAAAACAGACAACGGCGCCGCCGCAAAAAGAGGGAGCCGATCCGTCTTCCCACGAGGCTAAATTTTCGACTGAAAGGAAAACGTTCACGATAATGAATACAAAAAAAAAAAAGAACTGGAGCAACACGCAATTTGCCTGAGTGTCCTTGAACGCCAATTACGGCGACTGGGAAATGTTCTCGCTGCTATCAGAGTGAAGCGAAACGTAGCGTTCCCACTGCGACGCTTTATCGGGTCCCGTCTCTCGCCCCCGATCCAACAGATGTTCTCGGCCCGGACTTAAAATCAACAGAAAATAAGCGGGGGAAACCCGTCAGCGGAACGAGCGGATCTCTCCTTCCGCTCTGTTTTTATTTCGTCGAAGAGAGACGAGTCCGTTTAATCTTTAAGGCGCTCCGGGAAGTGTGCTCTTTATCTCTCAGGCAATATTGGCTTCTATCACAGCCATCCGAAGCCTCAGCCGACGGCGGCGCGCCACGTCGGCTGTCGAACCGAACACAACTCCCCGCCTATAGATAAGACGGCAATGGCTGTCTGTCTACCTCTGGCGCGAGGGAGGGGCAAAGGGCAAAGGTCGAGGGTTTCTCCCCTTCTCTCCCTCTCACGCGGTATCCCGCGACGGTTGTTTTCATCGACGCAAATATGAGGTCACGGCTTTTTTCGTTGATTAATTGCGCCTGCTGTGAAAGGTCGTTCAATAACATTCATTCTAAAATTAAAATTCCCTCTCTCTCTCTTTCCCTCCCTCTCGCAAGAGCAAACTCAGAGCATGTTCAGTGAGATAGAGAGCTCCAGCTTATTGGCTGTGAGAGCCTTCTTCGGTACAAAAGCAGATACGCAGTGAATTTACTGCCGCGCGCTCCGCTCGGCGTGGTAAATATCACTGCGACAATGCTGGGCACAGAACAGGCGGTGGGCAGGATGTGACAGCCAGCAAATTGAAGGGAAATGAAAGAGAGTGGGGGGGGGGGGGGGGGGGGTGATGGGCGGAGTGCTAAATCCCAAACCTCAGGACCTCTGCGCCCGGCGCCTGAGCGCTCATGAGGAAATACCCTTCACTGACAATATATCACAATACAACAGGAGCTGCCTGTCACTGAGGGCAAGTGTACTTACCCGCGATACTGGCGGCCATTGAAATACACTACATGGCCAAGAGTACACAGACACCTGCTCGTCCAACATCTCATTCCAAAATCACGGGCATTAATATGGAGTTGGTCCCCCCGTTGCTTTAACAGCCTCCACTCTCTTGGGAACTGGGAAGGCTTTCCACTAGATGTTGGGACTTGGTGCGGTGATTTGCTTCCATTCAGCCAGGAGAGCATTAGTGAGGTCGGGCATTGACGTGGGGCTATTAGGCCTGGCTTGCAGTCGGCTTTCCAATTGATCCCAAAGGTGTTTGGTGGAGTTGAGGTCAGGGTTCTGTGTAGGCCAGTTCTCCCACACCAATCTCGACAAACCATTTCTATATGAACCTTGCTTTGTGCATGGGGGCATTGTCATGCCGAAACGGAAAGGGCCTTCCCCCAAACAGTTGCCACAAAGTTGTACGCCCAGAAACGTCTAGAATGTCATTGTACACTGTGGTGTTATGATTTGCCTTCACTGGAACTAAGGGACCTAGCCCAAACCCTGAAAAACAGCCCCAGAAACAAGGGGTGTTTGGCACTGTATGTAGAAGATACACTGCCTGGCCAAAAAAAAAGTTGCACACTGTAATATGTCATTGGACCGCCTTTAGCTTTGATTATGGCGCACGTTCGTCGTGGCATTGTTTTGACAACCTTATGCAACATCACAGCATTTATTTCTGTCCAGAGTTGCATTCATTTATGGCCAAGATCTTGTATTGACGACGGGAGAGTCGAACCACTCCGTAAAGTCTTCTCCAGCACATCCCAAAGACTTTCAACGGGGTTAAGGTCAGGACTCTGGTGGCCAATTCATGTGTGAAAATGATTCCTCATGCTCCCTGAACCACTCTTTCACAATTTGAGCCCGATGAATCTTGGCATTGTCGTCCTGGAATATGCCCATTGATGGGATAACCATGTTCATTCAGTACATTCAGGTACTCAGCTGACTTCATTTTATTGCTGCATAACGTTGCTGAGCCTAGACCTGACCAATTGAAGCAACCCCAGATCATAACACTGCCTCCAGAGGCTCGTACAGTGGGCACTTTGCATGACGGGTGCAACGGCAACTTTTTTTTTGGCCAGGCAGTGTACAATTCGAAATACAATTCTAAAAATATGTAGGTTTCTGGCATAAAGACTAAAGGCATTAGATTTCATTAGGTCTGTACAAAAAAACGTGTGTGGGAGACATAGCACGTAAACATAACTCAAGATGTGCTGTTCTTCCAAACTAATTTATTGGACGTGATGGCAAATGATTTTCTTAACAATGAACCTAGGCCTGATTTGTGAGGTAAATCTGTGAGCTCCATGCGTACTGACCTGCTTATTGACCAATCGCCTTGGGAACAGATGGTCACTGTGAAGTAAGCAACCCCTTTCTTTGGCAGCATGCATTGTATCTATATTTCTGAAGCGAATCCCTCTCAATGAATCGCATCCATCTCACTGCTTCTATTTCAGGCACCACTAAATCTTACATTGTTTCCATTCAGTGGAAAATCTCTGTGAGGTTTTCTTTTGAAGTCAATCAAAACATCACAGGATACGTGTCACAAAAAAATAAATCTTAAACGCAACCGAAAGCTCACAACACCTGACAAACTCCAAAACCGCCTTGCGTTTCGCTGGACGAAAGGGAGGCAAACTGACATTCAAAACCAATGAAAAGAAGAAAAAAAAAGAAAGGTAAAACGGTCCAGGGACACATGATCGAAAACTAAAGGCGTTTGCAAATAAAGGCAGGACCACTGGGCCAGAAGCCTTTGTGGGAAAGCAGCTTCCGTTGAGACCCCATTCAGCGGTCATCGTGGCGTCGCCCTTTTGCCGCCTCGACGTCGTCTGATCTGAATTGTGCAGCCGGACCCCGGGACACAGCTGCCGAGGATCAGTGGGCGTGGCCGGCGAACTTTAGCTCCCCGTCCGTCATCGCCTCGCAATCCTCCGCCTTTCTGGCTCTTGAGAAAGCCTCTTCATTGTCGGACGTTCACTCGGATTCCCCCTAAATTTTCAGGGAACATTAATCACCCCTCTATTTTAGCCCTGTCAAAGCTCCGGCTTTGCACTTAGCGGGAAGGCCGACGCATTGTTCGGAGGCGGGCCCAAACGAGGAGCAGGAAACTCTGTGAAGCTCCTTTTATCTGCGGTCAGTCAACCTATTACTTCCCCATCGTTCCCCTCCAAGCACAACATCCAAATGCTCTGGTGATCAAATCCCCCCCCCCCCCCCACCCTCAGTTTCATTTTAAAACTAAATATTTCAAATGCTGAAAAAGTAGGGTGCTTACATAACCACTAACAAAGAAATAAAGCCGTGCATTGAGCTGAAAATGAAGGCAAGAGAAACCCTGGATCGGGCAAAGGGCACGGTCGCTCGCCCCGCTGACGCATTTAGTATATTGTAGCTCGGCGCTTCTTTTCCTCAGCTCGACTACGGCGCCACAATGCCGATTTTAATGAATAACCGAGGACTGTTTCCTGTCCAGCCATTAATCAAAAGCAGCATATCAGCTTCAACGGGATTGTATTTATCCAGCCTGACATATACCTGTCCTTCAGACTAATGACGCATGGTCGCAAACTAAATAAGTGGGCCTGGATGCAGCCTCGCTGGAATATAACAGGGAAGGGAAAGATTGCGTAAAAGATACTTCGCCGAGACGGGGCCTGAAGACACCCCAATCAATTAAATTGTAAAAATCCACTAAGCAAATGATCCAAGATCCAAGACATTCCAAACGGGAGCACAAAGGTAAACAAAAATCTGTTATGTGACCAGGAAAAAAAAGCACGTACTGCAAACGACTGACGTTGCAGCTAATAAGCGTCCGTCAGGGTCTGTGTATCTTTCTCTATTTTTATTTTACACTTTCCATTCAGGAACCCTTTCCTGGGAGCCAGAGAACGCACAACCCCCCCCCCCCCACCCCGACCACCCATTTTCACGCTTTGCAGTGTAGCTTGCATCATGTGAATCCGCTGTTCCCGTCTTACTGAGATTTTCTTCTTTGCGTCTTTTCTGGGCCGGTTTTGGCGGGAGCACGGTCCCCCTGCCTATGTTGTTTGCCACTTCGCCTCTCCTGCTCGGCACGCTCCTTCATGTCGTGTGACGACTGCTTTCCCTCATGCCAGATATGATGCTTTATCTTTCTGGTTGAGGTTGTTTATTAAATGCAGTTTGTGTGAAAGGTCATTCAATAAAAGGTCATTTCGAAAAGTAAATTCTCTCTCATTTTCTCCCCTCGCCCCTTCTCTCTCCATCTCCCTCTGTCCTCTCTCCCTCTCCCCCTCTCCCTCTCTTTCTGCCAGTGACTGCCTACCCTCTTCCTACAGTGATAACAACAGCTGCGGAAGGTGGCAGGTTGGAAGGAGAGGGCATGGTGGGATAGCAAAAGATGGAGGTAGCATATGTGTGGATGGAGACCTGTCTCATGCACTGGCTCTGACAATTTAATGGGAGGGAGCGCAACGGAGCTGGGGGTTGGAGGGTGAATGGATGTCAAACAAAAGACCAAATTACTGCATGCGGGGGTGGTGGGAGTGGGCAGTGGGGACTGGGGAGCGGGGATCATCCTAACATAGGCACCCTCAGCACACTCCTCTTACAGTTCACAGATCTGAGTAAGGAGATGGTTGGGGGGGGGGGGGGGGGGGTAACAGTAATGACTGAGTGAATGCACAACAGGAAACATACACTCACACTCACCAACATGTGCACACAGTACATATACAGAGTATGCATGTATTTGTACTGTGTGTATAAATGCATTTGTGTGTTGGACTAGGAACACATAGTTGTGGTTACATGTGTATTTTGTCGTAGCCATTTTAGGTAAAATCAGCGGTCAAACATGTTTGGCTGCATCTCACTATGGACAGTTAAAAACAGGACATGGATTTCTGTGAAAAGCAGGAATTCAATAACATTTGGATAGCGCTTTATACAAAGACAACATCACAGATGCTTTAGAGATGAAATATAACCACACCTGACCCCCCACACAGCAGGCAAGTGCTGTAAAATAATCGACAAAAAAACTACAGGCAACAGAACGCCTGTGTCCAGGCACTGTGTGCGCAAATGTGGAAGTGTGAGCATGCATGTGTGTATGTGTATCTGTGCGTGTGTGTGTATATGCATGTATACATGTGTGTGCGTGTGTGGTGTCTGCAAGCGCGTGTGTCTGTGGTTCTGTGTGGGTGCGTGTTTGTGTGTGCGTGCGTGCATGCATGCATGTGTGTGTGTGTGTGTGTGTGTTTGTTTGCGTGCATGTGTGGACATGCGTGCGTGTATGTGTGTGCATGCATGCATATGTGTGGATATGCGTGCATGTATGTGCGTGCATGCATGTGTGTGTGTGTGTGTGTGTGGTGCACTGAATTACTGAATTACTAGTATTATTTGTATTACTTATTATAGGGGAGGGAGAGGAACAGTTTCTATTCTCTAGCCTCATAGAACGGGCAAATTCAACAGCAAATTCTCGTTTTCTACAGTATTTATTTTACAAAGTCATGCGCAGTGTGACATTTCCCATCATTTTTTTGTTTTCTAAACATATTTCATAAAGGCCTATGAATCAATACGAGCTTTTCTGAAAGGTGCTCCTCAGTGGTCTCTTATGCCGGCTTTAACACACAACAAAAGAGTGTGATTTTGTCCTCCTCTCAAAGCCGCACCTCCTCCAGTCCTTTCTCCTGTCTGCTTTGTGCGCTGCACAATGGCTGCTCAATGTCTACTTTTTATACAGGATGCCAGGTCTCCACTAAGGGTGATTTACTAAGGCGTACAAAAACCTTTTACCACACGCAAATCTAATAACACAACCAATGATTGGTGCAAAACAAATACCTCGACCAATCATTGGTCACGTTATTGGTTTTGCGGGTGCTAAAAGGTTTTCTGCTAAAGGTCTTAGTAAATAAAGTCCTCACTGTGCGTGAAGCACAGACATACGTATCTTCAAAATAAATTCTTCACAAGTCCTTTATGATTGAAGCGCACGGTATGTGGAAATCAAACCGCTGCGATCGTATTTGTGACAGTCAAGAAAATCTAACTGCCAAGACTTTTGTCACTGAATTAAATCCAGTGCCATTTTTTCAATGCAAACTTTTTTTCCAGTAATTTTGGTGATAAGGGCTACATTAGGCTGTTTGTGGTTAAAAGCCTATTTTTAACCACAGCTGAACTGTGAATCGAAGGTCAGCACAAATGACTGAATCCAGAGAAGAGTCACGGTACACCGGACAAATAATAATACCCAATACCACATAAGACAAATTAATCTCCAAAGCATGTTATGCCAAGAACTTAATCTTAAAGAAATATGAAATGTAAAAAAGATTTTTAAAGCATAAACAGGTGGTGCTGTAATTAGCCATGGAACAGCGGTAATTTCACTGGAGCGTAGCCGCCGTGGCCGCCCCGGTGCGCGAGCTTGCCGCAGCGTTCCCAATCCTCCCCTGCCATTCCCACAAGCGCCTCTGAAACAGACCTGCCTACCAGAGCGGAGCGTGAAGGGAAATAGAGGGGGGGGGGGGGGGGTGAGAGAGGGACGCTGGGATGGCGGGTGCACTCATCCGAGTAAATTCACCGCGGCCCCCCGGTAAGGCTCGTCGCCCGCGCGCGCACGCCGGGAAGCCGCCGCTCCGCCTGTGCGCTGTCGACATCGGGAATCATCAGCGCGTCGGACCAGGCGTGGCCTCCGTCCGAGAGATTGCACCAGAGATTTTCTTATATGCACTGAGCTCCGTAGTCCCGCCCACTTTGGTGACGAACGTCTGGTGCCACTTTTCGGGGAAAAAAAAATATAATGGGAGTCAATGGACTGAAAACGTTTTTTTTTCAATATCCAGGCAGCTACACGTTCAAATCACCCAAGAGAGGGGTTGTCATATTTTTAAATAATTTATAAAATTGGTAATTTGAAATTACGTCCAACAAATATACAACAAGAGCGTTTTCAAAAAAACAACCAAAACGACAACATCCGGTCTACTCACTTGCTCAAACTGCTGAAGTGAAAGCCATAAAGCTGACACTTTTGACATGGCCAGACTGATAGTGATTCTCGCCCTTGGTGATACTGTTCGTTTCACTCCCATAATAAGACAAAGTGAAAGCCATTTTCGCTAGCAGAGCGACCGGTAGCTTCCATAATAAGTTACAAGAGCAGACCGAGTGTTAGCCATTTTCGCTAGCAGAGCAGCCGCCCGGTAGCGACTTCGTTACCTATGTATGACCGGGGGATTCTGGGTAGTGTAGTTATGTTTCTCAAACTCCGTTAATTATACGATTAAAATTTGATTTAAACCCAGTGATCAGTATGTAATGGAATATGTATCACATATATGTAAAAAGTTTGGTCCATACAATGTTATATATCATCATAAGGGTGAGGGGTTGTTCCCGAAGTGGGGAAAAGTAATGGCTTCCGGCAGTCTTCCGGGACAGAAGGGGGCAGGACTACGGGGCTCTATGCACAGTGTAGCTCAGACGGCCAACAAAAATCCCTCAGCTTGATATTTACTCAGGAAATTCAGGATGAGCGCTTCGCTCGAGGGGGTACAACCTGGGATTTGAACCCGCAACCTTCTGGTTTCAATCGCACCACACCGAAATACGAAAAGGGTACACGGAAAATTATTAACATCTATCGATCCCTTTTCCTTAGACGTACATTTTCCGCTGTGATAGCCACAAGGAAAACATTACACAAGAACGGACGGAGGGACTTAACTGGGCTTCCCCAGATTTAGAGAGTGGGTCATGGAGCGGTGCTTATATTATATTATATTCACTGTGTGAATGATACAGCGGTGTAGAGATGCACCGGGGCCAGGAAAGGGAGGATATTAAAACCGCTGACCACAGTATACGGGAGCCAGCGGGACCGTCGGAGAGAATAAAACTAAGAGGAAGAAGCCTACCACCGTGGACCAGCAGATGGAGGGGATCAGGCACTCGTCTGTTGGATTTTCCTCACCTCCTCTACAAAGAGTCAGAGATCAGAGAGCCGGCGCTTGGCGAGAGACTGACTGAGAACCTCCTAGTCAGAGTCATTAATAACGGAGATTTAATAAAGCCCTGCGAACTGAGCTTTAAGACTTGGCTATGTTTCAGCGAGTTCAAATTAATTAAGTGTGTGTGGGCAGCTTTGTGGCTGCGCGCACCCACTTGTGTGTGAGTAAAATGTAGTGTTTTACCATTTTAACTAAACCATTAAGCGAAGCTTGCTTCCAGTGCAAAAATAGGATTAATACGCTCAAATATAAAAGGAAAGAGATTCAATAAGTTGAATTTTCTTCACATCAATTTAATTTCTCCATTTTTGCCCTCCTCTGCGATCAGAAAATATGCAAGATGAAGCAGTGGTTCCTAGAAATACAAGCAAACAATGCACAACCTTATTAGCATTAGCGGCACCACAGTTTCTCTTTCAAACGTAACTACCTGCAGTGTTGGAGTGGGATTAAGGAACTGGCTAGAAGACTTCAGTGATTTTTTAATGCAACGGTACAGTGACTTCATTTTAAAAATAATTGTTCATCTTTATGTGCATTAATCAGCTCGGAAGTGCTGCCGTTCTGTTACTATATTGGAATTCAAGTTAACTCCGACAGTGAAAACCAAGCTTTCTGCCAATATCCCATTGTCGCAGCATTATTGCAAAATTAATGTTAAGTGCTGTAGCTACCAATTTTCTTGTAACTCCTGGCCAATGTGGTCATTAAATTTTACGGCCTATTTTGCTTGAAAGCTAACCATTTTACCCAGGAATCAAGCCATAGTAGTGTTTTATGGCGTATGCTAAATGGTTAACTCCTTAATCGTCCTGAAGTACATGAGAATGAGAATACAGAACTGCACAAAATCCCATAAATATTATATTAAATAAAAATATACTTATTTAAAAAAATACATTAGTGTGTGCCTAACACTTTTCATGGAACATTGTTAACAGCATAAATAGCTGTCCTTCCAGGATATGTCTGTTGCTTTCCAATTCATTATTACCTATTTGATCAAAATTGTTTAATAGATATCATATGATCCAACAATTTAAGACATAATAATGAAACAAATGGTTTTTATTCCAGTAATAACATGGGATCCCTAAATGGATTGCATAATTTCCATTCAAAATCTTTTTTTCATCCCTCTGATCGTAATTTTATGAATTTAATTGAAACGGTGGAAATTGTTATGTTGGGAGACTCTGTGGACAGTAGCTCCTGCTTCCAGCCCAGGAGCCATATATCTCAGGCTGCGTAGTTGTCTTTTTCCAGGACTCTAGCCCTTATAAACTGAGAGAAATCATTCAGCGCAATACTGAGCCCTATGAGCATAAGGCTGGCTTCATAGATAAACTTACATTTTGTTTGAGTAAGTGAATCAGTCCATCGAAGACGCTTGGCAGTTTTATCAAATCTGAGCACAGTGTGCATGCTTATATATTGCTCAAAATGAGGTAACTAAACAGTTAGGCTGAAGGCAACACCACCAACACACACTGAAACACACACACACACACACACACACACACACACACACACACACACACATGCACACAAAAACACACACGCACGCAAAAACACGCACGCACACAAAAGCACACACGCAAGCACGCACACGCGAACACACAAAAACACACCATCTGCATATAAAAAGTAGACTAGGTAATGATGTGTTTGGAAGCGATGATTGAACAGTACATCTTTAATGTATTCATCCTGTGGGTCTCTGCAGTAGTAGCTGCCAAAGGCATACATAGCAGGAGGTCTGAGCCCTAATGATTCAGAAAGGCAGTTCTCCCCAAAACATTTTCCACAGATATATGCACACAAACACCCAGCGCTCAGAATGTATGAGCAGTTTGTGCGGCGCTTCAGACGTTTTTGCGATTTATTCCCATCTTAAGACGTGTACGTGCGGCTGACGCGTATATAAATGCTCGTCCGGCTTTTGAATAATATACCTGCATGCAGAAGAGTGGCAGGCAGTCACGTCACGGGTAGACTTATGGCGGCAGACGGGGGAATTTGCTGCGGGCTCGCCCTCTGTCTCCGAGGCGCCGCTGCCATTTCGTTCCCGGGCCCCTTTCCAAAATAAATCATATTCCAAAAATACAAACGCACTCCGCCTCGCTCTTTGTATTTCAGTCGCAAAAAATCAATAACCATAAATTGATTCCACCTTGAGCACGGGGGGCAGAAATAATAATCCTGGTTCCGTGCCATGGTATCGTATCGATTCGCAAAGCAATTGCTTTCACACTAGATTAAGGTGTTATGGGACATTGCGTGTCACTTACAGCCCGTTGCCACTGCGGGGTCAGGGAAATATCACTCCTAATCACATTAAGGCATACCGTACCAATGCTCCGACACAGCCCCGGATCACCAACCGCTCTCAAATGACAGGGCTCCGCGAGTAATCTCATTTGGCCTTTGGATTAGTAACCGCTGGCAACCGCGGTAGGCTCCGCCGGGCGTCGCGAGGGAAAAAGACGAGTCCCGTTGTCTGCGGCTCGACCGACAACATGGCTGGTTTAGCGCGCCGGATTAAAAGGGGATCGCGGGTTTCTTTGTGGCGCCGGCTGCCGTGTGGCACTGGCGCAGGATGGGATGAGTCTAGGCCTGGCGGCTGGCGCGGTCAGACACCGGCGGTGCCGGCACAAGCAGCTGATCCTTTGTAAGCTGCCATTTAGCAGACCGTATATGGCGACCAGGCCGCACAGCTCTAAACCCCATCAAACACAGTCCCCTTCCCGCGCACTGCACGGTGTCATTGACCAGACAGCCGCACACAAAATCCCACTAATAGCCTTTAACCGAGTACATTGCTCAGTCAAATTATGTTGATTCGACTCAAACGGAGCTCATGTTGAACCAAAAGAGATGAAAAGTACGCCGTCAGAGTTGATTTAACTCTGATTTAACTGTGGAGAGTCAGTGTAATTAGACCAGCACAATAACACTAACATCTTAAAGGGGACATGAAGCACTCTGTAAAGTGGCTCTGGTTCGTTAGCTTTTTACGTTAAATTATATATGACCGTGCATTCAAATCTCAAATTGACCCGTATTTGCTGGAAAAATAAGTTAGTTAACTAGGGTTCCACTAGGGTTCAGCCATTTTGGACCAAATGTGGTTGTGACGTCACTAGGTTGGTTGGTCTCGGCTGCTCAATGTATTCCTATGGGAAAATAGCTGACTTTCAGTGAGCTGTAAAGTGCTGCGCCGCTGCATTGCCTTGATAAATTAGTTAACAGCCTGCAAATATATACCTACCGCGACCTAGAATCACAAGCTAACGCTTATTTACTATAGGCAATATTAGCTAGACACGACTTTAGCTCCCAAACCGTTTATCAAGGCAAGGCAGCAGTGCAGCACTTGCCGGCTCGTCAGAGGCCACAGCATTAGGTATATGGTCAGAAGCAGTTAGTGGAAATTAAGTTTTAAATTAAGTTGTGTTCAGTAATACTCATTTGAGCATCTCGGGGCAATACAAAAGGACCGTCTGTGCATTTTTTGTTTTATTTTTTCCTCACGATACATCGTTGAGCTCACTGAAAGTCAGCTATTTTCCCATAGTAATACATTGAGCAGCCGAGACCAAACAACCTAGTAAAGTCACGACCGCAGTTGGTCCAAAATGGCTGCGCCCTAGTGGAAAAAAAGCTAACTTTAGCTTCTTTTTCCAGAAAATGCGAGTCGATTTGAGATTTTAACGCATGGTCATATCAAATTTAAAGGGGTAATAAAAGGGGTAATAAACACCGGCTTATGTTCTGTCTCCGCCCACTTCACAATTTCAAAAGACGCGAATTGGGCTCGAGTGAGAGAACACAGACGGGAGGGGGGAAGAGGGAGGAGTTACAGTTGGGGGGAGGGGCGATAGATCCATTCGGTAAAGCGTCATGAAAACGGTTCAAACGGAAACCCGTTTAAAATTAAAGGGCTAACGTTAATTTGCGTAGTTTGAATACCCATCAATCAAGAAGAGGGAGAGAGGGGGCGTTGATTTGCGTAGAAAAAGGTTTGTTACCTTTTTTTGTCGTCACAAATGGGGCGTGGCTCAAACAAAACATTTCAGTTTGGATTTCAGCGAATGCCTCTTTTTGACACAAAATGCGGTGGCACGGCTTAATTACATTTTAGTTTTTTTAAGCAATAGGATATATGTGATTTATGAAATGGAGGCAAGATACTCGGCTTTATAACTCAAAATATTTGATTTAGTGTTTATTACCCTTTAAAGGTAAAACGCTAATGAACCAGAGCCACTTTACAGAGTGATTCATGTCCCCCTTAAATGGAGAGAACGCAAAAGAATCATAAGTGTGGTGCCACTCTGTGTGTGGGACCTGTGGCCAGTGGGTCCTTTGCGCCCATTGAAAATTCTGGGCACTCGTTCAGACCGCTGCGGCCCCCTGACCCCGGCCCCCACAGCAACGCTCTTCTACCGAATGGAGATCGCCCCCAAGATCGCGCACCGCGTGGGGGACCGTGGGGGCACAGGCAAAATGCAATTTTCCACACTTGTGGAATCCACCCACACCCACAGGCATCACCTAAACGCAGGCGACAGGGAGAGCCTGAAACAGGGAAGGACGATCAGCAATGAAGAGAGACGGCTAGAAACGTGTTTTTAAACAACCGATTCCCTTTTGCTTTTGCGGCACATATACTATAGTCAGGCTAATAAGATACGTGAGCTGAAAGAGGGAGTTCAGTGAGAAGGCGTCTTGGCCCTGTCCCCTCGCTGCCCTTAAAGCAATAACAGAGAGCACAGTCAGAGGGGAAACAGCCTTCAGTGATTCAAAGAAAGGCCCGAAAGCGGACAGAAGCCCTTCTCACGTTCTGTCTCTGTTCAGAGACTCTCCTCGGCCTGCTTTATCCCTCTCGACACGCCCTTACCGCTACTGCGGGGAGGGTGCGGATGTGATGTCTTCAGAGGATGGGCTGAGAAGCACCGTTAATGCCAGCATTGTTATCAGGGAGGGGAGAGAGAAAAGAGGCCGAGAAGGAAGGAGCCACTAAGAAATGGGCGTTGGGGGGGGGGTGGGCTTCTTTGTGTTATCCCCATTTGTACTTGACTGTGGAAAGAGGATCTCGGCCATTTTGGAGTCCAGTTTTGGCTATAGATCCCGCCAGGTCCTCGATGCTCCCAGCTTCCTTGTTATAAAATGGCTTCACCAGCATAATAGCGATATATTTCCAAGGTTATGTTGGCAAAATATAGTAATGTGTTGGATAGATTGATTTTATGATTTGAGGCAATAGTAACAGATATTTTGCTCCATTCACATTACCTGACTCGAAATGAACTAAGCTATACATGTGCTTTTATGTAACAAACATGTACACACACACACACACACACACACGCACGCACACACGCACGCACACACACACGCACGCACGCACACACACACACACACACACACACACACACACACACACACACACACACACACACACGCACGCACGCACACACACACACACACACACACACACACACACACACACACAAACACAAACACAAACAAAAGCCCAGGGTGTCTGTCAGTACTCACGCAGGGAGCTCAGCTCACTCTACGGGATGCGGCGACTTGCCAGCAACAAAAGATTTGGCTTGGCCAGCAAGGCTCAATAGCGCTGGCGAATCCACGGGGGTTTTCCACAGTGTCAGCTGAAATAGAGGTCAACTTCTTTTGCCATTGTTTTCTTTGTTTTTTTTTTAAACATTTTTTTTTGTTTTCTTTTCAGCCCTCAACCACATCACCACCCCATCGCCGGCCCCACTGACACAAATGCTGTTTGCAAAAACAAGTCATCCCTTATTTTCACTATGTGAACGGTCCACGGAAGATCAGACCCTTGGCAAGCAAATCGGGAGGAGCGCGGTTCAAATCTACGACGTTACATCAACTGTCGGGCTTCAGTCATATATGTGAACTGGAATGTAGCGTGAAATAACGTCTCTCTCACTCTGCGAGCAATCATTCAGGTGAAAAACCCCAGAGCTCTGGGCTATACGGTTCTAACAGCAGAGCAGAAGCAGAACCCATTTGAATCGCCCGCGACCCTTTGCGGAACCATAGCAGCTTAGGCCAGGACGGCACTGAAGGAGGGGACTAGGGGGCTCCTCCATCGCCGTGACCGTTTAGAACAATCACGTGGCCCTTAGGCCCCGCTCGCCAGCGCCGTCATTGACCTGTTGCCGACCTCTGAGGTCAGAGGTCACTACGTCTGCTGCCAGAGCGGCAGAGCGGTCACCGCGTGGGGACCACATGGGCTGTGACTGGCCTGCACTTTAAGTCTGAAGGAACGCTTAGTGTTTTGTGGTTTCTGTAGTTCCTAAAAAATCTGTAAGTTAAAAACACAAAGGGGATTTTGAAGGACAATACAACTTCATATAATTTATATTGAAATGTATGCCACTTATTTTTCCGCCCAAACTTATTACCTCACAACCATTAAAGCGGGATACATTTCTGCAGGATATGACTGCGTGACACGACAAACCACATAAGCACAGGCACTTCAATTCCCAGCTGAGACGCTGCCATTGTACTCTACAGTACTAAACCTGAATTTGCTTCAGTAAAATATCCAGTTGTGATTGTATGCAGTTTGTATGGAAGAACTGTAATCTGTGTCTGTGTCTGCTCAAATGTAAATATAATGTCTATTAGAATTACGTTATTTAATGTTTTATAATTCATAATACATATATAGTAAAAACTGACCAGAGAACTTACAAAACAAAACTTAAATTGTAGAGCTTAAATTCCGTCCAAACTTAGTGAGCCTCATATGCATGCGGAAGGCGTCCTTATTTATAAAGCACTAGAGTGTCTTCTTTCAAAAGAGGACAACATTAAAGGGGAAATAGATGTGGCCTTTGTAAATATAGACAGAGAAAGACTTTCAAAGGGTTATGTTCACAGCAGACCCGTTGGGTTACACTGACGTGTTAAAGAGAAGTTGGTAAGCTGAAAGGCTGCCGAAAGTTATTTAGAAACTGCCAAACTTCTGGGGGTTGGATAAAGTGCTGGGGCCTCGCCACCAGAGTCCTTCTGATGTCTTCATGAAGTCGCCCTGCTATACAGACAGGCTCACAAAGAGCCCATGAGAAACTGCCTCGCCTGGAAGGACGTGAGGATTTATTTCTCCTCTGAAAGAAACAGTCTCTCTGCCTTTGTGAGGCCAACAAACAAGCCAGCACCCCAACAAAATGAGTCACTGGGAGAGAGAGAGAGAGAGAGAGAGAAAGAGAGAGAGAGGGGGGGGGTGAGAATGAGAGGGAGAGAGAGAGAGGGGAGAAACATACAGAGGATTACTCTTTTTTCCCTCTCTTTCCCTCCCTCCCTTCCTCCCTCTCTCTGCCCCCTGGTCCTAACCATCGTGTTTGAATACGCAAGTAGCGTCTTTTCAAGCGGGCGATGTCTACGGGCCGCCCCAGCGGGGTAGACCTATGGAACAGATAATCTGTCGCAGTCAGAGCGTGGCGCTGGTCGCGTCGCCCGCCACATAGACGCTTGCAGGCTCAGGCGGGTCGGTGGAGGAGGGCTGGTCAGGTGGTCTGACAGGGTGGAGGGGAGGCCTTGTGCCCGTCTGTTCTTCCCTCCGTAAGGACTGCTCTTTAAATCCGCTAAAATTCACGCGGAAACGGACTTCCTTCCTGTACGTGATCATGGAATAAAGTGGCAGCTTTAGTCAAAGGTCAGACCGTATGGACTACAGATCAGGCCGTGCCCTGTAGTCAAAGGTCAGATCGTATGGACTACAGATCAGACCGTTCCCATTATTCATAAATACGTGTCCGTGTAGTGCGGGGTATAAAGCGGAGGGCTTGCAACCAGAGGACTTGCGGGTTCTTTTCACAGACATGATGTCACCATCGAGCCCTTGACCAATGTGCGTAACCAAAATTACTTTAGAAATTATTTAGCTTTATAAATATATGAACAGTAAAAACACAACCTATAGAAATTGCTCTGGAGGTTATCTGCCAAGCAAATAATGCAACGCACGGTAAAAATAATCACAGAGTACGAAATAAGTACACATTACAACATGATTTGTGTAATTGCATAGAGATTAGGGTTAGGTTTGGGTTCAGGGCAGGAAGCCATGGCAAGTTCTCGATATTTATTTTTTACTGAAACCACGAATGAGTTCTATATTAGCTGCAGCGTAACCGGATAAATAGGCACAGTAGTCACAGAGCAGTTAAAATGTGCTTAGTCCGCTTACATAAATGGACTGCCTCGTCGCCATGATTTGTAACTGTTATGATTCTGTAAAAAATAAACGTAAAAGCGAAAGAGCTAAGCATATACGATTCCAGCTCAGCACTGCCCAGACAGTATAAATGTGAGTTTTTCTGATGATAAAGAGCTGATAACAAGGCCAAGAGTGACTGTTGACAAAAAAAATATGCACACTGAAAGCAATCCACTTCCTGTGTAATGCACAGAGACAGATGTACAAACAAACGCCGCTGGGACCTCTTTGGGTTTCGATAAGCGTTCTTTTGCGGAAATATCAAGAGAGTTTAGCTGAATCTCTACCGATAATCTAAATGAAAAATAACAGGATATTTATTCTATTAGCTCTCCAACTCCAAAGGCACTTGACAGAATTTGGCAGATAACGTGTTAGGGACGTGGGATTGCAGTCTATTATCAGAAATGACATCCAGTGTAGGCGGCATAGCCCTATGTGACAGACGCAAGGTGGATGTCCTAAGCTTAAGGACTGAGGATGACATAAACAAACTCAAGTGAGAATTTGACATCGTTTGTTATTTTTCTACGCGGTGAAACTCTTTTCCTGCTAGCCAAGTCGCATTTTTTAAAACCTTCTTTTAGGTTGTGGAAAGCGCTGTGTTCCCGTTATTTTGTTCGGTTGCAAACACGCCCAAAAAAGACGAAAACGTGTAATAAAATAAGTTGTGTTCCGGGGGTGGCGTAAAAGCTAAAGCACTGATGATTTCATAATGACGTTCGTCACCACAATGGAAAAAGTTGGAATAAAGTTTTGCGCAGCCTGGTTAACGTTGAAGAGCGGACAATAGCGTGCTCTGTCCACTGGGGGCGCTAGAGAGCTTGACGGGCGGTCCTCTCACCCTGCCGTTCCCGGAGTCTCCTCCCCTTTGTGTTGTGCCAACAGTGGTGACAGCGGGGCAAATTGCAGGAGCCTCGGCCATCTGCTGAAACCATTGAGCGCTTTGTTTGCCCCTCTCCCCTTTCTCCGAGGCCGCCTCTGGCCATTGTCCCGCTCAGCGCACGATGCCACGGTCGGCTAATTAGAGGCAAACACTGAGAGAAAAACACCACCAAGCGGGCGGGGCGGGGGGGGTGAATGATGGGGACTCAGGGGTGGTGGTACGGGGGTTTGGGCCGAAGCAACGGGCCCCATTCAGTCTCACCGGTCCGTCAGGCAAGGAGGAATGTCGCAGCACAGAGGAACAGGAGGAAGAGAGCGAGAGAGAGAGAAAGAGAGAGAGAGAGACAGAGTCTGTGACTCTTTGTGATGAAATGAGGGAGTACTATACACGCCTCATTAGAGACTCCCGGCACCTCATTAAAAAGCAGAGCATCCCTGAATTTGGGGTCAGCTAAGGGGAGGGGGGGGGGGGGTCACTGTGCTAGGCCTCCACACCTCACACATTCAGCCTATTGAAGTCCCAGGAAACCAGGATTCTTCTCCTCTTTCCCCCTCCTTTGTCTCCGTTTTGCCTCCACAGCCTTTTAATCTAGGCCGTAATGAGGGTTCGAACAAGAGTTACAGGTTTTTATAATTGGGCTTCAAGGTGGCCCCGTCTGACAGTTGGCTTTTGTTAAAAGCCGCACGTGGGCGCGCGAGAGACATGAGCGAATGACAGACGGAGAGAACGCGCATCGCCGTGCCTGCAGAGACAAAATAAACGGCGGGAAAATGAACGGACTCGTCTCAATGAGACGGAGCCGGACAAAAGGCCCGGCTCACCCGGGGTTTCAATTTTCAACAGCGACCGAACCGAGTCATCGACGATCGCCCTCGGTTGGCTAGGAAACCGAGCGGCAAGAGGCTAGACCTCCGTGGGCCTCCTCCGGTGTCGGTGCGCTGGACATAATGAGGAAGAGGAATCTTTCCAATACAACCCAGGCACCTTTTCTTCATCCTTTCAAAACACAGAATCACATGACATACTGAGAGCGGTCCACCAGCGGAGCGACAACAATACATGCCAGATAGACTGGGGACGTTTGATTGGTCAGCTTAAGTGAATTGGCCCTCTGATAATGATGGCCTCATGGGAGCCTTCAATCAGGTATTGAAATTCATCTTCAAAGTCTTGAAAGGGAAGGAAGCCTGCTGAATGGACACAAATTGTATTCTGCTTGGCAATTTTGTAGCCCGACTAACTAATTTTTATGGGTTTTTGCAACAAGTTTATACATTATTGCAAACTTTACACATAGAAACCACTTCTACTTATTTTTCTTTAGCCAACAGAAGACAATCATTCTTGTTTTATCACACCAGACTGAAACTCGAAGGAATGATGTAGAAACTGTAAAAAGGTTGCCATTGGTCGCCCTACAACAAGTGACCATGGCGAGCAATCAATTTATTTGGGCTGTGGAGAGATGGAAACATTGACAGCAGACATACTGGTCATGCTATTTCTCCAGAGCAAGTGCATCCAGGATCATACACAGTCATGTTAAATCAATGAGTTGATATGAGAACAAGTGTCCTCTACAATAAAAAAAAGTCTATACGAGTTAATTTCATGCAGAACATTTTGTAGAAATGTAACAGGCATACCATTGCATCCTGCTTTTGCTGCATAGCCTACCCTCACCCAGCCTTTCAGTTGAGATTAATTCAAGTGCTGTATAATAATTATAATTGCTGTGACATACAATAAGCACATATTCCCAACACATAAGCAACAGCTAATGAAAAGCAAATGAAAAGAATCAGACTAGAACATTAGCGATATTGTTAACGGCTTACTATCCTCCCTATCCCTCTCCGTCTCTCTGTAGATCTCTCTTTCTCTCACACTCGCTCTGTCTTCCATCTATCCACCCATGAGATCACCGTGTAACATGGCTAAAGATGTCTTCAATGCACACATGATAATGAGTAAGGCCTTTGGTCAGCTCCACACACAGATCACAGTGCATACACATACACAGCCCCAGACTGGCAAGACTAAGAGCTCTGCCCTCATTAATAGAAGATGCTTAAGGGCTTTTCAGTAGTTGCTGCTGAATACAACCCAATTATGTTAATACAACCCATCACAAACTAGCCTGGCTTTGGCACTTGGCAGAATTACTGTACAAAAAGGAAAAATTAAGTACATACAGCTCTGGAAAAAATTTAAACCAATCACAGTTTATGGGTATGTGTCTGTGTAAAAACATTTCATATTCTTTCATGAACCATTGCCCACATTTTATTGCAGTTCCAAACAAAATCATTGCGTTCAGAAAATGTATTTGCAGAAAATGACAACTGGTCAAAATACTAAAAATACACAGTGTTGTTAATCTTTGAATAATGCAAAACAAACAAGTTTATACCCAGAAATAAATAATAAAACGAGCAATCCCTTCCCCTAGGAAGGGTTCATCAATGTACGGTGGAGTAACCCCGATTCGTCTTCAAAAATGAGGGTTTTCAGTGCTGAAATAAATTATGGCCAATCCATGTGCAAGGTGCTTTAAAACCTTACAAGGGGTAAAATACAATGAATTTTATATTGAGAATGTTTAAATTCATATTAAGTTATATATAATCGGTAAATCAAAGTAATAATCAAAGTAATTTGGTTTATAGTACAAAGCTTTGAAGTTTGAATGTGCCAGAATCAAGAGGCAAAGGCTCCTACACGGCTGCAATTAGGTGACCTACTTGCTGCTTGACAACTGCTTCCTCACCCCCCCCCCCCCCCCCTTCCCCAAACCTCCAGGCGCCTCGGCACCCCACCCCGCCAGGAGTATGCCTCCAGGCCGCTCCCCTGCTGGCTCCCGCCACCTGACAATGAGTGCCATACACAGAAATAATGTGCCAGTGATGAATCAACCCAAAGGCCCAGGGTACCGTGCTCAATCAACCCAATAGCCCAGCGTACCACACTCAATCAACCCAATAGCCCAGCGTACCATGCTCAATCAACCCAACAGCCCAGGGTACCACGCTCAATCAACCCAATAGCCCAGGGTACCACGCTCAATCAACCCAACAGCCCAGGGTACCGCGCTCAATCAACCCAACAGCCCAGGGTACCGTGCTCAATCAACCCAACAACCCAGGGTACCGTGCTCAATCAACCCAACAGTCCAGGGAACCGTGCTCAATCAAACCAACAGCCCAGGGTACCGCGCACAATCAACCCAACAGCCCAGGGTACCGCGCTCAATCAACCCAACAGCCCAGGTTACCACGCACAGTGGAGAGGGGGACTGCTTTTCAGAGGCAGACAGGTTGTAGTTGGAGGGGGGTGGTACAGCTGATGCCTAGCCAATCAGAGTCAGAGAGACAAACACCACTGAGGTCTTCAGCTGACACACTGGCTGCATTCCAATAGTCAAATTTGAGCAAGGAAGGATCCTTTAGATCGCGTGAACCGGAAATATTTCCCGGGCAGCCATGCTAAGGACCATTCAAATTTCTTATATTGAGAAGGAAAGGAATTCACAATTCCTTTCATCTGTCCTTTCACAAAGGATGCTCTGGACTATCCTTTTCAGAAGAAAGGTAGTATTTGCGCCCCACAATGCAATGCCACCAATGTTTTCATAAGCATTGGAGTTTTCCGGAACCTACCGAATTCAAACAACAAGGCGAACATTTGAGAAATGCCAGAAATCTAAATGTAAATAACTATTGTTGGTTAGTAATGGCTTATAATAGAAAGTAAATAAACAATGACACAATCAGACAATACAGCAAATTTATTAAGAGGCTAAATTTCGCCAAAATAAAACGAACGATTAAAGTGAAATACAGACGGCAATGATACGCCTTTTGTCATAGTTTTTTGAGAAGTTGTAGTCCGCTATGTTGAACAGTCACGTCAATACGTCGCACCATGACGCAAGGTAGAGAAGGAGGTTTGAATTCCACAGTAGACGCTAGATTCCTTTGTAAGTCTCTCCTTCCATCTTTTCCTTGACCCGCTACTGACTAACCAGGTCTGAAGGCACAGTCCGCACTGTCCTGAAGGGCCGACCTCTCTTCCCTCTTCCTCTCACAGTATACGCTCTGAATTCTGTTCGGATAGAGACTGGCATCAACCGCGTTTCATGTGCTTAGCATAGAAATGGGGCGTAGCACAAAAGCTACAGGCACAGCAATAAGGCGTTCGGAATAAGCTGTTACCCAATTACAAAGGAATAAAAAAAAACATATAAAATGCTCCAGAGAGCCTCGTAAACCAAGACAATGCAGTTCATATATTTTCAAGTCATTAGAAAATTCAATGAAGAGAATTCTCTTTTTCCCTTTCATTTGAGGCGTGCCTCCTGTGCTTTCAAATTCAACTACCCGCACGCACACACACGCACGCACGCACGCACGCACGCACACACACACACACACACACACACACACACACACACACACACACACACACACACACACACACACACACACACACACCCACGCACGCACGCACACACACACACACACACATACCCACGCACGCACACGCACGCGCACGCACACACACACACACACATACCCACGCACGCACGCACACACACACACACACACATACCCACGCACGCACACGCACGCGCACGCACACACACACACACACATACCCACGCACGCACGCACACACACACACACACACACACACCCACGCACGCACGCACACACACACACACACACATACCCACGCACGCACACGCACGCGCACGCACACGCACACACACGCGCACACGCACGCACGCACACGCGCACACGCACACGCACACACGCACACGCGCGCACGCACGCACGCACGCGCACGCACACGCACGCACACGCGCACACGCGCGCACGCACACGCACACGCACACGCACACGCACACGCGCACACGCGCACACGCGCACACACACGCACACGCACACACACACACGCACACATCACCAGCAGCTTCTCTACAAGATTAAAGAAAGTAAAAAAACAACTGTAGAACGCAGTGAAACCAGTGCCATTATCTCGGAACTTCACGAGAGATTATTTTTCACAGTGTGCCAAGCAGCGCAGTTCTTTTGAGATATAATGTCCTGGGGGCGGATTAAATCCTTTTCAGTTGGTGTAAGTTATAACACTGTCTTCAGTTCCCTGAGTTAATGTCAAGGCCTACCTACCCTAATACTCAGGTGTCGCAGCAGCGTGATGCAGCCTTTGAGGAACAAGACATTACTTTGCAACTCATAATAGGGAGCATCCATTCCCATTCCCAATGGGGGGGGGGGGGGGGGGGTGCCGTCAATGCACCCCTTGGGGATGGCACTTAGTCTGAATTATCCATCTGGATACATTTATAGTATCTTGGCACGCTGGATCAGCTACACAGACAAACTACTTAATAGAATATTGAAGAGCGAGGCCGTGACCCAACATCCACATTCTGCGGCTGGGTCTGGACCTCACACCCTGCCTCGCTCCACCAACCCAACCCAACGCACCGGGAGGAAGCAGGGATCCTGTTTCCAGTAAATCTGCACTGCCGAAAATGAACGTGAAAAAATGGCAGCGGTTAAAAAAAAAAAAGTTTGAAACACTTTGGACAGATTTACAACGGAGGTCATAAAGCACTTAAAAGGATTGCTTGTACAGGAGAAAATACTGTTTAATAAAACGCACCCAAAGCCGCAAATCTCCTCCATGGGAAAGTCTGGCGATAATGAGGTACATGTCAACTTCACATTTATGCTTTCGCACAAGCATCCATCCACAGAAACTCCACCTCCACCCAACCTTCCAGGCCATGAGCGTCTAACTGTCACACACTTAAAATACAGACTGCAGCTCTTGGCAATTGACTTGAATTACACACGGCACACAGAGGCACACAGACACACACAGAGACAGAGACAGACACACAGACACACACAGAGAGAGACACGCAGAGACACACAGACACACACAGAGACAGAGACAGAGACAGAGACAAAGACAGAGACAGAGACAGAGACAGAGACAGAGACAGAGATGCACACACACATACATACGCGCGGGCAAATGCAGAGACTACTTTGACGTTCCTGTACTGCACAAGTCTCTATGAGTAACGGTCTTGCGCAACATGCACAACCTCCACATAGCGCTATGGCAGTTAAAGCAGAAACACAGATAGAGAGAGGTATGCAGACAGAGCAGAGCAGACAGAGCAGAGCAGAGCAGAGCGAGAGAGAGCGAGAGAGAGAGAGAGAGAGAGAGAGAGAGAGAGAGAGAGGGGTGGGCGGGGCTAAAGAGGAAGGAGATCGCGTGCCACGCCAATCAGCCCATCCAAGGGTCCTAGGCCATTCAAAATGACATCTTATTCCCCTGATTAATTATGCATCATGAAAGACGGGCCGATCTGTGACATTCTTATTAAATATCTGACAGACGCAAGCTTGGCACAGGGCACACTTCAGATGTGAAGCGCCATTGATTTGGACTCATTCTGTCCCCCTCACGTGTGCGCGCACACACACACACACACACACACACACACACACACACACACACACATACGTGTGCGCACGCACTCAAATTTGCTCATACTCAGACACTCTTGTCAAGCCCCCCCTCCCATCTGTCACAGCGCGATACGTGAGTGACAGGGGTGGATATTGGCTGTAGAGGCTGTTTGCTCATGTGGGTCGATATGTTTTAATTCACTTGGGACGGCAGTGCTCGTGTTTGGGATGCGGGGGCGGGGGCCTGCGAAGAGCAGCACACAGCAGCTGACAGAGACACTGAAGAGCAGTGCTTCACCTGGTCCGCCAACAGCCCACTGCTTAAGAAGCGCTGTGCCGCCCATACACACACAGCATTGAGTACTGAAGTACACACTTAACACACATTATGTCTCCTCTTGGCCATTTTTACAAAACTCATCATTTCAACATGATTTAAGGCATTTGCCAAGACGGGACCTAGAAAATGTCCCCTCTTGGTTTCTAGGTCCCCTCTTCGTGGATGTGTAACGACACCATATTCCCCACTTGAGATAGGTAGATGAGTGCACACAAGACAGACGGGCACGCACGCACGCACGCACACACTTCCTGCCGTTTCAGCCTTTGCTTGTTATTACAAGCTTTCCTCATTGACAGACCTCAGCCAATGCGCTGAACAAGTAGCGTCTAATTGCAAAGGCTACAATATAATTCATTGGCTTTATAACGGGTCTTGCCCCACAGACATTCTGAGGTCGTAGGTCCTTGTTTAAGTCTTGTAAAAAGCTAATAAAACCAGATGGTATAAAACAGAATTAAGCTGAAAATTGTTTTAAACTTAAAGCCCTCAGTCTGGGTAACACAATTGAATTTGCAGTCCTCTTGGGGACTAACAGAGTGGCTATATAACAGAAGGAAAGATAAGACATAACACTGATGTGTGTTTTTGTCCCATGGAGGCCAGGAGTCACAATGACTGCCCGCCTCCCATTCCCCTGGCCACCCCTCATAAACCCCACGCTGCCACGTGCACGTACGGACGGGGGACTAATAGAATATGTGGAACTGATTTTCTTGTAAGCTGCATTCACACGACCGGAGCAGGAATGTAATCACGGCGGTTCCGCGAATGCCCCGCAAACGGCCCGCGAACGCGTTCCCTTTCAGCGGGGAGCGGGCGGAGCCCGTGGGAGCGACCGCCGGGGGTGTCTACAGAGTTAAGGGTTTCAGAGTTTCAGGTTCAAATCTCGGGTTGAATACTATTATGGTGACCTGTGCATATAAGGGATATCATTCTGAAAGCCACAAATAACGTAGTCATTGGGAAAATTTGCACGTCTATTTATTACCTATTCAGCATTGGAGTGACCCCTTTTTAAGCATGGAAAATAAGGTGTACACACAAGCTGACCCTAAATATAATGAAATGCATATGAGGTAATTAAAGGTTGTATCAGCGATTTTGGGTGACGTCACTTCTGAAGCGAAATCCCAAACAAACAGAGCCAGCTCTGTTTTATGAATAATTATGTTATGTTTTAAAAAATAGTGTTCAAGCATCCAGAATTATAACCACGTTAATAACGTTTGTAAGAAACCAAACCGTTTGTAAATCCGTCAAGATTTCAGCGAGATAAGAGTATTAGCGTTTGTGCAGATCATTGTGATTGGTTGGAATACTGTTTATTTTGGTTTTGAGTGGTTGGTAGTACCATTTGTTTTTGTGTACGATCTCGGAGCATAGGCTGCCTACAGAGACGCAGTTTTTTGACGGCCTGCTTATGGGGCGGGCAGCTAGCGGATCATGAGGAAAAATCAGATGAATGTGATCATTTATGTTTCGGCCCAGCATCGCTGATACAACCTTTAAGCTCAATTTCAGTCATGTCAGGTATCACTGTGGATAGTCACTGTTATGAACCCTTTCCGTAAGATTGTTTATCCGGGATCACTGTATTCCGAGCTCCCGAATGATGTTCCAAACCTAACTAAGGCTTAGCCTGAGCACTAAGGCTAGACGCTAAGAGCATAGGAGACAGTCTTTACCTACTGCTGTAAAGTGTAGTAGAGGGAAGTGTGGACAGGGCAAGCAAAAGAGGGGAAAAATAGCCACAGTTTAAGTAGGGTGAACCCCGCCCCCCCCTCCCTAGCGTCCACTGAGGGGCCAGCCCAGTTGTCCGGCCTCCTGACCGGTGTGTCTTGCTTTAGTTTTAGTTTATTTTAGTTAGTTGGTGAGAGCAAAAAAAAAAAGAAAGAAAAACAAACAGAGGGACAAACACAACCCCGGACTCGTACATCATGTACTGGCCACATCTCTGTCGTCAATGAGAAGTCACCTTAGCAGCAGGATGAAGATCTTAAAATAACATGAATAGCATATGATTCAGGGCTATGGACGGCCAATTACATCATCTTCTCGGGGGGTCGAAACAACCTGGCTTCTGTGGATTGTCTGTGATTTTCAATCCTTCCTGTGAAAATGAACTTCCTTCAGAGACGTGAAGTCAAAACAACAACGTCTGCCTGATTCCTGGGAAAGACAAACGTCTGGGAAAGGACAAGACAAGCTTCAGCTTAAAAACAGGCAAAAAACAAAACAATAGCTCCCTGTAACCAGGAAGGAAGCCGGGAAAAGAAATATCCTGACCGTTCTTACTTCCCTCTCCCAACAATGTGTCAATGAATCAAAGATTTCACCGGGCTTTTGTCTACTAATTACTTGTGAAAATAAAATATGGGGTTTGACTAGTGATACAGAGGTTGACGTGAAACTTCTTGCAACAAAATAAACATGAATATAACATAAGGAAAGCATTGGACAACAACTAACCTATTCAGTCTCACATACGTACCACATACGATGGTCTTCAGCATATTCAACACATGCAATTTAACTAATTTGCTTGTATGGGTTTCATGTATTTTGGACAATACATAAATATATTATTTCTTAGAGCAGTCATCATTTCTTCATTGCTTTGAACTAATGGTTGTTGGTACCATACGATTATTATGTTATCAACCCAGAGTCTATGCATAATCACTGGTTTTGTGGAGCTGAATGGTTATAGTAAGTTAATTAGTTGTGAATGACTATGGCTAATGTTATTATGATGACTTTTGTTAAGTATTCTGTTATAAAGGGTGAAATATTTGCAGACAGTCACATTTATTAGAGTATGTGGGCATCACTAATCCCTCACCTAATATTAAACTTTGCATTAATGGGTTGGACCAGGGCAGTGTGAGTGGAGGTGAGGATTATTTTATGGGAAAAATGGTCCTTCTGCAGAAAATCTCTGATTTAATCATCAATCCAACCGTGATTGGTGTAACTATGGAGAAAGGGACTGGAAAATGCAGTAGAACAACACTAGCAAGTAAACCTGAATGTCTTAATTGTCTTGAGAAGAACAATATCATATTGTATACATCTTTGTAAATCACATATGTTATACATGTCATCATGAGATGTGAGTGTTATTTTAATTTAAATAAGTGTTTCCCTCCTTCTACTGTGTGTATGAACAGGTGGTAGCTGAAGTTTGAAAACAGGGTATGCCATTTTACTGCGCTGTATGATAAGGGTTTTTATAGGTAAGCTACTTTGGAATGGAATGACACTTTTGTTAAAAAATGCATTGTACCATACGGCATTGCCTCCCGTGTGCCAGACTGAGGTACACAATGTTAAAGACCAGCTGTTTGGGGACAGCATCGACTGAAAGACACAGTTTGAGGTGACTTAGGGGTACTTTTGACACAATCTATAAAAGGTCAAGCGTCCTTGAGTGATGGGAAGCGACGAGAAGTTCTCAGAAAGGAATATCGCTTTGTGTGTGTGCGTGTGTGTGTGTGTGTGTCTCTTGTATACTGTTGCTGACTGAAGCCTTGTCTCCATGACCATGAACACACACTTCAGCCAATGGCCAGAAAGACAGAGATAGAGGCACAGATACAGTTTGAGATAGATATACTACAGTATTATTAAAGATAACATTATCCTTGCTCTATACAGATAAACTGGTGCTCCTGTTCCCCACAGAGGAGGGGTTGAAATACAGCCTGGTTGTTAGAATAGTACCATCAGAAATAGGCCCTAAGAGCCAATCAAAACCAGGCCTGAATTATAGCATTGCAGAAACAAATCTCAGGTACGCCATTTCACTCTGATGGTAAACTACACAGCACAGCCATAGTGAATTTCATAAGTTGGCCTGAACCGAAGACAAAGGCACAAATTACTTTTTTACACCATATAAATGGAATTCTGCAAAATTGCAATATCAAAAATATAAGCAAGAAAATATGTTTATAATCCCCAAGTAGTTAAGATACAGGGTGGGTATGGACCCATTGCAACCCCAGTTTCAGGAACTGGGACAAAACCGCTGCAGAAAACATAATGAAACGTTGTATTAAAAAAAAAAAACATCAAGCAGATGCAAGAAATTCCCCTAATGAAAAGGAGAGACGGAGACGGAGGGAGAAAGACAAAACCCCACATTCAGAAAGTGAGAGCCGGAGAGATGGAGCCATTGCAATAATATACAGGAGCCCAGCACCATCGGGCCAAAAAGGACCCAGTTAGCCCTGCAGCTGTCTGTTTTTGAGCAGGCCGTGCGTTGGCACTGAAGGCCTATTCATGCCAGCCAGGTGGCCGGGGCCATCTGGGACTCGTTTGGAGATAGGCGGCATGTTCAACCACCTCCCCCATCCTCATTCGCTCCATCTCCAGCAGGTTTGGAGCTCCAGGCTGAGAGGACTGATCTAGCAGCATTCATAGATCTCTATATGACCCCACTCCTACAAGAGCGAGGATGAGGGATAAACCTGACCGGTCTGACATAGCACTACCAACAAACAAACCTCATTCCAGAGCTGCACACAGGGGCTGTCGATAATCTAAGTCCCTATGGCTCTTATTATTTCCATTGCTGCACGAAGATCATTGGGGACTATAAGACAATTTCATATATTGGAATAACTATTTTATTTAAAGAGGGAAAGTTACATAAGGAAGGGCTGAAAACTAGGCGAGGTGATTTAAATCAAATTGAAATCAAATTTAAGTTCAGCGCTGTACTGAGCATGCATCTCTGTACCAAGGAGCCATTATATTAAAACAAAAAGATAAAACTTTTACATTAATGTCTGTTCAGTCACTTGAATATGCTGATGTACATTTTCTTTACATATGTTAAAATCACTTAAGCAGAGAGTGAGAGAGTACATGGGGAGAGGAGGGGTTGAGAGACCATGAGAGAAAGTGAGGAGACTGTGGTGGAGAAATAGAGAAAAGAGAGAGAAAAAAGGAGAAAGAAAGAGAGCAGGGGAAGCTGGCGGAGTCTGACGGAGAAATATAGCTCCCTGACAGAAATGGAGACCAACAGGACATTAATAAGATTGGTGGAGGCTCTCAGACAAGGCAGGAGCAGGAACTAGCCTCAGAGGAAGTTATTTATGAACAAGTAAGTACAAATAAATACCTAGTGATTCTGAGGCAGTTTCATTATATATCTATTAAAATGTTGTGCATGCTCCTGACCCTATTCAATGTATTAGCCATTCCATTGGCCTCTGCAGTAAAAAGCACTGCTCTGGTATGCATTTATTCATCAAATAAAGAGTCCAGAGGCTATTGTTTTACATCGAGACAGACCAATATCTAAAGCTGTTGTATCAACAGCGACCAGAACAAACGGGGTCGATCAAGACACCTCCATGCGCACATTCAAGGTTAAGAAATATAGTTGGCACACTTACAATGTGTAAATCAAAATACCATCTTTTAATGCTTATTTTGTAATCTTGTATTTAACTGAATTATTAGATATATAGACAGTGAGTCAAACTCTGGTTCTAACATACCAATGACCTCACATAGCATAAGCCAAGATCTTACTATTTGCTAATTAGCAAGACAATGAGTGTTAACTTATTCTCTACATCAAAGGTGGCAGGGTATAAATGTGTCCAGCAGATAAAAGTGACTTTATTGTCAGTGATGGTTAGGGGGTTCAATCTGAGGACAAGGTGGTGTAGTTTGTGCTTTAGCAGATCAACAGCAGGGACATGTGTGCAGTGGGTAAATCCCCTGAAAGTCGTCTGAGGCTGAGTCAAGGACACTCCACAACGTGCCTGAGAAAAGCTTCACTCTACATCAGGAGGGCTAAGAAAAATAACAGAAAATCACAGAAAATGGCCGTCAATCGACCTCATCTGCATTCAGCACGTACTTGGGTGAGTTTCCGGGGGGACCTGCCCCATAGGGACAGTGTGACTTTGTCAACGCGCGTGTGCGCGGAAATACTGCGGAGACCGAGGCAAATCTACCGACCGTAGCGGGATTTACCCAGAACTCTGCACTGTGTGAATTTACGGGATCACGGCACACTGAGAACTGCGCGCCCGACTATCAAACCGCACAGGCATGTATTCAAGCTGAACAAACATAGGGGTATTTCGGTAAACCCCATTTCAGCACAATAGACTCTGAGGCAACAACGCGAGCACTGCACCGAGCAGTCTGCAGTAATCCCTTGGGTGCGACTGAACTTGAATTCAGAAGAATAAACTCTAATTGAATGCCGTATACCTTGCTAATGCATTACAGACAGACACCCTGTGCTATTCATAGTGAGAACACTGCTGAATGGGTAAAATATGCAGAGATGGGAAAAAAAGCTTTAGCCTATGAAATGAAAGGTAAGACAAAGGAGGCAGAAGCGACCTGTGCAATCTGCTGACTCTGATCCACCGGCAGAACCCTGCACCGCAGCCATTAATAAACTCCGCTTCCCAGAGTATCAGCGAGGTGTGGGGCGGGGGGAGGGGCGGGAACGATCGGACGTCCTGTCAGCCCTCAGGCGGAAGAGAAGGACGTGAGCTCTCACCTCGGCACACGTTGGCGTTGTCCGGCTCGAACCCGGACTTGCAGGTACAGCTCCCGATGGGGACCATCCACTCGCCGTCCCCGTTGCAGTACAGCTTGATGGGCACGTCCACCTCCTCCGAGTTGGCGATGCACATCCCGCGGGCGATGACCAGCGAGGTGCTCTCGGCGCCCGTCATGGTCTCGGGGAAGATGGCGAAGTTCTGCACGATGCTGGGGCACTTCTTGTAGAAGACGCGGACGGAGAGCAGCGACATGCAGGCCCCGTAGTCCTGGAAGGCCAGGTAGAAGCCGTTCTTGGACAGGGGCCCGAAGCTCCGCACCTCCGTGTTGACCTTCATGAGCCGCCCGCCGAAGTCCACCTGCGAGAAGCTCTCGTCGGCCGCGATGGTGTCCACCTTCAGGTAGGGCGCCTCCATCCAGAAGGTGGTGCCCTTGGTGGCGATGACGAAGTCGGTCTCGTAGTAGTACAGGTTGAAGGTCTCCTTGCAGGAGCCCGGGACGTTGGGGATGCTGCTGCAGTCGCGGACGGTGAAGCGCATCTCCACGTAGATGCGCTGGGCGCCGCGCCGGTCGATGAACGTGGTCAGGAGCCAGTTGTTCTGGCTGGACTCGAACACGTTGCACACCTGGTAGGTCCGGATGGTGTTGAGGTTCTCATCGTATCCGCTCACCTCCTCCCACTGAAACACACGGCGAGAACAAAGACAAGCAGAGGGTTAGAGGCGGCCTCCTTTGCTCTTACACTTAACCACAGGAGTTTGTGTATTCTCTGACCAAAGAACCACCAAATAAATCCTGATATTTGCACAGCGTGGCACCGTCAGATAGTCACTAAACATTACTGGACCTGCCACCTTGGAAGGCGCCTTGAGCATGTGGCTACAATGCTGACAGTTTATACTAACTGCTCTTATAAAGAAAGTCAAATACAATTAGCTGGTATGCCTTACAAAATACTAAAATGTTAGCATTATAATAGACCATAGATAAAGGTAACTAGTCAGAAACTTAAAAGGACTGCACTGGATAAGATACAGTAACTAGCAGGAGCATTATATGATTGCACTGCTTTTTGGAGAAGCGCTAGCCAGCAGTACGGTGTTATGTACCTTATGTCTCCGTCATTTCCTCCGACAGCGGTAGGTGGAGTTGAAGTTATGTGATCGCCCCTGTCTGCCTACGTGGCCGTGAGCAGGATGAATGAAAGCCTATTCTCATGGATTTCAACAACACTTGAATGAATGTAAAGACCGCCTGTGAAGCACATTTAAAAGGTACCATCTATTGCACACAATGTCCACATCACCGAGTACAACCCTCATCTTTTTTTTCCGCATTCTATTTTTCAGAATAGTACATGTACTTAGACTGGTTCTGGGAAGAATCATCTTGTGCTAATGCCCATAATATCCCATGAATATATCCGTTTTTTTTTTCTCGCAGGGAACATTTGTGCTTGTATAAATTCCATGGAACATCCTGTACTGCATAACAGTAGATATGTGCTTCGTTCTATTTTTCAATTTCCAATGAGCGATCAGATCACGTAGTAACCCTGGCTGATACTACACTACATATACACATGTTCTGTGCAAACGCCATCGCTCTAAAGCAAAGACAACCACTTCACCACAAAAAAAAAAAAAAAAAAAAAAAAAAATTGGAAATTCCATCAGCTATGCCCAGCCACAAGCCACTTAAACACAAACCTGGTACATGACACAACACAAATCTGTCGCGGAAAAACATGTCTCTGCACCGCCTCAGCATATTATGAAATGCGGCGTCTAACACACTCAGGATTATGTGGCATTGGATTATAATTAGAGGGAAAAGGACTGATTTAAGCCAGACAGACAGACACGGCCTAATCAGGACCATGCAGGTCCTTCACACTTTGTGGAAGATGAACAGCAGATGCATCTTTAACATAACCAAAGCTTCATGCCATCAATTCTGGCAGAGC
Source organism: Synaphobranchus kaupii (assembly GCA_029718625.1). NCBI lineage: Eukaryota > Metazoa > Chordata > Actinopteri > Anguilliformes > Synaphobranchidae > Synaphobranchus > Synaphobranchus kaupii. The sequence continues at coordinate 76,512,466 of CM056381.1, read as the reverse complement.
TCTTTTCTGTTATGCCAGCAACTTTAAAATGTCACACAGACCCCTCTGTGGCTTTCCAAACAATGCAGAAATGGGACTGAGATACAAACACTGTCCAGTGCAGAAATAATACTGCAGCGATGCCGGGGTAACGCAAAGTTCATTTGCTAAAGCTTAACTTGAGTAAAGAAAGCAGGACTATTTCCTTACAGCGGGGCAGAGCAGGAGGTCACCACCCCATGCACGGCTTCTGATGGCCATGTTATGCAGAGACGCCTGCTAGCCCCTGATAATCTCAAATTAAAGGGGCAAGTCACACAAAAAATGTAATTAAGATACTGTTGTGCTATCTATCCATCCAGATAGTTTTGCTTTCACTAGTTTGATAGATATCAGCTGCAGCTCACCTTGATATCACCCTGACACAACACACTTCAATGGGTCCAATGTTTTCAATTTACATTAAAAAAAAATCAACAGCAATGTCTTTTTACAAATATAATGACAGGGTTACTCACAAACATCTACAGACCTTGTTGTACACGGTTTTTTCGAAAACTACTTTCTACCGACGTATGCCAACTGTGTATAATTATCCGCGCAAAGTCTCAACCAAAGCACGCCAGTATTATAGGGTGCCGTGTCAAAATATTGTGTTGCTGTTGATTTTTTCCAATGTAAGTTTTTTGCGCTTTGACAGACATTGGACCCATTGAGGTCTGTTGTATCAGGGTGACATCATGGTGAGGTGCAGCAGATATCTATAAAACTAGTGAAATCTCAGCAAGCCTATCTGGATGGATAGATAGCACTCTAGGTACTGTATATAGAAACAAATCTTAATTAAACTTTTGGGTGAACTGCTCCTTTAAAATAGGTCTGAATCTAAAAATATGTAATGAAATTTTAAATGATATATCATGAAAGTAATCCCAGCATTAGGTAGGACTGTCATTACTGGAAATTACATTTCATTGTTGACCAGCCGAACAGATGATTTCAATTCAAATGACAAAATTGTACAATTGCAGTCATCTTTAACATTACTGTTGAAATATCTCATCTCAAAAAGTAGAAAGCACAGAAAAGATTTAATTAACACAATTTAATTCATTTTTAGCACCAGAGCTCGGGATAGGTTACTGAGGAGATCGTGGTGACATTTGAAGTTGTGTATGCCCAGTTTTGGGGTAGGAACTGATTGTTAAACTGGCCGTGGACATGGCCTGGACATTTTTAAAAACTGGACTGGATTTAACTACTGTGGGAAAGCCATTGGGACTTTGTGTTCGTTTGCTGCCCTCGGAAATCGTTACATTTTTCAACTGAGCCGCGCATGTGCTGCATAGAGCCCTGTTAGGAGGAGCCAGTGAAAGCTTACCAGGCACTATGCTTATACTAAAAAAAGCAGTTCACTTAAGTGTTCTCATTGCTTTCAGCTTTCTACTTAGCAGCCACCTGCTGATGTCCTCTGCTCTTCTTGTTTTCTTTTGTTCATTTCCTGTATGCATCATGCCATGTACCCTACTCTTGACAAGCGCTTCTGCCAAATAAATGAATACATAATTAAGATGATTGTGTACACATTCAATGCTCCTATGTTCAAGGTGATTTTTTTGCGTGGTACATACTAGTGATGATGACAATTTAATATATAACATGACGAGCTGTAGAGAATTAGGTTAGATTGTAGTCTGACAGGTACAGGAGAGGGAGAGGACAGAATGAATAGTTCTGTGTGGCGATGTGATTAATGAGTTTACAGCAATCGCGGGCTCAAATTAAACCCCATTCTTTTCCGCGTTGACCGTCCTCTCCTCTGGAATGACCATTCATCAAAATTAGAAGGACCCGTCTTTCTCAGGACGAAGCAGCCATTAAAGGTTGTATCAGCGATTTTGGGTGACGTTACTTCTGAAGCGAAATCCCAAACAAACATACTTATGAATAATTATGTTATGTTTTAAAAAAATAGTGTTCAAGCATCCGGAATTATAACCACGTTAATAACGTTTGTAAGAAACCAAACCGTTTGTAAATCCGTCAAGATTTCAGCGAGATAAGAGTATTAGCGTTTGTGCAGATCATTGTGATTGGTTGGAATACTGTTTATTTTGGTTTTGAGTGGTTGGTAGTACCATTTGTTTTTGTGTACGATCTCGGAGCATAGGCTGCCTACAGAGATGCGGTTTTTTGACGGCCTGCTTATGGGGCGGGCAGCTAGCGGATCGTGAGGAAAAATCAGATGAATGTGATCATTTATGTTTCCACCCAAAATCGCTGATACAACCTTTAATGTGCGTTGTCAAGGAGGCTGCTCGCTGTCTGTCTGTGCGAGTCTGAGGGATTCCTCACTCTCCCAGCAGAGCCACCATGTTGTGTCCAAAATGTTGTAACGTCTCAAATTCTAGACAACTGCAGAGACTCCAAGCTCCAAAAAATTGGATTGTTTAGAGTCGAGGATAGTATCTAGTGGTCAGTAGGAATGTGATGTACTGTAATGTGATATGTACTGTAAATGCAGGACATCACATAAATACAGCGCCCACCAGAATTATTGGCAACCCTGGAAAATATTAGCAAAAAAAGGCTATAAAAAATGTCACGTCACAAATGTCATTTATCAGCATGAGCTTACACTCAAAATATGAGAAACATAATTTTTACTTTAGGTAAAATAATTTTTTAAAAAGAAAAATTTATCAAAAAATAAATATTCCCTCAACAAAATTTCACAATTATTGGCAACGCGAGAAACACACAGTAAACTGTTCAGTGTTCAATAAACTCCTACGGAGTCCATATTGGTCCCTATTGGACTATTGGTGTAGCCTACTCTGCAAGAGTTGAATGAACACTGGACATTTTTCTGTATAGTTACAAACACAAACTGAAGTATAAACCTGACTGAAGTACAGTATATTCCCATTCATTTTATTAGCACACCGGAGTCTTTAGGAACTATTGTGGTCATTCTCAACTTCCTGTTTCACTGGGGTATAAAAATGAGTTGACACACACAGGCCAAAACTCCTTAGTCATTCATCAACATGGGGAAGATCAGAGAACACACAAATGAGACAAAAGTTTATTGACATTTATAAATCAGTCAATGGCTATAAAAAAATATCTTCATGTCTGAAACTACCCATTTCCACCATTAAGGCAATAATTAAAAAAGTTGGAGAAACTGGAGCTGTGACGCCTGGAAGAGGACACAAGTGTAGTTTGCCCCCATGCACAGTGAGGAGGACGGTTTGAGAAGCAAAACTTTCTCCAAGGAACACAGTTTGAGAATTGCAGAAATCGGTTGCATCCTGGGGTCACCAAGTCTCCAAAAGTTCAATTAGATGCCACCTCTATCCCAACAAGTTATTCAGAAGGTCTGCCATGAGAAAGCTTCTGCTGTCATACCACAAATGTAAGCACCTGGAGTTTGCTAAATGTTATCAGAATTTGGAATGAAACCAGGTGCTATGCTCATAGGGAACCTTGTTTGGAAACATGGGATTATGGACTGCAGACCAAAGTCTGGCTGCCTCCGCAAGAAGGCTAAAAGTGGGTCATGGTTAGATCTTCCAGCAGGACATTGATCAAAAGCATACCTCAAAATCTACACAAAAAATGGTTCACTGACCACAGAATCAAGAATTTGCAATGGCCATTCCAGTCACCTGACCTGAACCCCATTAAAAACCTGTGGGGTGAGCTGAAGAGGAGAGTCCACAAACGAGGCCCAAGGACTCTGAAGGATCTGGAGAGCTTCTGTATGGAGGAATGGTCTTAAATCCCTTGCTATGTGTTCTCTAACCTCATCAAACATTACAGGAGAAGACTCCTGTTATCTTGGCAAAGGGAGGGTGCACAAAGTACTAAATACAGGGATGCCAATAATTGTGACGAACATCTTCTTCCAAATAAAAATTATTTTGCATTAAAGATGAGTTTTTCCTCTGATCAATGCCATCTAATTTTTCGGAGCATAGAAGCCATTTCATAAGCAATAAACTGAATTTAATCCTGCATTTTTTCCTCATTCTGTGGTCAGTTACTGAGGTTGGCAATAATTCTGGTGGGCACGGGGCACTGTATTAGATTCTCTCCATTACAATCAAGCATAAATTTGACATTAGTTCTAAAAAATAACAGGATATGTTCAATGTAATACTTTTATTTCACCACCATGGAACAAAATATGGTAATATGATTCATATGAAGAAATTCTCTAGTGCTTATGCCTTTTGAGAATTTTCACCTGGAACAAGCAATCGTCAATAGCAATCCTGTACAGGAGGGGTGTCAAACTCCAGTCCTGGAGGGCCGTAGTGTCTGCAGGTATCATGCGATTTCTTTCAATCACCAGACAATTAAGGCCTTGAGAACAAGGTGTGTGGACTCTTAGCCAATGAATGACTTAAATGAATCACTCATGCTGAACCACACTGAAAACCAGCAGACACTGCGGCCCTCCAGGACTGGAGTTTGACACCCCTGCTGGACGGCGTCTTACAAACATTATGGCTCTTATAGGTTCATTATGTGTCTTATTTGGACAGCAGACGCTTTCTCATGGCAGACCTTCTGAATAACTTGTTGGGATAGAGGTGGCATCTAATTGAACTTTTAGAGACTTGGTGACCCCAGGATGCAACCGATTTCTGCAATTCTCAAACTGTGTTCCTTGGAGAAAGTTTTGCTTCTCGAACCGTCCTCCTCACTGTGCATGGGGGCAAACTACACTTGTGTCCTCTTCCAGGCAAGTTCATCACAGCTCCAGTTTCTCTTAATTATTGCCTTAATGGTGGAAATGGGTAGTTTCAGACATGAAGATATTTATGTGTCTTGTAGGAACCTTAAGCTCTTTTTGTAGGTTTCTGTAGGAGCCTTATAGATCCTTTTAGGATATTATACGATCCTATCGGGTCATAGCATTTCTTTTTTAAAAAGATCCTGTCGGCTACCAGGAAGCAAGCTTCGACACAAGGCATCTCTCCCATGGGCTGTTTTCGCCCTCATATGCTGCTATCAAATAAAATAAATCATTCATGCTGGTTCACTGCCCCGCGCTTATTTTATAACACATATATAACTGCATACAGCACATGCACTCTTGTTCTAGTGCAGCCGCGAGGCGACGGCATGCATTATGCATCCGCATTGTAAATAAATGTCATTCAGCAGGATGAGGCGGGAGAAAGGCCTAACACTTGGTCCCACATGTTTACAGTTCAACCCCAGAAAAGATGAGGGGTCAGTGATTTTCTGACTGCAGAGCTCAGCTGCTGTAGCATGCTGGCGTTTAAAAAAAAGAAAAGTCGGCATCGCCATTGCCTCTTGAATTACCGCTGCGCCACCAGCAACCTGTGACGACTGCCGTTGAAGTGTTTGTACTCTGCACCTAATTTCGGTCCGATTCTGAGAGTCACTGTGAGACAATGGCTGGATCAAATTAGAATGTATGGTTATGAAAAAATCTTTTAAAAACAGAGCTAAAAAATGCGAGGAGCACACAGTACGTTTCCCTCCGGGGTACGACTTCGTGAAGCAGCCCTAGTAATTACTGACTTAGTGTCTCCCCCAAAGTGACAACAGAAGAAACCTTTCACCAGTCGAGGCCAAAAAAGGTCAGCGTAGTCACAGCCAGAGACAATCTGGAGGGTCTGCACTATTTAAACCGTTGCCTCGGTGAGGCGACTTGAAAACTGTTAATGATAGTTAGCGTGCATCCAGGGCTGACTGAGAGAAGGACCGCACATGCGTCGCACCGTAATGTCCTGTCTGCTGAAGAGCTGCCGTAAGCCCTCTCACCCCCCCCCCCCCCCCCCCCCCCCCATCCGTCATATTGATCCCCCCCATATTATTTTCAGAAGCAACGCTTTAATGAGACAGCCGGTCTAAATGGCGAATGAGAATCAACAGGATCCCTGGTGATGGTTCTAATGAGGTTACTACGGGGATAAAAGATTCGGCAGGGGAAGACAATCACTTCTGACAACGAGCCTATCCAATTAAAAACCCTTCCCTTTTTTTGAAAGGAGGGGAGGACGGCGTCCGCGATCTCTGGCGAGACGCGCTCCTTTCGCCCGGCCCTCACCCGCCGTGGTGCGTATTGATTGAAGGCGGCCTGGCCTTGTGACTGACAGAGATCTGCTTTCAACAGGCCCACATGACGCAGCTCTTCTGCGCCGAGAGCTCTTGAGAATGTGCAGACCTGATGAGGAGGCCTTGCGGCCCTGAGACGAGCTCTCCGCGGACACTGGAAGAGCGGTACTACCCAGAGACCCTCAATGCCTGACGGCGCAGACCTGCGCAGCACAACGCTGACAAGGCCAGGCTACAGAGAGAGGTTGGGGCGGGGCTGGGGGATAGACGCTGTCTGCAGAGGGAGGGAGAGCCCACATACCCGCTTGCGCAAAACCAAAGAAGCACGGACCCGCCATCTCCGGCTTCAGTTCTGTTTATTTCACGCCTTCCATTACATTTCTCTTTGCGGAAACGCTTTCTTACTGCTCAAACTAAAAGCACGGCGTTCTCTTTGCAGGGTTCATGGCTTCTTGTGGAAACACAATAACGGCACGATTACCTCGATGCTACGAGGTGAGCGCGCAGTGACATTTCTTTCCCCAATGGCGCCCATTGTCTGAGGCCACCGTGCTCCGCGGCTTTCCGATTAGGGTGTAAGCCGCTGTTGTTGCGAGCCGTTTAATTTACATTCAAAAGGAAACCGCAACCCGCGGTAAAATAAAATGGAATCCTGGAAGTGATGGCCGTGGCACTTCGCAGGCATTTTTATGAAAAGTTTCCCGCAGCACGGGTGAATTATTCAAAATGTTTGTGGGGGTTTGGTTAAGAGCTCTGAGTTACACATTCAATTAATCAGAATTACAGTCGAGGAACCGAGAAAATTGCTGTGCTACAGGTTTCTTTCCGTCTGTGAGTTTGGTACAGAATATGGCCCGGGGAAGTAATTAATCATTGAGCCAGTGTTTTCTGCGCACTACATATATTTAAACTATGCCAGCAAAAAACTTTGATTTACCCACAATGTACAGAGTTGCCTTTGTACTAAAAAATAGCTTTGACTAGCGGGGAAGGTGACTGCATGCAGCCGATATGCATGACGGAGAGGAGAATATAAACATAATAAACCACTACAGACAAAGCAGTTTAAAATGGGGTTTTGTTTATCTGTGACAGATGTCAAATGGACATTCTTCACCACAGTAAAACACTTCAACAATGTTCGTTCAATCCAGTATATGTACTAAATAATGCATAAAACTTTCAAGCATTTATCAAGCGATTTATACATTTACTGTATATTTTTTAAATATTTTTCCATTTTACCGTCAATTTGAAGCTCTTCCATCACTTTCGGAGCCCCACTTGGATTCTATACTTATCATTTATTTTGTGTTTAATATTTTTTTTAAACAATATTTAAATAATGCTAAAGGTAGTTTATCATTCCAGAGCAGTGATCACATGCAAGCCTCTCAGAAGAATTACCTAAATCCTTCAATGACACTAAAAAGCTCAAAAACCTAATGCACCAATGAAAAGCAATAGTTAGACTATACTGTACATTAAATGATAAAAAGCCACATTGGAAATGAAAAAAGTGAGCATGTTGTTGATTCTAAAAGAAATCCCCGGCGTTCAGTCGAAGCGCTCCTCCGCAGTCTTATGCAAGACAGCCGGGCAACACAGGGCAGGGGGGCGAGCATTCAGTCCTAGCGAGAGGCTTCCAGCGCCTATTTGGAGCGGCCAGAGAGCCCCACAAAGGGAGAAGTCACAAGAGGAACAGAAAGTGCCTGACATTAGCACTTTGCTAGGTCCCCGTGAGCCAGGAATCAATGGATTAAAGATGAACAACAGCCAGTGACTCAGCCGGGCAGGCGGTCTGCCTCGGCCATTACAAAAGCAACGAGGAGCGGGGGGGGTTGCGCCGGGTGGGCGGAGAGACGAGAACGCGGGATTAACAATCGGCAGGAGAGAAAATAGGCTAGCCCCCGCGTCAGCGGGGTCGAAATTAGGGCAGGTGCGTGAGCCCGCTCCCTACCGCGCTCAGAGGTAATTGGAGTTCTGGTTGCGCAAGGTCGCAGTTATAAGGGCGCCATTACTAGGAAGCTCTCCCAGAGCCGCCCTCCGTCTCCACGGAGAAAGAAGACAATCTCTGCAGGTGACCGCAAAGGGGGAAAAAAAAGGTGGTGCCCTTGAGGTGTTGTATTGGCACATGCTTTCTTGTCAGCGTAGTCACGGCACAGAGCTGAATGCGTGCACGTGCATTTGCCATTTCCTCAGGGGAGGGAAGTTCATGTCGTCTCTCAGATTGCTTCATTTGGTCTTCGGCCCGGGGGGTCCGGAGCAAACCTCCATCTCTGATTCATTACCCGGCAGGGGGGGTCTGCCCAAAGAACCGCACCCATTACGGCACCATTACACTCTTTAAATAATACAGAACATGATGTTCTTTCACAGCGCTTCATTTTCAACACTACTGTGTGTCCCTTTAACAGTACTGCTGGTACCAAGTTGTGCTTCGGCCACTTTTAAGAGCACAACACATGAATATCGTTTGTGTATTTTTAAATTCAACATGCAATGGGTCTGCAGAAAGAACAAATGATCAATAAGCAAATGTGTACGTTCTAATTTTTTGACATAGTTCCTAAATTTCTTTTTTTGTTAAATCACCATCCTGCAGAGGTGTAAAATCCAGGGGCAGAAAGTGAAAGTCCTGCCATGTGTTTCTTCCGCCCAAGAACTCAGCCAGCTGATTTCACTAATTAGTTCTACCACCTGGCTGAAGAAAGGTGTTCATTAGCAAATCCAGGCGATTGGAACAAAATACTGGGGAGGACTTTTACTATCTGAAACTGGATTTTACACTTCTGTCTTCCTGACTTATCAACAACTTTTACCCTTGGTTTTACTTTTAGCCTGGCAGCATAACAAGGGATCAGTAGATTGCTGTAAAAACACGTCATTAAAGGGTGCCTGAAAACCGTGAAGATGGTGGTATTGAGCGCTCAGCCCCTTCCCTTAAATACTGCATCACAAAATTCAGGAGAGACCCCTGAGTGCTCAGTTCACCGCTGAACTTTTAATATTAATAATTGAAGACTGTCTGGTGGACAGATGGCTGGAGAAATGAAGCGTCTGACATTATTCCCTCGTCTCCAGGTTGACGGAGACAAACAGACTGTCAGGCCATCGGCTGCGCTTTGTGAGTGGGAAGGCCCGTTAGTGTGTCCCTCTTAAAGCCGTGTAAACCGGGCCATCGCGGGGCCCGCGCCCTCTCTCAGCGCACCGCCCCTGACGCTACCCCCCCGCGTCCACACCCAGCCTCTGTGGGCCAGCCGAAACCCGAAGGGTCGCACCGCATGAGTGTCTTTGTTGCGCTCTGTCCGACTACACGCCGGACCCATCATTAACCCTGAGAAACCTCCATGCGGAATCCCCCTAACACTGACATAGCCCCCCCCCCCACCCACTCTTTGTCACACCTCCTTCTCCATAGCCCCAGGATCACGAGAGGAGTTATCCTCGTCTCCAGCCCCCTTTCGCACTCTCGAAAGCACTTCGCCGATACCCAGCCACACTTCTTTTCACACAATCAACCGCTACTTCTCTCTCCCTCTCTCTATCTCGTTCCTGTCACTCTTCACTGCTCCCCCGCCACCCGCCCTCGCCCTCCAGCCCCCCCCCCTCTCCTAAGGATTTAGTCCGGGCAATTACCACTCATGACCGGGGTCAGAGGTCAGAAAGCCTGCTGGGAGCCCATATTTAATTCATCATCAGTGAGCAGCTTACTAGAGCCAGTCTGAGAGTTGGTGTGTTAGATGGACCACTGCATATATATGTATGTGTGTATTCATATAGCCTATTATTTTCAGTGTTCATTTACATGTCAATGATACATTACTGCATATAGTTCTTACCCTATCCAAGCATGAACTATTCCCTATTTCATTAACCTCTATTTCATTCCTCGTGAGTATCTCACTTTGTGCCAGTGTGAGGGTATCTGTGTTAGAGGGGCTGCGGTTTCATTTCCACTGTATCCACTGTTTTACATTTCATTAATACATCGCTGTGTATACATCTTATGCTATACATGGGGGAAATATTAAATAATCCAGGCTTCATTCTTCCTTCTGCCTGGCTCTGCAAGACCTTGCTGTATTCAGTGAATCTGTGTCATGTGATCAAAATGAACATGTAAGGAGTGGTTTTGTTCATATTGTATGACATAGATACTGGTACAAATGATTCTTATCTTATCTGACCAATAGCAATACCAATAGTAATATGAAAAGTAATACTGACAATATCATGTTACAAATCCAGATTAAAGCTACAAATGAAGACATCCCCAGTTTGTTTTTCTCCCCCCGGTTGGCTGTGGGTGGTAAACTGAGCCGTGCGACTTCAACACACATTTTGTTAAAATCCTCTAGCAGCCGTGTCTGTTGGGAGGTTAATGCACATTAATAAAATTCCCGTAGAGCCACACCGCAGTGCAAACCACTGCACTTGTCTCCATATCGAATATCCACAAATGTCAAATGTCTGCCAACTTTCTATCCTTCAGATTATTAAAATACATATAGCCCTACATCTAGGCTCTTTTTTTAAAGAAATGTGACTATTATTAAAAAAAAAATGAATTCAACTGCTGAACATCAGAAAGAATAGAGACAGAAAATGTGTTCCTCTGATTAGAATGATCTGGATGTCTTTGTTGTGTAGATTCTGGATTTATACGTTCTTTTTCTTATAGCTGTTGATAGCATTCCAGGTTTACCGATTCCATGAATGACCAACTGACTTCTCCATTGTGCTAGATGCGTCGGCAGCCAAAATTAAGTGTAAACAACCCGAATCTCTGCAGATTCGGTTGAAGATAATGAAGGTTTTCTCAAGTAAGTAGGCAATTTTAATATCTCTTTTTAACATGCTTTTTCATAACAGCAGGTACTGAACATTACAAAGCGATTCAGTTTCTGCCATAAATACTCGGAACAGGGCTTTAGTCAGAATCTGGATGTTTCTGTCCATCATGAGTTAATTTCCCTTCTAACAGGTCTGCACATATCACACACCCCTATTACTAGAGATTTCAGCAGCCCATTACATACAGTTAGACATCCAGTCACGGCTGCTTCCAGTCACGGCTCCTATCACATTGTAAAAAAACAAAAAAACGGGAACTTGCAATTTATTGTAGCCTTCTGTATATCCAGGCCAGTGCACGTTACAATGTGCACGTCTACCTCAAGGACACTCAATCTCAAGAGAAAGCCAACCCAGGGAGGGAGTTTAGTTGGACATTTCAAGAATTTATTGAGCATTCTCATGAGGGCTACGCACCTGGGGCAAGCTTCCCAGCAAACAGTGGACGTCCAAGGGACATCCCCTTTTAGTCCTCTTATGATGTGACGTTCCCTAGGGATGTCCTAAAAACATTACTAGGACCTTATTAAATTCCTAGGAAGGTCACTGTTTGGTTATAATATGACATTTAATTTGAAATTTTCAGGGACGTTCAAGCAACGTCCCTATGCGGTTATGATATGACGGTGTGCTCATAACATTCATGGGACATTCATGGGACGTTCCTGCAATGTCTGTTACTTGTTACAATATAACGCCATGTAATGAATGTCTGGGGAACGTTACTAGAACATCCAGGGAACGTTCTCTGTGACGTCCACGTAACGTTTAGAAAACCCTGCAAAAAAGACGTCGAGGCGACGTCCTGTTGACCATTGAGACGTTCGGGGGACGTCCCGGAGACCAAATTTTGTTAGCTGGGTTGGTTCATCCAACCAAACACTATCCACAAATTTCGACGTCAAATACTTTCCTACATACCACAGACCCTGCAGAGAATATATCTCTTATGAGGGAAAGAGAAGAGAAGAAAATCATATTCCGAGAATGAGAATAACCAGCTTGAGAATATCTGCCAATCAATAACAGTAATGCTCTGAATATTATAACACTTCTGTTCAGCTTGCGTGTGAACAAAATGAAAAAAACAGCGCCCAAGGCTGGCGCTCATGACAAGTGTCCGGCTCTTTGATCCTTTCATCACCCCCACCGCGTCCCACGCCATCTCACCTGAAGCTCTCGCAGAAACGGCAGCGGCTTATTTCACATAACAATGAGGCAGCCTACGGAAAGGCCCGCACTTCGACTGCAATACCGCACCGCTGCACTGATGCACAAAAGGTACAATTACACCATTAAATGAAATGGTTTTTAGCCAAATTGGCTCCATTAAGTCGCTATAAAAGTAAATAGAGAGAAAATAACTGTCATAATGGTTCACGGCTGAATTTGTTTGTGCATGGATTTGTGTGTGTGTGTGTGTGTGTGTGTGTACGTGCTTGTGTGTGTGCTTGCTCGCAGAAGTACTGGTGCCACACGTATCGATCCTTTCGTCCGACATCGCAGAAGAGGGATTTGTTTACGCACAACTGTTTACATATTTATAACTGATCAAACTATTTAGTTTCCCTCCCATTTCTATCGCTACTGTTCTTTTTCTGCACTGTCGGGAAATGGCGAGGAGACAAAGCAATAGGCTGTACTTACCCCAGACGCCGGGTACGCCGTCCAGCCCAATTCTGCCGTGGCAGTGCGGGTGTCCATCACCGTTTCTATACAGGTCAAAGAGAAAAACACAGTTACGTATCGCACCTTCACTTACAGGTCGTCAATGGCTTCCATTTAAGGTAATATTACCTTGACAAACCAAAACGTTACATTGCATGCTGTCCACTTGCAAGCCGTGTCTGATGGTAAATCTGACTGAATTGAAGTGAACAAAAACAGATTTGCCAGAGAACAACTTGATTCTACTTTGAAAACGCTACAGTGTTTGGAGCAGGATTTTGATTATTTCCCTTTCCTGAGTCACGATCAGATCACTGATCAATTACGTGGATCGATATTTGAATGTTTGTTAATAAACACAATGAACAAAGAAATCCATATGGAACAATTTTTTTATTTTTTTTTTCATAGGTTCTCCTAAATGGGAAGGCGACAAATGTGCCTCTCAATCCAATAATATGCCACTTCAATATTCATGAATTCAAGCCAAACAAATAACATATATAAATAGAATAAAATTAAATAACATCAGTCACTTATGTTGCTCATTTTCACGCCTGAGAGTGGAAGTGAATGCAGTTGCAGGCGTGTTTTCACTTCTCATTTAAGAAGAAATAGCTCGAGTTTAATGAAGTATTTGAGGTTTGTAGATTAAATCTTCAGCAATACAGGATATTTCACAAACAAATTAACAGAAATGTATTTTACTACTCAGTACTGTGGATCAGTGGTTGTACTGCAATGATTAACGTGTTCAATCCGAACATCACCGCTACGCTATTTCACAAGAAGCTGATTAATAATGATTTCCATAGCATTGCACCTCCAATAGCCTACATGCCCTGCGGAGTAGGTGACTGTCAGAGTGATTCTGGCATTGTGAATTTGCTAGCTTGTGGTATGCATTCTATATTCACATGCCACCTTGCATGTAACGATCATTTTCATTAAAATCAATTAAAAGGCATTAACAAACTGAGTAGAATTAACATAAAAAACTGGTTCACAGGGAGTGGGGGTGAAGTTATTTCCATTGGAGAGGATCACTGCAATATAAGGCAAATACTGGGCTTTATCTGTCATTTGACAATAAGAAGTGAGCGGCAGTACCCTAGAGCACAGGTAGGAGGGCCATAGATATTTCTGATGTTTGCTCTTGCTCAGGGGTTTTCAACCTTTTCTGATCCAGGGACCCCCACCCAAGCTCAAAGGCATCTGGGGGACCCCCATAATAAGTTAAAAAGGGGTTATCCTATGTTAAAAATAAAAACGGTTTTATAATTTGAAACATTTCCTCAAACCTAAAGTCACTGCATATGAAGTCAGGCCAGGGATCCCCTACAGAACCTTCAAGGACCCCCAGTTGAAAACCCAGGTTCTAGCTGAACCACCACCTACGTAACTAGATTCCTTTTTAGGGTTAATGAATGAGGACAATTAATAATCAAAGACGGACGTCAAGACAGAAGAGAAACCAGAAACAGCTCTGCCATTTCAGGCCCAGGGCTGTTAAAAGTTAAAGAAACTCATGCAAGTCGAGTGGATCTCTGAAACTTAAATATGTGTGTCCAATAGTAGCCCTCACATTTCAGGCCACTTACCCGTGGAACAGCTTTCCCACCAGGGCATGATATTTACTTTTTCACCCACTGGCCAGAGTGGCCATTTTCACCAGCCATTTTCAACATTTTACCAGCCACATTAACTTTCACAATATAACACAACCAGGTTGGTTACCTGCCAAAGTGGCTGCTAGAGTAGAAAATCTTACCAGCCACAATCAGAATTTAACCAGCATTTGGCTGGAGGCGGGTGTTAATTTCAGACCCTGTTACCCACACACAACTTTGGCAGAGTGGTTCCGTATTTGTCAAATCCTGTCATCTCTTTCCCTTTTTTGCAACTGAACAATATCACCTCATTTACACCATCCCTCCCACAAATTGATCGCGCCTGGTTGTATCAGGGTAGACATTTTCACTTGTGTGTAGGCCTAATTATGCTGCACAAAACCTACGGTGCCATGTAGCGAATTAAACCACATAACACAAATAGAGAGTAGGCGAGCGGCGAACATGAATCACGTGACCAGATATCGTCGTGCCACTGACACCCAACACCTAAACCCCCTTTTTTTAATGATGTCCTTTTGTGTGTCTAGACATGATGTTAGTAATGAAGTTCATCATTGCAATTAAGATGAGTGGCCTTAATGGGGCGTGCATATTACTTCACCACTGTGCTGTCATTTCTAGGAAAAAGCTGAAATATGTCATATGGCCAGAGCTGCGTTTGATGGGAAATGCCCTCATCTACAGAGCAGAAGACTCACCATCAGTTCACCTCAAAACTGCTTTAAGTCTTTAACTAGCACTGGCCCGTACTTGGGTGGTTTAGTTTATTTGTATTCAGTGTTTTTTTTTTTTTTATGGCGACATTTTTAAACGATCTGGTCAGACTGTTTGAAAGTGTTAAAACTCGTGATTCGATCTCTACAAACTATTCTACGATCCCGATGTTATAGTGACAACGTTTCCTTATTTTATAACATGACATAAAATGGGCACAATCAAAACGACAACTCCGTACATTCTATGTGTTCCACGGAAATCCACAGATGACGCGAATAATAGTGAAGTCCGTGTCCTTATCCCAGCAAAAAAATTTATATATTTTAGGCTAAATAAATAAATAAAAAAAGTACACTTCCACTGTAATTGAGCTTCAGTTACTTTGTTTCAGTAATACTTAGACTAATTCTGACTGGTGCAAAACAAACTCCCAAGGGTTACCTTACAGAAGAGACCAGGATTATGACTGTAGTCAAAGGCATTCAAGAACAGAAACCATTTTATTTTTGGGCTTGTGTTCCAAAAAGGTGGCGCTAAAGAAGGGGTTAAAGGAGACATTTCTCTCACATTGCTAGTCACAAAGCAACACTTCCCCAATATTAATCCCCAATTCCCACACCCACACCCACACACACACACACACACACACATGCACACAAACACACAAAATGACTCGCGTTAAAACCTGACAGGCCTGTAATAACAGACTATCCTCCTGCGTCCATCGCCTTTCCTCAAACCCTAAGTTTATAAGAACTTTTTTTTTTTAATGATTGCTTTCACCGCTCTCTCTTTCTGTTTTCCAAACTGTATCATATTCATATTCATGAGGCAATGTTTCAGGTAAAAGTCTCGGAGGGCGAGGGAAAGGGCACCTCGGTGCGAGTCTCTCTGTTCCCGCTCTGACACCACTGAAATGATCACCCTGGCGGAGCCTCGCAGGAATTGCTGTGGACAGTTTGATTAATATTTGCAGGCTTGGCATATTGGGGGAGGAAAGCAGATATTGTTCTAAGGATGAAAAGGGTGAACTTCACATCCAAAATGAATGCTTTCAAAACGGCTCTCTTGATGCCCCGGCGGCTGCAGGGAGACTTCGACAATATTGTTTGCTAAATGGAAATCTTATTCGAACAGAGTTGTTGTGCAACTCCAACATTAAATCTCAGCACTTGGACCAGAATCTCACTACAATCTATACAATGCCAGTCCCTCAGTCTCTGAGGTTGTTTCTATTTTTCCAGGTCTGGGATAACATAACACTAGAGGCCCATTTTGATGCAGATTCAAGCCCAAATACAGGCTGTATGACTACGGCAGATGGTTTCCCCAGTCCCATTTACAGCACAACCCACAATCAGCCCAATATATAAAGTTTATAGATACAGTTAAATGCAAAAGTACTTGGAAAGTTGTGTCAAACCGGTTGTTTTTCCTCTGTACTAATCAAATTTGTATTTTCAAATCTGACTATGGCTAAATTCACTGCATTTATTTCATGTGGTTTTGTAAGCAGACATTGAACTATATCACGATAAAGACAATGAGTCATTTATTTCATGTGTATTTAGTTGCCATTTGTACAGATATGGCATATTTCTTAAATAAATACAGAAAACAGCACATATCTGAATCACTCACTTAGCATACAGGCCACACCCCTATGATCTGTGTCTGTCCATCTACAGTCAGCTGATTGGGCATGTCCATCTTCATGCCAGCAGGATTTAAAAAGGCCTGTGTGTGGGGCTTTCACCCACTCAAAGGGAACACTGGGCAATGGCTGGCAAATATCACAGAGAGGGTAAAATGTGGAAAAAGCCTTTACGTTCCTATGGCAACAGTGTCAGGATGCCCTCCCACCCCCACACCACACCCCACCCCACTCTAACAGAGCATCCTTTCCCTACCCACAAAACGCCCACCCCCATGAGCTACTCCGAGCACCAGCCTTGTAGCTGCACCAGAGAACCAATTAAATGGGGGAAAAAGTGAATCTCGCTCTGAATGGATCAATATTTAATGGTAGGCCATTTCAGTGAAGAGGACTGCATTAAACATTGATGGATCCCAGACCCCCAGGATCAATATTTCTCCTCTTCACACAATTACGCACCGGTGACCGGAGGCGCACCGTGTCACGTCGACACACCTGGACATGGTGACTGCGGGTGTGCGGCTTCACCAGGACATTAAAAAAAACAACAAAGAGAAGCCTGAGAAGCCATATCCTTACCTCCCCTCACCCCAAAGGGTCGCTTTGACACTGTAGCTCAAGACCATGTGATCAGTAGAGAATTGCTGATTTCTCACATCGTTCCAAGTTTCCTACGGCTCAACAAAACGTGCAGTAAAATGCAGCCGAATCCGACGAATCCCAGGTTCGGTTAGTGCTAATAAGCTAAAGTTTGGACAGCCGTCCATGAAAACAGCTAACAGCACAACACACGCGTAGTATAAGATCTGGGCTGCTGATAATAGCTTTTTTTTTTCATCACACCACTACAGCGTTTATTCAAAAGGAATATCCTCTGTGATTTGATTTTCCACAGCCATCACTTGAAGCCCCAGCTTTCAAATTATCTTAAGATGATTTTCTATCCATGGAGGGAGGTGGAGGGGGCAGAGGCCAGAGGGAGGGAGGGAGGGAGGGGGAGAGAGGGGGGGGGAGGGGGGGGAGAGAGAGAGAGAGAGAGAGAGAGAGAGAGAGAGAGAGAGAAAATGAACGAAATCGGAGGAATTTGAGTGTGCGCTGAGCAATTACTGTGGAGTGATGAGGTCCTAACAGCGTGCTAAGTCTTGCATTTTAATATAATCTCAAATCATGGGAGGAGAAAAAAAAATGTAGGTATTAATTCAACATCAGATGAGGGAATACACAAACATGCATAAATAAACAAATTTATGATTTTAGAGAGCATGTAGAGAGCTACTATCTGTGCAACTGAAAAGTAGCTGAGGAGCAGCTCACTCCTGGCATTCTGGGAAATAAATAACGTAAGCCACAGTACATATTTGCACACCTCGGTTGGCCTTAGCCAAGTGATGATGGTCAAAGATATCATGAAGATGAGGCAATCTTGCTCAGAGATACTGTCATTCCTGAGAGAATACAAGCGGGAGGCGATCCTGCAACAAAAACCGTAAACATGCACCGAGCTACTGCGACCACAAGGCAACCCTACTCATAGACACCATGAACACCAGCCGACCACGCTCTGAGACGCTCCGAACACAAGCCGACCACGCTCAGAGACGGTCTGAACACCAGCTGACCACGCTCTGAGACTCTCTGAACACAAGACGACCACGCTCAGAGACGTTCTGAACACCAGCTGACCACGCTCTGAGACTCTCTGAACACAAGCCGACCACGCTCAGAGACGGTCTGAACACCAGCCGACCACGCTCTGAGACGCTCTGAACACAAGACGACCACGCTCAGAGACGTTCCGAACACAAGCCGACCACGCTCTGAGACGCTCTGAACACAAGACGACCACGCTCAGAGACGTTCCGAGCACAAGCCGACCACGCTCTGAGACGCTCTGAACACAAGACGACCACGCTCAGAGACGTTCCGAGCACAAGCCGACCACGCTCTGAGACGCTCTGAACACAAGCCGACCACGCTCAGAGATGCTATGAACACAAGACGACCACGCTCAGAGACGTTCCGAGCACAAGCCGACCATGCTCATGCTCGGCGAAGTCCTGAACACAAGGCACTACTGCTTCACTCAGGAAGGGAGGGTGTTCTTCAGCTCATCGTATTATAGTGACTCCACTGGTCATGTGGAGACTTGCCGTCCTGTGTACAGATGTGCAGTCCTTCAATGCAATGTTTGATGTTACGAGAGGAGCTACTTCGCTGCTGTCTAACCTAATATCAAACAAAGCTCTTCCCAAAGAGTGTTTGTGTGTCTAAAGTAGGCATGGAGGTGGAAACAAAACAGAACAGAGTTCTCACCACTCTCACCACTCAAGCATGTGCTTCCTCCGTGAGCGACCAGCTCCCCTCTATGAAGGAGTCTTCAGAGGTTCAGAAGTGGTTTTTCTTTGGTTAGTATAAAACACAAAACAAACTAAACTTGCTCAGTCAAAACCAGGCCAACAGACACTCTTCAAGGCAGTCAACCCCAAACAATGTTAGCTAACAAGCAGCATTTGACGCCTGTAGCAACCAGAGCACCCAATGTGCACTCGCTATGTCAGGTACATTGTATACAGTACATGCAACTACTTGTACTTGAAATGTACTGGCAGTTTTGCATACTTCTGGGTAGGAGAGGAGTGGAGAAGAGGAGTGGAGGAGACAAGTGGAGGAAAGGAGGTGAGGGGTGAAGAATATTGGGACACACCCCAAGCCACAAAAAAAACCAAAAAAAAAACAGGGCAGGTCACTCAAAAATGGGCCTTCTTATACCTTCTCCCCAGTCACCTGACTGCTCACAAAATGGCCTCTTCTCAGTCTCCTGACTGCCCACAAAATGGCCTCTTTGCATAACTTCAAAATGGGAGACTGCACCATCTCACCACCCAGCAATAAGGAAAGATGGGATACAAAGGAAAGATAGGAATATGTGCCTATGAATATGCACGTCTCTCCTAACACTTGAGTTGAAATGTTGGACTGTAAAGTTAAACTAATTGTTGACATGCTGCATGTCCACGCATGAAAATGTAGTAAAATGTACTAAAACCTAGTAGTAATGTACATTCGGTCAAGTCAAGTATCTTCACACCAGATTTTGTCATATTTTAGGCCACCATGTTGAATTTGTATGAGATTTTTCAAAATACTCAAAATTGTCTTATGAAAGTACTTATGAACTTAAGAAAGATTTTACATCCGTTTCTCATATTGTAAGGTACATTCCTGTCATTCAAATGTTGGATAAAAACAAAGCCGAAATCTGGTTTGGTGTAAAAAAAAAAAGAAAAAGAAAAAAGGGACATAAAGCTCTTCTTTAAAATTTATCAGAGATTGCTTCTTCATTTTCTGCTATTTGGCTACTAGAAGCAAACGAATATCCACTATAGCCTTTTGAAAGTGCTTTAAAATCTACTGTTTGAAAATCAGTTATTTTGTGCGGACCTTTAGGCAGTGTGATCTAACATGTGGTCATAGGTCACATGCTGTTAAATCCATTAGCCTATGGTGCTTAACCCCCTTAATTGCTGCTTGCAGCTATACTTCTATCTGGTATTGTTTAAAGCGACTAAGCTTGTATGAATGCCACACAAATGACCCGATTCATATTTTTCCCTTATATTAATTAAACAAGACTGTGAATTTATTTTCCTAATGCATGGTTCCAAGTACAAGCAGTCTGTCCTTTCATTGTTGGATTTTTTCCGCATTCCTTTTGCATGTTTTAAAAGTTTTTCCCCCTTGTTATAGGGCCTTTATGTTGTGTAAAAAAAGATATTGGATATAGTGGGTTTGTGTCAGATTGTCATTTTCATTACTGTGAAAATTTCAGGCGTAACAAACTTACCCTCGCATACGTTATGGAGTAGGATAGCACGCCTGCAAACAGGGCTGGCTTTACATCTAAAACATTAATCAGAGAATAAAAAAATAAAAAAAACCCATCAAAATAACCTGCTTATTTGAAAATTAATCTTTGGTGGAAATTGATTCTGAAACGTGCTCTTTTGGGGAAAGGGACTAAAGCTATTCTGAGACAGTGGCAGATGATTCAGGCCCCCCCACCAGGGAAATCAGGGGTGTGAACATGTGAGTCAAGCACCTTGGTGAGACGCACAGCGAGAGGGGGGGGGGTGAAAAAAAACCCTGCGATGGTTACGGTTGGCCACCTGAGATATGCCAACACCCGCAGCCCCCAGTTCCCAGAGGCGGATTATATGACAGATGCCTCAAGAAGCCAGTCCATCTGGGGGCGTGTTAAAAGGGGGAGAGAGGTGTGGGGAGGAAAGGAATGCAGAGAGAGAGAGGGATGGAGAGGCAGTGAGAGAGGGGAAATAAAGGGTAAGACAGAGCAATGGAAGGAAGGAAGAAAGGAAGAGAGAGCATCCCAAATGCTGTTATGCTTGCTATGAGGGTGGCAATGTAGCATAATGGTTAGGGTAGTGAAATAGGTTTACAACGCCAAGGTTGCAGCTTGGATTCCCAGCAGGCGCAGTGCCATTACACCTTGAGCAAGGTACTCGCTTCAGAAAATATCCGGCTGTCTGAATTCATTATATGCAAAGAATGTAAGCGGTGTAAGTCGCCCTGGGTAAGCAAGCGCGTCTCCTGAAATGTAAAATTTAAATGTTATACCACCAGCAGGTTGTGCGCTGCTAGCAGAGGTAATGGTTACCCCAGGTTGACTCGTAAAGGGGCAGCGAAGGCTTCTACTTCCCATACTTGTACTGACTGGATGCTTATCTACAACACATCTTTCTGGAAATAATGTAGCGAACCTGGGCCATAGACGACATACATATGAATAAAATATATGAGTATGAACAAATATAATCAAATCCTGAGACAATGTCCAAAAGGTTTTGCGATGCAGTAGCCCGGGTCTAATCAATGTTTGTCCTCAACTTTGGCACGCTAATAATTAAAAATATTGTATTCTTTCTTCACAAGCACAGGTTGGTGGGCTCATTTAGGGGATTGCTGGACTCGCTGTCTGTGAAGAAAAAAACAAGCACTTCACTTACGTACAAGTCTTTGTGTTATTGTTTCATCTTCTAAAAGCACCTAGTGATGCCTGGTATGCATTGCAGATTCCATTAAATGATTTCTATTGATTACAATACTGCATGTAACGATCATCCCATTAATACAATGTGGGGCATCTGATGAATTTTTGTGTTCACCCGAGATAGTAGGCAAACACAATCTAAGCCACTAGATTCTGCATTTCTTTCTTATTTAAAAAAAAAAAAAAAAATTATCAGGAGCAGCACAGGGTTGCATTCTCTTACCTCCCCGCCAGTATTGGCTGTATGAAAATGAATGAAGGTCAGTCCGAGACCGTCAGGCTGCAAAACGGCTTAATTGTAGGAGATGGAACTGTAAGCAGGGGTGAGGTCACTGGGCTAGTCACATGGTGTAAAGCTCTACAGCTCAACCAGTCACACGAAGGACCTTGTGGCTGACATCCACAGAGAGAAGTGCACCCACCGGTCACTGGAACCGAATGATCTGCTGGAACAGTGGATTCCTTCACATTTCTTGGGGCATCTATTTTTAGTGCTTTAAAGTGGCAGGCAAATGCTGCAAAAACTTTGAACAAAAAAAAAAGAAAAAAAAAGCACATAAAGGTTGTACTTTCAGGGGCAGTGGAAGACATTTGGTACAACATAAAAGGCAATGTCCCAGTTCCTTCAAGAATGTTCTCACTTTCTCCTTTACTGTGAGGTATGGAAATATCACATGGTACAAAGGAAGCAATTTGGAGGGAACTGCTCGAAAGGTAGCTGGAATTGTCGCCTGCGATTTAACCTACCTCCTAGCTTTTTATGCTTCGTTCACATCAAAGGCAAAGCCATTAAAATTATTCCGACCAGTCACACCCACCAAAATATTAAGCACCATCTCTCAGTCACACACACCAAATCCCATGAAATTAAAGACATTTCAAAAACTAGCCTGATTCTCCCAGTCGATTAGCACCATGTCCCTGTAGAATACTAGACTGTTTTTCTAATTTACACAGACTGCACAGAAACATTGCGTAGTAAAGTACGGTACTGCATCATATCATATTGTATTGTATTTGTACGTAAGCATGAACTGGACTGTTTGTATAGTAGTACTGTTGAAATAAAACTTTAGGTATAGCTCTCATCATTATATCAATAATAAATAGTAACAACCACACCATTCTTCTTGTTGTTATTATTATTATTATTATTATTATAACCAGAAAGTGCCAGCAACCATGCTGCATTGAAGTCTGCCTTCCACTCTCATTACAAAAGCAACCCAGCTTCCAATTAGCCTGCACTTCCTACTTACTCCACAAATCTCTCACTTTACTGGCCTGGAAAGATCAGCGTGTTTCCAAAGTTCCTTTTAATGAAGCCAGTTTTAATATTCATTGTCCAGACAGTCTGGTCCTTAACCTGGCAGCTCCCACAATCTAGTAAAATGATGGGGCTCTGAAGACTCACACACTCCATCCACCCACCAGTCACACAGGTACTTTTAGCCTATTTTGTTTTGTGTTTTACCCTAAAAACCACATACTAATGAGGCATGGTGATGAATTGTTGAGGATAAGCCAGTTAAAAGTTTTTAAAAAAATGATGCAACCATCTTTTGTGAAGACTGGACTGAAGCACATTCCCCAATGGAGGATTACTGTGAAGGAGACGGACATCTTGTCAATCACTGACCATTATGTGCACCACTGCCACAAGAATGTCTCGGCCTCTGTCTGTGCTGGCCACCACTTAGCAATTAGGATATTGGACATGATATATACCAATAATTCAGTCAATCTACCAAAAATAAATTATAAAAATATCAAGCTAGAGAAATACATAGGATCTCCACCACGGCCACACCCATAAAATATGCATAGACACTGTACAATAACTGAAGAGTATGAAAGAGCTTTGATTCCACTTGTTCTTTAGGAGAGTAGGGACATGCTATCCCCCCTGGATTTGCTCAGAATGTACCAGCTGTGGATGTGAATGTTTGAGAGCGCTGGGAATTCATTATTCCAACAGCGTTCCTTCATTTACTGTGAGCTCAGAGGGAGCAATCAGATCGCACTGTTGTCCCAGCACATACCTACACTCTCTGCCCTCCCCACACATACACACACACACACACACACACACGCACACACCCTCACATACCTACACACACACACACACACACTCAAAAAACCCACATACACACACTCACATACCTACACACACGCACACACTCCCCCTCTACACACACAACCTCATGTAACTACACTCACAGACACACACACATACACACACACACACTCACTCACTCAAACAAACCCAGACATACACAACCTCACATACCTACACTCACGTACACACACCCGCTCATAAAAACCCATACATACACACTCTCACATACCTACCCACACACACACACACACACACACGCATGTACGCACACACAAACCCACACACTTATAATAAACATGTACACATATTACACACACAGGCTCTACGCACTCTCACATGTTGAGGTTGAGTGGATGATTTATACATTAAATAAGAGCTCATAGAAAGGTATAATGAGCAGACTACCCCCATCTTTAGAGTAAAATCAAAGACTGTTTACAACAATTATTACAATGCAAAACTGGTCTGAGGTCCTAAAATGCACTGGCCACGTACCTCTTCTACCATCACAGATATAAAGCAAAGATTGATCCTTACCAGGCTCAGTGACCACAGCTAAACACCTGAAAAATGGCTTCCAAAACAACAAAGGATACGTAGCCACGGTGGCTACGCTGATTAAGACATGCACTTTCTCCAACACATTAAAGGAAAAATATTCATAATATTCACAATATTCCTCCTACACTCCAAAGAATTAATGAACATCAAACATCTGTTTTACTCGCTGAGATGCAGGGACCATCACTGACTGCCCAATATGTTACAGATTACCATATTCTGAAGGACACTAATTGTTATATTACTAATTATGCAAATTACTTGCCTTGAAAACGGTACAATGATGGCTAGACATGCCTATAAATCACGTCTGATCTTATCTAAAGAGAAACAGAGAGAAGAGTCTAGTCAACGTACCCTTTTATGTTACTTGACGTTTCTTGCTGTTGTTTTACTCCGGCTTTCATTTATTTCAATATTTTATGCTGTGCGTACGGTCTTTATCGCGTAAATTATTAAACTCCGTATTTTCTTTTTTCCGTTTTTGTCGTACCGTATTCCCGTCTCCCGTGTATGTGCAGCAAATGCTTCGGCAATACCAATCTGCGTCGTGACAATAAAGCAAATTGGAAATTAAATTTAAACCGGAGAGGGAGAGAGAAAAGAGGCCTTTACGTCTGACTTCCACCCTTCGGCCTGCGTTTGCGGCGGAGCTGTGGGAGCATTACTGAGGCGCAGACACAAGCACCACTTACTTGCCTAACCTGCGCTAACAGCGCTAATTTAGCAATTATTCAGATGGAAGAAAATGAGCATCACCTCTGTCCCTGATAGATGCAAGTACTAATTCTGCTGCAACGCTTCTCTATGTAACCCCTGGGCAGTAACAGTAATTACTGCCTGGGCCCTGAATATCTCCTTCCAAGTTCCCAGCAACTTCTTGCAGATGTGCAGAATTCCTAATTTTACCAGCCGTCAGACCGGTGAATCCAATCTGCTTTCCTCCAGGCTATCACACCAGGGGGGTATACCGCAAAGCAGGATTACTGAGTTAGCTGGATAACCGCACTGAGTAAAACCTGGAACAGATCTTTTTACTTCAGTCTATGTTGCAGATTTGGGAGGGTTTTATCCAGCTAACTCAGTAATCCTGCTTCGTGGTATACTCTCCCGGGCTCTTTCCAGCACCTTGACTTCCTGCTGCGCTGGTACTGCCTTCAAAGCCTTCAAACAGGCCCATATCTAGCTGCTTCTTAGGGAACCGACAGTACTGTCCAGCCTCTGTCCAGCCTCTGTTCTCCTACTCCTCTCTGAAGTGCTTGATGCAGTATTCAACCGATACCTCTTCATGCAAAATGATCAACAGAAAGAAATGTTCTTGTACATGGGTTATGGTTTCTCATGCAAAATGTGGAGGAACATCTGTATACTAGTTTTGTTCCAGTCAAGTCCCAAGACTTTTTTGACCAAATTAGTCAACCAGCCACAATAGTTTAGACATAGACATTTCCTAAAATGGTCTCTATAGTATGTACATTTCCTGGGTATAGAGCACAAATTGCTTTTAAAAATGTCAAACTGCACAAATTATACAGCTAATGAAGTCACCATTACACGTGACCCTGGAGTCTAATGCTCTGGTCGACAGTAGTAAGAGTCCAGCCATCCTAATATGCGAGCAGCGGTACATAAAAATCAGGAAACAGACCGAGCATGACAGTGCGTTCTCTCCTACATTACATTTCTTCCAAATATAAACTGATAATTGAATTATTCCAAGATGAGGCCGGAAGAAAACAATGTCAATGCATCTCACAATCATACTTAGCTCCGCAGGATTACTGAAGCCTTTTCTCTACTGGTTACAGCTCCTTTTAATTTGATAATGTCAGGAAACAGGCCACAGTCCACAGTGACAATGTCATTCATTAATGTTCTATGTGGGAGGGCAAATTATTTGTAGGTAGAACGGATTGGGATCATGAGATGGGTGTTTCAGTCAAAACAAAGTTCAAAAGCCACAACAACTAAAGCTGTCCCATTGAGAGAGAGACAAAGAGGGGGAAGAATGGCGAGAGACTAGAGAGAGATAGAGTGGCAGAGAAGCTGAGACAGGTGTAAAAAAAAAAAAAGAGTTAAGGATTGGGAGAGAGTGAGAGATACCGTAAAATGGAAGGAGGCGGAGGGCGCTTATCTGAGGCATGCATGCAACTGTGAAGGAATCTCCAGTGCCTACATTTCTACAGCTAATCCTATCCAATCATGCAGTACCACAGCCTAATCCGGAAAGCTTCATCCCGCCTACGGGGCGTCTTTTTGCAGCCCAAAAGACAAAAGTAAAGCGGAAGCCTGCCGACAGAAAAAACTACGAAAATAGCAAAGAAAATAATTAAAAATCTATCAAGATCAGGTCAGTGAAAGCTGTTATAGCCCCCCCCCCCCCCCCCCCCTAATCCCCTCCCACCCCCTTCTCTGTTCACAGACACCATTAATCAAATCAGAGAGAAAATAACCAGGTGCCTCCTGGGAAGGTTATCTGTCCCTCCACTGTGCCCCCCTCAAAACCTCCCCCCTTCAGAACCCATACTTATTTCCCAGTTTTTTTTTGTTTTTTCCAGGGACATCGTCCCCATTAGGACCTGATGTACATCATGCTAGTGACAGACTGCACACGTCTCCCTCACAGATATCGATGCTTGAGATGTACCGGCTGGTCACCTAAGGGTCAACATGTCCGCTTCTTCATTTCCCTCTCGGGCAGGAGGAAAAAGCAATATCTTTGCCCCAGGGGACTGGGGGTTCAAGTCTCGGGCCAAACACTGTTATCACACTCCTGACCTCAATCACTCCGTCTTAAAGTCAGGCTGTGACTTGGATGGCTGAAGTACGACTAGAAGTTCTAAGTCACAGTGGCAGGTTTGCTTAGCAAAAAAACAAAGGCTGAAGCTCACGTCATGTGAGAGAGGAGCTAATCCCAGCCCAGCGTTGACATCCCAGCATTGCCTCTGCCAAGCAACAGCACAACCCATGGAATACAGCCAGGACGGAATGCAGCCTTCTGTGCTCGAATAGGAATCAATCGAACCAGCATTACTGATCCATGTTGCACTGGGGTCAAGAAATGCATTGGAGATGCTTAAACTGTAAGACGAAAGTCTAAGCTGTGACTATCACTGGTGGGGCCTTCTATCGATTGACACAGTAGTGGAGTGCAATTCTATTGGGTGCATACACTAGCATTCTACTACTCTAACCTTGCTAGAGAGCATGGAATTGTGGAATGCCACAGGGCCAAAAATGGAGTACTATATAAAATAATTATCCAACAGTTTTTGGAGCATCGTTTTCCAAAAAGGAACACACGAAAGTGAAAAGATCTACAATTAATCTCTTTTCTTTTTCAGCAGTGAACCATTGCTGCAGTTCCTTATGCCCCCAATGGCCACGTTAATTAAACGCCGGCGTCTAACAATAACGTCAATCTTAAATTATTGCTTTTATCTGTTACTGATTCAAGGTGCAGCGCAATAACCCTTATCTTAAATCTTACACTCATTGTTCAAAAATATGTTATTGGTTCACAAATATGTTTCAGCACTCACAAACAAATCTTTCCCGAACAGACAAATCTGTAATTGGTTCACAAATAAATGTAACTGGTTGTTTTTCAAAATATATACGTCCTGTATGTTTACTGAGTCTGACTCCCATAGGAGACATTTTTGCGCGAGGATGCTCTTTATTTTAAGCTTTGAACCATGTCTATAGGCTACTGTATATAGTTTTGGAGATAATGGGGTTTATTTAACACATTGGAAAACAGGTGGAAATAAATTGTTACAAAAAGCCCTGGGTTTTAAGGGGTTACTAACAGTGGATCTGGCCAAGTTAATATCCAATAACATTCAATTATCGCTATGGATTTCATGTGCCGGCAGTCCGCAGAATCTCAAACGGCACTCGACAGAAAACGCTTCACCATTTAACAGTCCGGCTCAGGTGTTTGAGATTCAATCAAGAAAACCAAAGGCTTCCCCAGGAGGTCCTGCATATCAGAACCGACTGCTTCCTCGCAAACGGAAATGTGACAAAAACAGTTTAAAAATCACAGCTCCCCCACAAGGATGTGTAATTAACAATTTCAGCGGCCGCACATGGACAAGACCCATTAAAGGTAATACCCAGCATGCACCTCTGTTCCCAGTGCCCCTGCCCCAGGCGCATGATCAACCCCCCCCCCCCCACCACCACCACCATCGCCACGGCAGCAGGAAGGGGTGTGAAAAAGAAGTGCAGCGGGCTCTACACCCCCCCACCCCCCCACCCCCGAGAGGCACGAGTGGGGCCAGAACCTCTCCACACGCTGTCTCCTTGTAACCAAGGGAGCTCATTAACCACTGCCACCTCCCTCCCTCCCCCTGTACCCCCCCCCCCCCCCCAGCCAAATCATTTTCCTACCCCCCTCCTCCCCAAGAAAATGACTAGCCTCCTCCCATAGAAAAACGATGCCTTATATACGTAGCTACTACACTACAAATGCAAACCCCTTCCCCACTTGAACACTCAGCATGTAGACTTGCCCCTCTTGATACACACACACTGGTCACAAGTGCCTCCCTCATTCAGAAACAAAGCTACTTTCTCAAAGATCAATCTTGATCTGCAAATGTGCATTTTGCATTGGCTATTCTGTCGAGACAAAGCCTGAATCAACAATAGTAGGGCTGAAAAATACACCACCCCCCCCCGCTGCCGTGTCCACCAGCCAAGCCAAACTCCCCCCGCCCCAGATTTCTACTCGTCAAACAGTCGCAGCCTGCAGCTGTGTACTCTGCACAACTTCCGAACGCCAAGTAGCTCCTGCACGTATATTCTCTACAGAGAGCCGTTCCGCTGCCTCCACCGAAAGGCTTATCGTTCCGTTAATCTGTTTGTCAGAGCGCACACTCAACATTGCTTTACATATGCTACATCGGGGCTTTTCGACGTGCACACTAAGGACGTGGAGCACATCTGATCACACGCGAGATCGATCGGATGAACCAGCTGAAGCCGTGTTCACGATTACTAAGAAGGCCCCGTAGAACGGTATCTGTACATCACCAAAGGCTACACGCATGCAGCGGGGGCGAACCGTGCCCGGCCCCCGAAGGAGCACGAGCTTCGCTGACACACCCCAAGGTGAGAGTAAGGAGGAACGTCAGCCAAAAAACTAAAATAAACCGAAAAAGCAGAACATTTCTGGGGAGCGGGATTCAGAGCACGCTGGTCTTCTGAGATTACTCGACAGAGGAGAAAAGCGAGCTCAGGTTTCCTGCGCCCGCATCGCCAAACAGCCCACAAACGAAACAAGATTTCTATTTGTGCAGCCCGTACATTGCAATGTCATCTACAGCTATGGTTTGATCTGTCTAATGTTCTTGCTCTGTTACCGTGGGGACTTTGACCTTTTTGTGGATTTTTAACTTATCTACCAGGGGTTCAAGAGAATATTACATTATTCATAGATTCCATTTTTTATTATTATTTAATATTCAATGATGATTCAATATTCATAATATTCAATGAGGCTACCATTATATTAGTTGATCAGACGGAAAACCGACAATTGATGTGTTATGTTTAATGTGCTTAATGTATTAAGTATGAGTGAACACTGATCTTTGCCTGTCAGTTTTTTTGTCACAGAATGCAATTGAGTTGTCAATGCAAATCCAATTTATCCCAAATATCAATACACTACATGGCCAAAAGTACTGTATATGGACACCTGCTTATCCAACATCTCATTCCAAAATCATGGGCATTAATATAGAGTTGGTCCCCATTTGCTGCTATAACAGCCTCCACTCTGCTGTGAAGGCTTTCCACTAGATGCTGGAACATTGCGGCGTGGATTTGTTTCCATTCAGTCAGAAGAGCATTAGTGAGGTTGGGCACTGATGTGGAGCTATTAGGCCTGGCTTGCAGTCGGCTTTCCAATTGGCCCCAATGGTGTTTGATGGGGTTCACGTCAGGGCTCTGTGCAGGCCAGTCAAGTTCTTCCATACCAATCCCGACAAACCATTTCTATATGAATCTCTATTTATGCATGGGGCATTGACATTCTGAAACAGGGAAAGGGCCTTCCTCAAACTGTTGGCACAAAGTTGGAAACCCAGAATTGTCTAGAATGTCATTGCATGCTGTAGTGTTAAGATTTGCCTTCACTGGAACTAAGGAGCCTAGCCTGAACCATGAAAAACAGCCCCAGACCAAGGGGTGTCCACCTACTTTTAGCTATATAGCGTACTTACCTGACCCCCTCCACATTCAATGCAACTTTGTCATTCATAAATAGGTGTGGTTATGTGAGAGAGGGAATCTGTTTCCCTAAAGACGCCATACTGTAGTGAATACAACCCCCCACACCAAACACACACACACATACACAATACACACATGTATACACACTAGCACAAACAGGACAGCACTGATAGAAATGTCAGGTGTTTTAGCATTTAAGGAGCTGCATCTATAATTAGGTTTCTGATTCAAATCCCAGGTCGCACATTGTTGTACCACAAAGTAACCTACCAAACCGATTTTCTTGAGCACGTACATTGCGCTGTAAAAATGGCAAATGCGCACAAACGTAAGCCGGATATGAGCATCCGCTAAGCAAATAAATAACGCAACGTGCTGCGAGCAACCCTGACAACTTCACAGCACGAAACATCATTAAAGGAAGGAGGAAGCATAACATCTGTATTTTAGTTCGCCGGTTAAATTTGGGATTTCTCTGCTCCAGTGCATGCTGGGATTGACACAATTTTTTCTCCCCAGAGAGACCCTGCGGGAGATGTGAGCTTTGCACAATAAATGCATCGAGCTTTGTTCCTGTTTACTGCCTGGCCTAGTCATTTTAATAATGCCATACCTACTGTCAGGCTCTCATTGTGATAATGATGAAAACAGCACATAGTGTGAGGTAAGAGACATGCCTTTGACACACAAACCTTTTCACGCTCAAACTCACAGCAATTGACAGGACGAGTCTAAAGCAGAGGCAGTGATTGGATCAGAGTAGAAAGAGAAACTCCGCCCATCTAGATTGGATAGTAAAACAGTGTTAACATGCTGATGCTATGCTAGCAGCATTCCTGCAACCTTTAACTGGCATGCCTAATTTCCAGAAAACATTCAACCCCAAACACCCCCCCCCCCCCCACCTCCATTGTTACTATACATGCTGCATTTCATGGTCCCCTATGTGGTACATAGATAAATTGGTATTAGCCTGAGTTGTGTAGTTGTGTAGTTGTGTATGTAGAAACAATGGTGCTTGGTTTGTGTATCTGTGTGCGTGGGTGTGTGTGTGTGTGTGTGTTTATGTGTATGCAACCACCCACCACCCTGCCTTAGGCTATTATTATGTTCTTTATTTTGGACTGTACCATGAATGGCCTGCCCAATTTTACTGAGTATGTAACCCACATGTGCCTGTGTACTTGTGTGCATGCATGGATGTGTGCGTACAAGGGTAAGTGTACTTGTGTGCATGCGTGCATGTGCACATACTTAGAGATTTAAGTGAAAATTTTAATAACAAAAGGGAATGGACACCAAACACTCTCATTCCAGGGCCAAGCAGAAGATAACAGCCTCCCCAACCAACTGGGATTCAGAGGCAGGCGTCCAGGCAGCACACTCCCTCTGGCCAAGATTTAACCACATAATGTCCTTGGCTTGTCCTAGCTCTGGGAACCAATGTGTATGTGTACATGCGTGTGTGTGTGTGTGTGTGTGTGTGTGTGTGTGTGTGTGTGTGTGTGTGTGTGTGCGTGTGTGGGTGATCATGACTTGTTTTTTGATGAGCGCAGTGACAGATATTACAATGACAGATGCGTACGCCTCACAGCTCTCGAGACTCACACTGAGCGGCAGATTCCTCCGCTCGCGCGCTTCCGTACCTCCTCCTTAACCGCGCACCCCCTCTGTTACAACAACAAACAACGCAAAAAGCGCTAGGTGGCCTCCGTAATGCGGCGGGTCACGACCGGAGACGTTAAGGCACAGGATTCGCCTTTTTCCGTCCGACCTTAACGAGCCCATGACGCGCAGCTTCGCCCGCCAACAAAAGTATGAACATCCCACACTTCACACACGCGCACGCGCTGACCCATTTTCGAAAATGATTCAGCGTTGTTGTGCTTAAACTGTTCTTCCCACACCTGAGAAACGACTGCCGTCGCAGTCTGTGTTCCCGACCCCCCTGCGGCTACGCCGGGGGCATCCCACATCACAGCTAATGTCTTAATGTCACCGGATTTAGCTTAGAGCTCGTAACTCAACATTATTTGCCTACGGGTGATCATTCCCTCGAAGAAACGAGCGAGAGCCTCGGCAATTCCCGCGCCGGAGAGACGCGGTGGGTTCACGGAGTCAGCGCGAGTGAATCTAGCCGAGACCGCTAAAGCCACGGCGTTCTCCTGCATCTGTATCTGACACAAACCAGTCCGGTGATGAGCTCCAGTCCGGGTCGGCATTAGCGACCTCTCGGTTCTGTTTCAGAGCCACAGCAGCAGCCCTAGAATTCACCACACGTGCTTCGCAGTAAGAAGTAGCGCGTTTGTGCACAGCACTAACGAGCGAGTGTAATCTAATGTAAGTGCGTTGTGCCTGTGTGCATATATCAACATAATTATGCAAGTGTGTTGTATGTAAATGTGCGCATGCGTGCATGTGTGTACTCATTATATATCAATCACACTCAAGTAATTTTTTTAAAGAAGCCAAAATGAGTGGCATGTTTATTCTTAATTTGCCGGCACTCCGGCTGGCACATCACTGCAGTGCTTTCGGGAATCTGATGGTCGGGCGACAACAGCTCCGTTAAATGAGCTTCGGTGAAAATTTTCTCAGGGCCGTTAATCGCCAAAAAAGGTTCCTATCTACTAACGTCCATTAGAAGTGTGCAGGCGCGCCTTATCACGCCTCAACACCGGCCTCCTTAGAGCGGGGAGAGGGAGAGTGCCGGCTACGCCGTGGCAGCTGTCACTGCCCATGAATAATTATAGGTCTGGCAACTCAAAACAGAATACTTCAGTTCATAGACACATTTTCGTTCATAAGCATAAGGTTCAAAGTTATTCATCAGTGCAGATGAATTGATTCATTTGCCATTTAAGCCTGAGACAGCCTTCTTGGGTCCTTGCACCTGTCGTGCTGCAAGAATTCCCCAAAACACGGGCAGAAAATAGAGGCAAAATTACGGGTAAACTATTTTACATGAGCTTGCACGCGAAACCGACCCGCAGATGCTTAAAATTTGCTCCGAATCACGCACTACGGCAACAATCACACGACCAGCAGTAGGCTACACTAATTGCCACCAGCAATTTTCATCGTGCAGCAAATTTAGAAATCTCATCATTTCGCCCATTACAGAGAACAGCACGCAGCACTGTGTTGGGATCCAGAGCCAGGCACAAAGACTTAATGTTTAATCCGTTATTAGTGGGGGAGTAAAGGGCAAATCATTCCCCAGGTGATTCAGGCACTTACGCTTAATGTAATTGGACTGCAATTTTATCCAATCACAAATAAATCCCTTTGAATGTCTGGATTAAAGCATATGCTGCTGGATATGTATTTTTGCAATGAAATTCTATCAAATAAGTATATATATAGTGGTAGTAAATATAAATAACAGCAAAATTGACACGCATGCTTTATATTCTCAGATTCTTTTTTTTTTTTTTTTTTTTGCAAGTCATTTCTTTGTAATACCAAGGTACTGTCCATGCTGGGTGACTCAGAAACATCTAAAGCCGTGCTGCTGTGTGCTCTCTGTGCATTAAGCCGACTTTCAGAAGCTAGGCTGTTTCCACTGCCCTGCCCAAACTACATCCATAAGCAGATCGCAGCACGTGTTCAACGTAAAAGTCTAAAATTAGAGTGCAGTCCACTTCTGTTTAAAACATTGGCCTATATTCATTTGTTAATTTGCTGTTGAGTGTTAAGAGGGCACTGAACACAATAGAAAAAACAGGCCCTGATTGGAGATACCGCTCTAATGGGCTTGTAGCACACCTGTCATGACTCTTTGAGAGTTTGGAACGTCCATGACGCTGCCAATGTAACAAAATTGAATTTCACCTGCAATTGCTGCTTGCCAAGATGACTGAATCTTGGCATTCTTCTGGAAAAGTTTAGATGCTTTTTCTTTGATAAGTTTAGTTACAGAAATGTATACACACCTTTTGTAACTTAAAGGGATAGTTCGGAATTTTGGACATAGTGTCTCAATTACGACTTACCCATGATGTAGTTGATTGATGGAAACCATTTTCAGCTAATACCATGCTGTCCATTCTTTTGGACATACACACGTTGCTAATGCTAGCGCAACTCTAAGGTAACCGGTAGCATCCACTACCAAACGCACTTAAACACTCCACAGTGCACCCAACGCAAATAAAATACGACGACAATCTATCGGGGTTATTTTCAGTGTTTATACCATCATTTTTGAAGTCAAACTATCGTTGAATCCTTTACTTTGTGCTGACCTATATTCTCTGTGGAAGTATGGCGGCGGAGCGATACTTTACATTGCCTACAAATGTAGTGCCGGCACTGGTCGACTACAACAACAAAGAAGAGCAACAAGTTGCAATGGCCACGTTCGCTCCGCCTCCGTACTTCCACAGAGAATATAGGTCAGCACAAAGTAAAGGATTCAACGATAGTTTGACTTCAAAAATGATGGTATAAACACTCAAAATAACCCCGATAGACTGTCGTCGTATTTTATTTGCGTTGGGTGCACTGTGGAGTGTTTAAGTGCGTTTGGTAGTGGATGCTACCGGTTACCTTAGAGTTGCGCTAGCATTAGCAACATGTGTATGTTCAAAAGAATGGACAGCATGGAATTAGCTGAAAATGGTTTCCATCAATCAACTACATCATGGGTAAATCGTAATTGAGACATTATGTCCAAAATTCCGAACTATCCCTTTAAAGCCTGAAACAACAGCTTAGTGCGCTTCTATTTCAGGTGAGTGTGGAGGCACGGACATGCGCGCACACTGAGCATGCACAGTGCTGAGAACTCACAGGCTCCTTTCAGCAGTCACTGGCCAGGATTCAATCAACATTTGTCCTTAACTTTCACTACCAGTTAAATGCAATTGCAACCATTTTCCTATGCATTGCAGTAATCACAAAAATGAACTCACCAAATTTGAAGAAAAATGGAAGCTTGCATTTAACTGTAATAACCGATTCCGGTCTCATAGTTAAATGTAAGCTACACCTACAAGGACAGGCCAGTACCCTCTAATGGAAACTAGGCCACCGTGAATGATATTGTGAAACTAAATAAGGGAAAGTCCACCCCAGACCTATCGAAAAACATGTAAAAATTCACTCTTGACGCCTGTTAAATCAACACTAAAGCTTTGCAATTTGAGAGCGGTTCGTAAATTGCTAATTTTCCACCATTAACAAGAATGGCCCAAATTATTTTTCCAAGGTTTAAAAGAGCCAATGACTCAATTACCAAGGATAGACCAATAATGGAATAACCTTATCTCTGCCCTCCATGCCAAGAACCATGAAAGGCACTGGCTAAAGATAAACGGGACTGTATTATTCACCTATAGTTACAATCATTACATTTGAACATGCCGTTTAATATCACTTGTCCTCTATCTAAAATGTGTAACGGTATAACATAGCTTCCTTCCAATCCATACATGTGAATTTGCACACTATGGAAACGCCGCCAAGTTACTGATTTATCATATGAAATGTGCTTTGACGTATAGCACAAAAATATATATATATTCCTTGTGTGTCTCATTTGACTTCATAATGGACAACAGGGTGGCGTAACTTCTGTCCAATATCCACTGAACCCAATGCCGAGCCACAACTGTAATTCATACCCATTACTACCACCCACCAACAAAATGTCGCCATCCGAGTCCCCACCCCCCTTCCCCACACACACACGCTCACACACACCCACACACACACACGCTCACCCACACACCCATATGCTCACGCACACACAGACACTGTCCATTCTTCATTCCGGGAGCGATGGTCTCTTTATACGTTCTCCCAGCGCCGCTATATCTGTTAGCTCTGGACATAATTACAGTACCCATTGGGTCAAGGCTAGCCCTCTAGGGGTCTGCTCCATCTGCACACAGATCTTTCTGGAAGAAAAACAGGACACGGGGCTTGAAGGAGGACCTTTTCTCGCAGTTAATTGCCACACGCTCTATAATTGGCCTGGATGGTATTGCAAGATGGATTACAGCCGTGGCACTTAGACGGCAATCCATGAGGCGCTGACCCCACGGTGACTCTGTACCTTCACCCCGCGAATAAAGGAGATGGCAAACAGACTGCGGCAGAAATAAAGTTTTATATATAAACTCAAAACTCAAAAAAAAAGGATAGAACTGTCTGTTATAACAGTAAAACTTCAGTTTAAAAAAGAAAAAGCGTAAAATTCCTTTACATATCAGCCTACGCTTTGAACAAACAGAATTACTCCCTGAGATAATAATACAGAAATCATAAGACTGGTAAGTCACTGCCTTTCCGCAGCAGATAAAAGATGAAAGGAAGGATGAACTGCCCCAGTGCTGGTTGGCGTATAATAGAGGGGTTTTCTCTTTCTCTCTCTCTCTCTCTCTCTTTCTCTCTCTCTCCAAAAATAAGCCCTTCCAGAGTCAATATGGCCACATCTGTACTGAGCTTCAGCAACACGATAGCATCGCTCGTTCTCAGTCACAATTACGAACCCCCGTGCGTGCGCGTGTGTGATGCTATCTTTGGGCTGAAATACAGTACAGATGTGACCATATTGACTCTAGAAGGGCTTATGTTTTCAGCGTGCGTGCGTGCGTGCGTGCGTACACATGCATGTTTGTGTGCAGACCCATTCGCGGACGCCTGTATGTGCCTGCACACATATTCTTTCAATTACCTAAATAGAAAAAAAAAAGCTTGTCTGGAGAGAACGGGGACCCAGATGGTGGCCAGTGAGGTGGGGGTCTGGGTGCTGGCAAGGTGATTTCAGTGATCGCAGGTGTTTTCGACACGTCCTCCCTGCCGCCACCACCCCCGCCCCCCCCCCCCCTTTCCACTCGCCCCTCCCCCCATTATTTCTGGTGAGTGCATTCCTGGCACGAGCTGACCAGCCACTCAAACCATAGGCTTTGCATAGGCTGTGGGGATGTGCTGTATGCAAACTGAACGATTTCCCTCACGTCAAAAAGAGGGCCCTCAAGTCCGCCTTTATAAAGCGCTGCGTACATAAAAATAGCACTCTGGTCATTGACAGCAATCTCCTGGGAACAGGTGATACTGTGCCGTTAAAAGGTGTCCAGAGTCACTACCACTAATGTTAAGCTATTACATTATAAAACCAGGCCTATGTGCCCTACGTTGATGTAAAATAAACCGTGCTGTACAGCTACAGCCACATATCACATGATGAGATGAGCATCTTATCGTATCTACAACCTACTACACAGAGCATGATGCCACGCACTTCAATATGGAAGGAATATGAATGGAAGATTATGGAAAGGAGATATCTCTTCACAATTTCAGTTCAGCCGTTGGCAGCATATATCTTAAATCACACCATAAAAATACAAAATATATTTTAAACAATGAAACATTATAAAATAAACTGAATTAAAAATCCTACTTCTAATGTCTTTGAGAAGTACAAAATGTTGGGCTAATCTTATGAAAGTAGCGGGCTCTGAACGAACCTGGGTGGATGGAGACAGAAGCAGACCTGACTGAATCATGTGACATAAGGCATGCTGCCAGCCTCGCACGCAGCACCACAAAGGCTAGCCTTCCCAGCAGGGCCCTTACGCCCGGCGACCCCGTTTGCTAAGGCTCGCGTCCGTCATGCTGACGGACGGATAACGCAGCCCCGCCACGATCTTCCGAAGGCAGAACTCATCTCCGCACCAAATAGCGCAGAGAGGTCGGAGCCGGTATTCCGAAAAGGGCGCCGTACTCCTTTTCGGATAGGGAATTTCTCCTCATCTCAGACTTCTGGGAAAGGCTTCCCATGCTAATCGACTCTGATGAGCTCGTGCCAGCCTGTCAGAGTGTAACATAAATCCTCTTGTTCTCTTTTTTTTCATCATTTTTTATCCAGTAACTATTGAGAGCCTTTGGAATAAGACTGCAGCTTTGTAGATTCTGGACCGATACGTTTTTTTTTTTTCTCCCCCCAGACTGGCTTCCAAAAACAACTCGAAATAAGTCAAAACAGCTGCTTTATTTAATAATCATTTCAAGGTTGAAATCAATCTATCAGATGCTCTCCCGGGGCCGGCAATGCAGATGTTGTTTTCTCGAAGTTCTTATCTTACGAAAGTCCCTCCGGGGGGGAAAAGGTACGACGGGAGCGGATCCGAGATCGGGCCCGGAGAAAAAGCAGGTCCCCCGCAGCCCCAACGTAATGAAATAAAGCGAAGGAAACGGGTTTGTTTCAGACGGCCACCTCTGCCCTTTACGATGTTCAATTATAAACCGCCACCGTAATTCCTCACCGCCAATGAAATGTTCTGTCACCGCGGGGACGGCGTTGGGAGACCTGTTATTGGACGATTAACCTTTGGATACGCAGAATTCTATTCAGAGGACCGCTTCGGCGGAAATCTCCCGCCCGTGCCGGGGGGGCCTGATGGATCGCTGTCTGCCGTCAGAACGAGCTTAGCGCTCTGGGGACCTAAAGGGGGGAGGCCTGTTTACCTCAGCAACGTGTAAATGACCAAAATGACAAGAGTAGGGGACGAATATAATGACCCCCACAATTCTCAGGTCGCCTTACTTCGGGAGGTGCAGAGGCAAACGGGGAAAAAAACGAGTGAACGGATAAACAAGAAGTAGGGAAAGAGCTGTCGCTTTCCTCCAGCCCGCGACCCCCGTCTTTGTTGTTCCAAGCTTTTTCGGCTGAAAGACACGATGCGACGCAACGCTCTCCATTACCCTCCCAGGACATTAATAACACAAACGGACGTATTTATGTTCACCACAGCAGGACGGACGAGGGTGAGGGATACCACGGCACGGCCTAAGACACGCGGCTCGGGCCCACGCCAAGCAGAAACCGGCCCCTCTCCCTGTAACGGATTTCCGGGGTCGCCGGCGAACGTCTAACTCGTACTTTCTTTCAGCGCGATACACTTCAGGTGAAACCAAGGGTGAATTTCCGCCGGAATATAAAAATAGGAACCGAAAAGAAAAGATTAGAGACTCCCAACGGCACTGTTTACATCAAACACAAAAGGTTCAAGTTGCTCTTTTCAAAACAGGCATAATAACTTAATATATCTGCGGTGGGCGTTTATTTATAGCAGGCTCGCTTTGGGCAGTTTCTCTGGAATTACACAGTGACCCGGGTAGGGCACATGGAACGGAGAGTTTTTTGGGTCAGTGATACAGCATGCTGAAAACTGCGCGCTCTACGGGACTGTAGTGTGCGTCAGCAGGTAGTACTGAGTCTCTCAATGCACAGGTCATTAACATTCTACTGTAGGTCAGGACGGAGTAGTTCTGTGGGTCACTAATGCTGTAAGCAGTAATGTGAGTCATACATATTGTGCAAGAGCAAGAGCAAGGGCAAGAAAGAGGTCTGAGACTGCAGTAATACTTGTTGGCAACGTTGTAGGTTACTTGTACCGCTGGTCTGTAGTTCATTAGGTCATCGGGGCTGGGGGTCAGCACCGCTGTTGGACTGTGGTGCTATGGATCGATTTTTGTCTCAATAATACTGTGTCAGTACTGCTGCGCGTCCATCGCGCGGTTGAGCCGTCGGTCAGCGAAGTTTTGGGTCAGTAGTGATGTATTTCTGATGTGCTGCAGGTCTTCCTCTCCAAATTGAGTTCCGCACAATCAAATGTGTACAAACGCGACTTTGCAGATGCACTCGACCATGAAATATGTGTCCTCTTCTAAAAATCAATATGGGCTTGTTGATGGCTTAAAGTAGTGTCATTCCATTACAGTGATCATACCTCTCCAAAATGACTGCCGAGTGACAATGTTTAAGTCGCCCGGAACTAATGGAAAAATAAATAGCGGAAATGTCAGACCTCGCGAGGCATCGTGCCGCAGCAGGACCCACTAGACGCGCACACGCGAACCGTGAATTGTGCGAGAGCTATTACCAGTTACAGTATTTGGCTGAATAAGCTGGCCTTTACACTTTACACCGTTTCTTAAACGGACTATCCCGTAGCCATTGTACGAGGGATTGTTCATTTCCTGGAAACTTGAGCGGCGGGTGTCACCACCTCGGCTGCGGTCTGCAGAGGGCATTTTAAAAGGCTTACAATGGCGGCGGGAGAGGGCTCCTTTTGGGTCCTATTGTGTGAGCGAAATAACTGAATCGATACAGCGGCGACTGGAGAAGAGGATTGAGCATTTCAGATGTTCTGTATGGAAATGCTGACCATCTCAAGGGACCCATTGTTCCAGTTTAGACTGTAGACTGTATGCAAGTTGGACATGTACAGTACATGCACTGCTGAAAATCTCTCTCTCACAATCTCTCTCTCTTTCTTCTCTCTCAATCTCTCTCTCATGCACAACGCAGTTTATTTTCTTTCTGCAAGCAGCCAAGTTTGAGCTGGCTACAATACAACCCTGTTAACAAGTGCATGCTGTTAAACTGCTCAGACACAAGAGAAGGTGCTTGTTCAGCAATAGCCTCTCTCCACCGTGATAAAAAAAAAAACGATTTAAAAGCCTGATACGTGAACCTCAACGCTTCTCGATGAAAAGTCGTATAAGCATGTCAAGTCTAAGCGTGACAAGTTTATGACGCAGCAGATCTGGTCAGCTTGTAAAAGTGCTCACTTGTATGCCAGTCAAAAAGACTGAGGCAAAAGTATTTGGCCTCACTTGCACTGCAGATTAATCTGACTGTCCTGTTAACATCGGTGCATGTCTGATGGGACATAAGGACTGAGATTCTGTTCTGATATACGCTAAAGGCGTTAAACTCAATCGAATTGTCATAGAGAAGTCATGGCAAGAGTGTATCACCGGACCCAGTCTTATCGGAAGACTCATGTCCGATGGAAACGGCATTCATGTAAGATGACTCACCTGACATGAAAACCTAATGACTTTCTAATGATCTGGGGGGTATTCCACAAAGCAGGAATACTGAGTTAGCTGGATAACTGCACTGAGTAAAACCCGGAACCCTCCCAAATCCGGAACATGGGCTGAAGTAAAAAGAGCTGTTCCGGGTTTTACTCAGCGCAGTAATCCAGCTAGCTCAGCAACCCTGTTTTGTGGAATACCCCCCCTGGTCTTGATCGAACAGCTCACTCTCAATCACAATAATAAAATCACAGTAATATGACAGTCATCTGATTTACGAGTCAATCCCAGCAATATGACACAGGCACCTGACTCAGGACTCAATCCCAGCAATATGACACAGGCACCTGACTCAGGACTCAATCCCAGCAATATGACACAGGCACCTGTCTCGGGAGTCAAACTCAAGAGTCAATTACAAGAATCTGAAATCAGCATTTGATTCACAACAATCAGAATCGTGGGTCTGCAAACAGCAGCAGTATATGTATTTATTTCAGCTTGTGAAGCTGCTGCAGACCCCCTCTCTCTATAATAATACACGCTCGCTCAATGTATGTCTTTGACTAAGCTCAGACTGCTACGCTACAGCTTTCCTTTCATGATACATACCATATCATAGACCATGCCCCCCCCCCCCTCCCCAAACCTACTATAACTAATTTAATTTAATACAACATTCTTACAGACTAAAAATCCATTCGGCAACATGCTTCCCCCACTGGATTTGGGGAAATGGAGAAACTCCCTCCCAGGGAGTTATGCTGTCTGTGCAGTGACACCGGCTCTCCCGGGGAGTTTGTTTACAGCTTCCACGTGATCCAGCTCCATCGGCACGGGAACGAGCCGCCATGCTGGCTGCGCAGGAGCCCTCAAGCAGACATTTTTAATGCTGTTTTGAGGGGAAACAAAACATTATTTATTTTTTTATTTATTATTTTTTTAATCATGAAAATTGGAAAAATAGGAGCGGCTAGCGTAAAAGCCTCTGGCGAGGCGGCAGTCGAAAGCATCTCTTAAAAAAACTGCAAAAAGACAGCTCTGGCGGAAACACGATCCTTTCTTCCCCCGTTTGCCCAGA
This sequence comes from Synaphobranchus kaupii, assembly GCA_029718625.1. NCBI lineage: Eukaryota > Metazoa > Chordata > Actinopteri > Anguilliformes > Synaphobranchidae > Synaphobranchus > Synaphobranchus kaupii. The sequence continues at coordinate 76,469,941 of CM056381.1, read as the reverse complement.
ATCCTCTGCTCTCGTCTTGCCCGACAGATTCTCCCTCTAAACTCCCTCGGAGTCGGGACGCATTGTATGATGCGAGTCAGACACTATGGAATGAACTGTTTTGGCTCTCAACTGTCAAACCGAATGACCAGATTGTAAATATTAACGACATGACTTCCCAGACAAATTCGCTGATATACAATGCAGATGAACGGTGTCGCTCACGCTCCAAGTTGTCACGCGTCCGTCAACTCTTCACAGACATCGCCAATCTCATCAACCTGTGGCAGACTGTGAGCTGGTAACAGGGGGCTGAAATCTTACCTTTAAACCGATGTTTACATTCACTTGCCTTCAACAATCGAGTAATTAACAAGACGACTAATAAATTCCAGTATAGCACACCTGCAGGGCGCTTCACCTGCCTGTTTATAGCTCTTTCTTACTGCTCGACAAAGGACTCGCAAATGTTCACAAGCGCGTCAGCATCCTCTGGTTCAATAAACGATTTGGAACCCAAGGGAGCTGTAGGCCAAAACCACTTTTTGTTGAATGTTTTGATGAATTCCGATACGTTTCTCAACCCCTTCCCAATTTTATTTTGCGATAGCGAAATAACATCGCACAATTTATGGAACACTGAAGATGCAGCCAGCAGCTTTGTTTATTAGCTTTTATTGTGCCTTGCACTTAATGCTAGAGTAATACACAGTTAATGGCGGCGTTTGCCCCTAAGTGCATGCCTTAAATGATTACATTTGAAATTGGTTTTTATTTAAGTTCTCTAATGTGACAAGATGAAAGAAAATACTACAATATATAAGGCAATTAGGAGAAAGCTGGGATCACCTACAAATTGATTATTCATATACTTGACATACTTGTTAATTCAATTAAGTAAATGAATGCCAGTTGAGGCCAGTTACTATTTTAAAGGTAAGACTTATACACCGCCTGGCTGCTTCCAACTCGCTAGGCACTAACTGACCTTGATGTCAGTCAACACACTCGAGCCATTCCAGATATTTCAATTACAGGGATAAACGCTGCCACATTTGCAATGTCAAAATCTTGATTGAGCAATCCTCAGTCAAGTGCTAGTGCTATCACGCCGTGTGCGCTTTTTCCCTGCGGCTGTGTGCCGGAGCTTTATGAACAGTCAGCCGTGTAATATCCACCCCATTATCACTAAAAGCTGCAGCCTCCCAGAGCTCCTCCAGGTACAATTAGAACTGACCCAATCATATTCCCACCCATATGCTCGAGATGGAGAAACGCTTTCTTTTCAATAATCTCCTCTCCATCAACACGCCACGCCTTCCATGCGTTTCATTTACGCATATGTTTATAAATGTACTATACATATTATATACTGTACTAGTTTACAGTGAGAGAGAAAAACGCAAAAAATTAAGTCACCGAGTCGCTGCGTTGACAAAAGCGAAGAAGAATGTAAATCTAATGCCGAGTACAGACTATATAACTTTAGCCCCGTTTTTCCGGTTGCGGAGAAAATTGCGGCAAAAACCCCAGGTCGGAGGCAAATCGGTGCTCGCGCCCGTCACTGACAATCATTAAGTTTGAACGGTTCAGACGTGTTCTGACGCCCCCACATTTTCGGCACACAATCTTGTAGTCTGAGCAATGAATGAAAAGTAGTGACAATGGCAAGGAGCAATAGCCAATGAGAGCAGCTCCCTGAACATAGTCCTGTCATGCATATATTGGTATGGGAAGGGGAGAGCACAATGTAACCATACTAATATTGTTTCTACAAGAATAAAATAATTGTCATGTCATACAAAAATGGTTGCTAGACATTTGTAAAAAAAAATAAAAAATAAAAAACACAAATAGGCTACGCTTGAACATGCACACGTGTGTTTTCGTGAGACAACGGATTTACAGGATCAGACGCCTTGTCGGGGATCCCTCCAGGTGAAAGATCTTGTAATTTGTGAACCTCGTCTGCGCTTGATCGTCTAGGCCTAGTGTGCGCACCGCTACGCCGACAGATCACAAGAAAGAAAGTTGTGCAATGTGAGCTGTACAGCGATTTTAGGATTTTGAAAGGCATGTAGTCTGCACTTGGCATAAGTGAGCACACCCTGGCACTTACTCCACCTATATTATGACAGTGTTTCTCAACAAGCGCTTCTTTTTTCCATTATGCGAGCTGTACTGTATAGTTTCATTCCAGACAGAATGTACAGTGTGGTGCTTTGAAGGGGATTCAGTTGTCTTCTCAGACAGCCTGCAATACACGCAGGTGCTCGTGGCGCATAAAGCTCTGCTCTTAATCCTCGTCCCACCCCGCAGCCACACCTCCGCGGCATTTACGAGCGCGGCCAACTCCCCGCGATGCGTCAGCCCAGCCCGGCCCGGCCCGGCAGTCCCGGATTTAATGCACTCCCCCAAAACACAGCGCCGAGATCAATAAACAATTATTCCTCTTCCTCACACTCTCTCTCGGCGGAACTGCTAACGCTCAGTGTATCACGCCGTCGATAAACACATGATGTTTTGTTTTCATTATCAGCTCTTCGCGTATCCGGCTCGTTCCCTATCCAAAATGCGTCGGCCCAGATGAACGCTGCAACGCAACGCAACGCACACGGAGCGAAAGCTGAACCAGCCCCGCAATTATTGCTTTTCACCTCATCTTCAATATACGGGGTTTATTTCCATTTTGAATCACTACTTTGAAAAAGCCATGTTCGCCTTAGATAACGTACTGAAATATGTTCTGGTGGCTACGCAAGAGAAAGGCTCCACTTTGTTTCACGTCGATCGATATTATCGTATTTTTGATGTTGTGAAAATATCTCCTTTCATGGCAGACAGGTAGGAGCCCCAAGAGAGCGTGAGCAGTCAGTAACATGGATATGCTCAAGTTTACTTCTTTTCTAAACAGTTCAGTTCAACAAAGACTCCCATCACTGGAAAATAATTGGCTTAGGTACAAACAAACAATTTGAAAAGCCTATTTATTCATGCGCCCATTTTAGCAAAAATAAATCTTGTTCTCTCCAAGGTGTAAAAACCAAAATACCATCTCCACGTGAAGAGTACTGTAGGCTAATAGGCGAATGATGACCATTTTAAAAGTCGCACCTTTCTTGCAGCGGTAGCAGCCCTTGTGGAAGTCTGGGGTTGCTCAGAAGAGAAGGTTTTCTCTTTTGACATCCAGGTAAAATGTTTCCTGATTAGAACACACTTCCAAAATCCCTGAAGGCTAAAGTATCAAATCTCTTTGGGAGAAATGCGGTTAAATGCGGCATACAATGCAATTTTATGTTTCAAAGTCATATATTCAGACATCTATCCAACCAAGGATACAGTGACAGAATGTGAATGTAAAGGAAACACACCACACACACACACCCTCCCACATACACACACAGTTTAAAAGTAATGTACAGTAACTGCACAACTCTCACATCATCTAACACTCTAGATCATAATGAGACAGTTCTGGACTGTAATTTACCAAGCATAATTACGGACTGCAAGTGGCGAAACAAGCACAAATAACATTGAGGTAGGTTTTTCAAACAGAAAGGCTTTTTTAGCAAATCCGGCTAAACAAAACAGGTCAGACGCATGGGTGGCCCTACCGCTCTATAGATCCCTTTCTGCAGTCCACGCTGCTGCCCCATAATGCTACAGTCATCTTCTGCAATTACCTGGGCATTTATCGGTTTCTCCGAATTTGCGCCGCCCAAACGTACAAGCCGGCCTCATCGCTGTCGGCTTACAAATGCAATCGGCCGTCCCTGCGTCAACCGAGAAGAGCAGCAAGCTCCAAATGTTCAAACGTCTTACTTCTCCCCGGTTGTCCTTGAGCTCAAGGCATGGCCTGCTCCGAAATGCTCCAGGACACATCGAGTGTCAACAGAAACAAACACATCGGAGGGCCTCTCCGTCTGGCCTTCCTCTGCTACTTTCTGGAAAAGGAAAACAGACGATGCTTGAGAGATTGTCGGTGGACATTGTTTTTTTTCTTGTGGTAATCTTCCGATATTCTGGTTCAGAGGCCTCTCTTTGGAGAGTCCACAAAGCAACCGGTTCTGTCCGCAGGCCCACCTGAAGGCATTTGCTGCTAAGTGTCTTCAAGCGCATGGCACAGCTATGTCTTTTGCACTTTGACGAATTCCATTACCCAGCAACTGCTGTGTGGAGTTGCCATCTCAGAGTCTGCCAAGCACTATCCATAAAACCCAGTGCACCCTGGGCCTCACTCCATATAGCCAGATATTAAATTCCAGGACCCAAACATCTTCCTGTATCACTGAACCCTAACAACAACTACATTTACATTTTAGTGATTTAGCAGACACATTTAACCAAGACCGAATTACGCAGCTTACATTAATTTTACATGTTAGAATTGCATGTAAAAAGAAAGCTGTATAACTCACGTGATTACACTGCCATCGTACCACTGAGCAATGTACGTGACCTGAATTGTTTCAGTAAATATCCAGCTGTATAAATTGATGGTATGATACAGTACAATCCATTTATACAGCTGGATATTTACTGAAGTAATTCAGGCTACATACTTTGCTCAGTGGTACAATGAGCAATTGAACCTAATGCCTTAGAGTTGCAAGCCGAGTACCCTAACCACTATGCTACACTGCCGTCCTGCCAACAGAAACATTATCAATAGTGCGGAACCTAACCCCGACTACTTAAAATTAGAACCTGTACATGTTTATTTAATAGTAAAGCTAAGCCTAACACTAACCCCAGTCTTCTCCCCAGCTAGGCTTTGATAACATTTGCTACTAATCTGGGAACCCATGCTGGCCCTGCCCATCAATTAGCCTTTGTTCTCAAGGTAGCCTGCGTAGCATTGGATACGTTTTCCCAATGCACTCTGCATCACTTTTACTTCCTAGGCCAAAATTCACTGCAGCAGCATGATATCCTCAAGCACAGGGGGCTGCGTGAAGCATTCTGTGGGTGCGTCCCAATAGTCGAAAAATGCACCCTCCCTTCCTCCACTGCCACCTCCTCTACTCCGTGCCCCGGAAACGGATCTTTGTGTTTTAATCTAATGTTGCTGATTACATCTTAATTAGGTATTAATGGTTACATTTAATCAATGTCTCGACACAAACTGCAATGTCAGATACATTGTTTATTGTACATGCAAATACTTGTACTCAAAACATTCAGGCAGTGTTGCATATTTCCGGGTAGGGGAGGAGTGTTAGTGGGGGAGTGGAGGAAGGGAGGTGGGGAATATTGAAGAATATTGGGATGCACCCTGTGGTTCACCAACCAATCAGTACGGTGGCCCACAAGGCCTTCAAAAGCAAAAGCACAAACATAAAGGGATATGTGCTCAAAATCAAGAAGCGATGCAAGCTTCAACACGCCTACAAAAAGCTAAAGCAAACACAAGGGAAATGTGCTGCAAGCGAAGAAACATACTGAAAAATACCAAGGCAAATGTAGAGAAACTCGCCGAAGTTAAGACGTGATGCAAATAAGAAGACCGCGCTTCAAAAGCGAAAGCACAAACGTAAAGGGAGACGCTCCAAATCAAGAAACGATGAAACTTTCAAAACATATACAAAGAGCTAAAGCAAACACGGCAACAGAAACGTGCGGCGAGAGAAGAAACGTACCTCAAAATGCCCAGGCAAATGTAAAACAGGAAACGCGCTGCAAGCGTTTCTAAATTTGCACTGTTTGTTCATTTGAATTGCGTTTCCCTTTATGTTCGTCCTTTCGCCGTCGAAGCGCGATCGTCCTATTTGCGTCGTTTCTGAACTTGCAGCGCGCTCCCTTTTTACGTTTGGTCGCCATTTTGCAGGGTTTCTCTCCTGCTGTACATTTGAATTTGCTTTTTTGTGTGGGTTTTGAAATCTGCATCGTTTCCCGATTTGGAGCGAGCGTCCCGATTTCCCTGCTTTTCAAGCACGTCCTTGTGGGCCGCCATAAATCAGAGCCTCAGAGAAATGTCTTCCGCTGCCGGGCCGTTGGCCCTAAGCGTTGGCCTCGGCTTAACCACCGACGGAGGATTTTTTCTTCTCCGCTGCACAGGGCTCCTGACTGAAACCAGCCCTAAATAAAATATCAAGGATCTCTCACAGAGCCAGCCTAGTGCCAAACTGATACTTCAGTTCTTTTTATTTTACCTGCCAACTTCATGTTAAAGAATTATACACACATTAATGAACGCAAGATAAAAAAATTGGGACAACATCCATTTAAATTAAACATTTAGAAGAGTACCTTGAAGCCTGAAAAATATCACTTATATGGTGATTATGGCGACGGTATGCTTTGCAGCAGTGTGGCTGAGAAATACAAAGCCAGCACTTTTTCGTCAGCTTGCTTGACAAAAGAAGAAAGGAATTCACAAAATCAGAATTCAGTCTGTCACCAGGCTGCGCGGGGGGGGGGGGGGGGGTATAGGAGTTGGAGCGGAGGTGATTTTAGCAGGACGGCTTAGCTCGCCTCAGCGAACACACTTGACTCGCCTTCCAGTCCCTTCCCGTCCACATGGTCAGCGATTCTCCTCCGTCGCCGCTACCCCACCCCGACGCCGTCAGCTGCCATACCTGGCACGGAGAGCTCGATAGACCCCTCCCCTCGCCGCCTCTCCACCCCTCCTCCCCGCTATGCCATCAGGGAAAGCAGGCCGCACCATCTGGGGTCACAGCTGCGACAGTTAGCCTATAGGACGATGCGGGCTAAGCACACGACCTGCGCTGACCCTCGACTACAGGAGCTGACAGGACCAGTGTCAGCTCCGGAGATATGAAACAGTGCAGCGGTAATGTACTTTTTCACCGCACGTCAAATATCTTTTCGGCCATTCGCACCGCGGACGCACTACGCATGATAATATGGTGCTGAAACAGCAACAAGGCATAAGCAACAGAGTCATGGCATAGAACACTTGACAGCTTATACGATGCTTCTCAAATCTGACCCTCGAGCCGAGCAGTGCTGTTTTTTTTTTTTGTCTTCGTCACTAATCAGGGCCTGATTTAGACCTGGGAAACCAGGTGAGTGGAATGTCTTTTTAATTGACCAATCAATTAATTAAAAAAATCTGTGAAAAAAGAAAAAAATCATTAGTACTACTGTCCATGAGGACCAGATTTCAGTCTCCCTGGTTAACAGACTGACTTCAGTATTGTCTTGTGGTAGTAGGTTACAGAGAGCATATTCCATTTTCAAACTACTCAAAATCACAGCGTATTACGATCGCCCTGTGGACACTGACTACGCTATATGAGGCGGTAGGGCGGAGTAGCGTGCGGTGGCGGGAAAGCTGTGGGTCACAAAAAACACAGCGCTCTGCAGCTGCCCTAAAAGGTTCCAAGAAAAGCTTCAAGAGAACGGGGAGAGGGTAGAAACTCTCCGTGACCTATTTTTAGGTCTCCCAGCATTAATAAATCAGAGATTGTTTTCATTGTTCTTTCACGAGTCAAAATATATTTCTAATCCCTTTGTCATTCCTTGCAGAATGTTTTACCGTTCTTTCTGTTTCTTTCATTATTTGTGTGCGTGTGTGTGTGTGTGTGTGTGTGTGTGTGTGGTGTGTGTGTGTGTGTGTGTGTGTGTGTGTGTGTGTGTGTGTGGGGGGGGGGGGGGGCGGGGGATACATGCCACATAGCGTGTCTGACTACGTGCCATCGAACACATCATAGCTCTTTCGTTGCCACAGCAACGGGACGCAGGTGTTCCCCACACATAGAAGTGGTCTTCGTTCGTTACCATTTCACATTAGAACGAACTCGGGCGAGCCCCTCGTCCCACAGCGAGCTGGGGAAAGCTCAGCCCAGACGACCTCCCCTAGCGCCGGCCTGACAGGCCGCTCACCGGACGCTCGAAGGGTCTTTTTTGGACGGTTCAACTTACTAGCTTCTTTCCGGTTAGGCCTCCGGCGCTGTTGCTCTCGTTTCTCCGGCATTCCCAGGCCGCTGGGGTTGGACTCCGGCGGTATGGCGCTACACCTCGGGGCCCCCGGCCTCGCACAGGAAACAGGCTGCCGCTCCGCAAATGGCTTCAGATAATGGAGTGATTTATTAAAAATGAGCCCCTCACACCAGAACCTAATTAATTCCCTCCGTCTGTGTCTCTCATGGAGGGGAGCCGGCGGGACACAGGTTCACACAGAGTTTGAAAGGCGGCTTCTTGTGTGTGTGTGTGTGTGTGCGTGTGTGTGTGAGTGTATGCGTAGATCAGAGCAGAACCAGAATCAAACAGAATCTCCTGAGGGAAGCACTACTTTCTGTTTAATAGCTTGTTTGCATTAGCCTGCAGAATATAGCCAAAAAAACGGCAAAAAAAACAAAAACAGAAGACTGTGGTTTATGAGAATAATTTGGGCACTAGTGAGAGGTAATCATTGAGCCATTTTCAAGTGCTGTTTTTTAGTAGAATCTACACAACAATTGAAACAAATTAAATCATGGACACAGGCCATCAGATTTTTGGTGGGGATATCTGTGTGAATAATTAAAATAATTGCCCTCGACGAACTGTGCAAAAAGACAAGTGCCACTCCAAACATGCCCTCACCGGTCCGCGCACACACAGACACACACACGCGCGCACTCACACTCGCGCACACACACACACGCGCACACAAACACACACAGCTGCACTCCTGACCCGCGCAAGAGGGAGGACCGGGTTGTAATAGCTTCTCGGCGGAAAACGTCACCTCTCCATTGACTCTCCCTCACAGAGTCAGCGCCCTCTTTAGAACTGACACAGCTCTGTCTACCTTCAGCGCAAACAGTCTGCCCTCAATTTATGTTGACGGCTCGTTTTCAGACAGGGGGGCTGAAATTGCTTTCGGGCACGAGGGCTCCCCAGCTTCTCGCGGCCGCGTTAGGACCAGACGGAGAGGCCAGCCCTCGTTTGGGCCCGAGAGGAGCAAATTGCTTCGGCTTCCGCGGGTAATTGAACTGATCTTCGGAGTACTACCTGAGGGCTGATGAGTGCGACGAGCGAGTCCTTTTGTGATTGAAAAAAAAGAATGAATAAGAAAACAGGATGTTCTCGTTCCAAGTTCCGCTAATTAAAGGAGCTATTGGAGGGATGGCAGATTCCCTGCAATATAAGTACGGGAGGGACTGTTTCCCCCGTCTCTCTCTCTCTCTCTCTCTCTCTCTCTCTCGCTCTCGGTCTTTGCGTGTGAAGAACAGTACGCACAAAGCAGACGATCCCCCGCCTCCCTCCCTACCTCCTGGATCTCGCCACTATCAGACAGGAAGCCAAATGTTGATTCTTTTCAGACACGCCTCACCAGAATCCCCGCTGGCTCCCCAGAATCTAGAGCACCTCTTCTACTTTCGGGTTTGCACTTGGCGTATATACGGCAGACAGCGAAGGAAAACACGTCGGCGGTTCAATGAGCTCCACTCAATGGGACCCAAGCCAAGCAGCTTGTTTTATTGGCTCTGATCATTTCCTCCCAGCAAAATACGGACCTGGGGGGAATGGGGGGGGTGGGGCGGGGTAGGAAGAAAAGAGGTTCAGATAGTTAGAACAGATAGGAGTTAGAACGGTTTTCACCGTGACTCAAAGCCCTGGTCTTCACCGGTTTTCTGACCCCTTGGCCTCTTTCTCCCCTTGTTTCTGCTAGGCTGTATGACAGCCATTCCTGGATTGGCGAGAACTTTTTCTCCGCTGTCACGTGACCAGCCCTCGCCCTGTCCGTGCACACTGGGCATAATTCACAACAAGTCCTCCCACATCGCCCCTGCTACAACACGACTGGCGTCAAATGCCCACCCAGGTGTACAGGGATAGAGAGTGAGGAGTGAGAGTGAGAGTGAGAGTGAGAGTGAGAGAGAGAGAGAGAGAGAGAGAGAGAGAGAGAGAGAGAGAGGAGAGAGAGAGAGAGAGAGAGAGAGAGAGAGAGAGAGAGAGACGGGGGAAACAGTCCCTCCCGAGTTCATTAATTCCTGTTTCTGCCAAAGTCCAGATATCAGGAAACTGCTTTCATCCGTGAGTGGGCTGCATGCTCTCTCAAAAGGAAAAGTGTAATCAGAACACAGACGGGAGCAGTATACCTGTCCGGGAGATTGCTGGGCATCAGGTCTGAGGGAAAGTGGAACTAAAGTTGAGTAGTTGAGTGCCATCCAATTTCACAGACAGCTACTGTCCTACATTTCTATTCATAAACTCCAAAAAAAAATAAATGAGGCCCCCAAGTGGCACAGTTTCTATGAGTGCAGACTGGGCCCTATCAGTGCAGGTCAATCCTCTGTCTCGACTATGATTCTGACCCAGAGTGCACAGCGGCGCGCCCAGCGCAGGCTGGATTTAAGTAGGCAGGGATTTTCCAGGGAACCGATACATCACCCAGTGAGAAAAAGGCCAGAATCTAGACATCTAGAGAGACGTTTTGACATAAACATGTCAATTTAGCTCAATTCAGCCTGAATTTCAGCTCGGGTTTTACCCGGATATAGCCTGGCCCACATCCTAGCCGGTTATAAAAACTTTTTTCACTTTTCTTCACCAAATTTAGCCGTTTTTTTCACCTGAACGTGAGACGGCGTTTCACAGATTTCTCATCGACTTTTCAACACAAAAATATTCAGTGGGCAGTTGCTCCCAGCAGCCTTGCAGGTGCCACAGGTTAAGCTGTCATCGATGAGAGATACACCTCTCTTGCAATTGAAGTTGGCCCTTCCCTGTGCTATTGTGTGACCTGTAGGACGCTAAAGTAGTCACATGGCAGGAGTGCACGCCCTCCAGCTGCAGAGCTCCTGCACGGATCCATGAGACCTAGCAGTAACCCGAGAGGCACACGCAGCCATTCTCAATTGAAGAGATTACAATTAATCTCAATTGAGGAGATTACAATTAAAATAAAAAAATGAATGCATTTTAAATAGAGGGAACTGGATGCTGACTGAGGGTTGGGAACAGGGGGACTTCACGCACTCCAACGCACCTTTTTGAACTCGAAACAAGATCCGGCTTTAGGCTGCGCCGGAGGCTGCAGAAAGACTGAAAGGCTTCCCTTCTCAGGACTCTCCAGGTTCCCTCTGGTCGTTAGCCACTTCTGACCTGTACGTAATGAGCAATACCACCAGCACAAATTTTTATTTCCCCTTCTGAATTTGAGATTCATGTATTTTTTAACTAATGAACAAAGATGAAACAAGCTAGCGTGACATCAGTTCACGGGCACAGTGGTGTGCGCGACAGCAGCGGGGCATTTAATCAATCGTTGGCTCCGTTAGTGAAGACCTGCCTCAGAACTGGCTGGCCCTGAGGAGAGGAACCCAGTAACTGATGATTTTTTTTTGTTCCCTAATCAGATATAAAAGCACTGCGCTTTTGCGTTGCAAAGAAAAATTTTATACTGGCGCGGGGTCCGTTTCCATGACGTCCCACACATTGCCGCCCGTCATTCCAGAGGCCAGGGCAAGGCCGGGAAACGCAAGCGGTTTCTATTACTCGACCCTGAACCGTGCTTCACGATGCCATTATACCGCCCAGGGCCTGGAATACAGGAGGAAGCCCTAATTCAAGAAAACGTTCACCGTCGGCGGACGTCTTGCTGCCGTTACGCAAACGAGGGCACCTGCGACGCATTACCGCGAACGGCCGGCCCTCGTTCGACCTCCTCCGGGACCGGAGAGACGGAACACAAAGCTTTGCTCAGCTCATTAATAAACACAGCCTTGGCGGAGCCGACAGGAGATTGCCAAGACCCGGTTAAACCTTTGCTGGAATTACACGACCTCTTGGTCTCTGTGGAATATACACCCGTTTACAGAGACATGAAAACACAAGGAAAAAGAAAAAAAAGCAGCATGCTGGGTGGTTTCGTTTAGTTTGTCATGCAAAAGCTTTCCTGTCTATGCAATTATGCAACATCCCAGGGCAGGTTACTGCAAGTCACCTGACAAATCTGACAAACCTGGTTCACAAATCTCATTTGTATATTATATTTAAATTTCAGCGCAAATGACTGGTCGTGGGGCCATACTACTCCTACAGCCCCCTATACCGAGCAGCAATAGAGATAAACAAGCAATAAAAGCAATACAGAAAGAAATTTGTAATATTTAGGTTCACTTTGCAACCACTGTACACTGTGCAGACTGATTCGCTTAAAAGAGGCATTGTGTAGAATTCAAGTGATACAGCCTACTATGAAGTAATCAAGCATGTCTTGCTTTAGGTGTCAGATGTCTTTAGTTGTCCTAGCCTATTCGCAAGAAGCCCTTTGATCGAAAGAGAGAAAAAAGAGCTGTTACATGTGACATGTCGTCAGCCTGGAGAGGCAATCCAAACAAATCCTGACACCGATACTCTGGTCTCATGGCACTCAACGTAGCAATAGTGATTCGCGATACACCCAAGGGCTCCTTGGTTTAACTGGAAGAATGGTTTCACTGGTTAATGGAGACTGAAATTGTGAGAGTCAGTGCTTATTGGCGATGATTCTAATGGTCACCAATTCTGTGGTCACAGGGTGGGTTGTAATAATTCAGCTTCATGATGTTTTATACTTGAATCAGCTTGTACAGTCTCTGATCTAGACCAGGTGATGTACGTATCTGCCCTGACTAACAGGCCAGGCTGTGGAGGTATGCCCTAACAACAGCCTAACCCCCACCTCTCTCACCCTCCCAGTAGAATTAACCCAAATCCCACATCAACTGGAAGCCATCAGCCAATTGGGGGAATTAGAAGATTAACATAATTAAGGTATTCACTTACAGCAAAAAAAAAAAAAAAAAAAAAAAAAAAAAAAAACTAGCAATTAGCTGGCAAAAAATTCATGCCTGAATACCAAATGATTCTCCTGTTATTACTGGTAAATTGCGGGGCAATTTCTGCTGCGGCTTTAGTTTCCCCTGTCCCATTTTCGTATAGGGGCAGAGTGAAGAGATAGGAGCCTTTTGTTCGATTTGTTATTTCATGAGAGGACTCTTGACGATTGATGGATCACGTTTCATACTGGCTGTTTTGAAATGAGGTCAATTTCCTCAACTGACCCCCATTCAATAAAAAAAGAGATTGCCCTCGTCTTTTCTCCGCCAGATATTTTTACTTCCACCATGACAGGAATATTTCCCAAAGTAATGCATCTAATCTCTTTTAGGAGCCATATGCTCAAAAGAATGGCCGCCTAGAATGGCTGGCGCACTGCCGAATCTTTAATTGCAAACCCGCTCTTCCACAAATTGTTTTCCATTACTTGTCTTTTAATGTGCTGATGTCAACAGCAGAGGGGAAATGGCAGAACACCCCAAAAAAAATCATTAAAAGTTAGCGGTCCTGCCTACGTTAACTGTCTGATGTCTGCGGAGGGCTAATCGCTATAGCCCTAGCCCAGCGCAGGGAGCCGTCTCAATCACGGCTATGGAGGTCAAGAGACAGACTCAACAGCGCTTAGCTGAAGAGGTCTGATTGAGTCCTTTTAATATTCTGAAGGAGGGTCGGGAGAGTCAAAGCAAGCCACTCCCTGACACTCGAAAACTGTGATCAAACCCAAAGTGGGATTTTCCTGGGGAAGCAAAAATGGAACCAGATGAAGGAAGGACAGTCAACAGGACTCAGGATATGGAAGCACACTCAAATCTATGGAAGCAAACTCATAATGAATCTTAAATTTTTTATTAAAAAATGTTTATTCATTTCTTTCTAGATATATAGATGAATTATTGATACATTTCAAGCAATTTGATTTGATTGATTGATTGAGTTTGTTGTTCAGCCATTTGCATATTTGAACCTTTACGGTTTCACTGCAGGACTGTTGAGCTTGTGTCTGGCTTACGCATCTACCTAAATGTATGTAGGGATACGAATTAAAAGGTAAAGGTAAACATAAATGTTCAGAATGTAACGAAAATAACGTTTTCATCAGCGAAAATCAAAATTTGAACAGAGGAGTTTAGAAAAGACTTAAAGTAGAGCAATAA
>CM056381.1:76376965-76455528 GCA_029718625.1 Synaphobranchus kaupii | reverse complement strand
TTAAACACCCCCTCATCCACGTTCTTCGTTTAAACCTAGCAGCACTATGCGGAACAGATCTGTGAGGAAACATCAAAAGAATATTAATAGAAACCTGTGGAAGGAGACACAGAAATCCCTTTACTTTGTGACATTTCTAATACAAGAGAGTGTACCTGACAGACAGAAGGCAGCGAAATCCTTGAAAATTGAATGGCAGACAACCCAAGCCTGCCTTCAAGGGCCTTCAATATTTCCCCATACATAAGTTGAACCCCCATAGTGTTTCCTCATACAAAAGAGGCACTCCCATAGTGTTTCCCCATACACAAGATGGCGCCTCCATAGTATTTCTCCATAGCGTTTCCCACTCATCCATATTGTTGTAGTGGGACAGACCAGTCAGGCTTTGGCTTATGAGAGATGGGGATGGTTAATGTGAAAGCAAATGCTGAAATATAATAAGAAATGAATAATCCGTTCGAGGACGGTGTACAATATTTCCTGCCAAGGGCTACAGTGCTTCATGAAATGTTATGGAACCCGTATATCAACATGAGCCTCACAGCTGGTTAGCAGTGCCTCAAAATATGGCAGCCGGTTGCATTCAAAATTCAGGCGTAAGCCCTCAAATCAAGCAAGCGATCGCTGAGCAGTCGTATGCTCTCAATACATGTAAATCCCCCGCCCCACCACGCACCCATTCCTGAAACCACATTGCACCGACCGCTCAAATCGTGCGTCGCATGGTCCATTAAACAGTGGAAATGACGTGTGGGATAAACTGCATGAATAATGGGGAGACACATTCATTTCACTGGCGAAAAACAAAGCATGACATCCGAATCAAACACTTGCAAAAGTCAAATCCTCTGTCGAGCCACAAATCTCTCCCCTTCTCAACATCGCTGGGGGGGGGGGGTGCTCCTTGCGGCTGTAATCTCATAAGAAAACACACATGCTCCGTCAGCCAGAAATTTTATACGGCCGTATTGATAGATTAATATGAGGTGTAACAGCTTTACCATGGTCTCTCCTCTGTTTTCAGAAGGAAATAACCAGTGTTATGAACAACCAATTGAAACAATGGGGTTTGTGAATCAGTGTAGCTGCAGTTGACTGAAACGCTCTGTCTTTGCAAATTGAGGCTCCGTGCACGGGTCCTGGGTACAGCCGGAACACAGCGATACCTGATCTGCGGCCCACCTTTATTAACTCTGCACTACCAGCATTTACATCTTTAACAAAGCTCAACCATCATTATCTCATCCCATGTGAGGAAAGTGTTATAGCAGTAAACCCAATGGTTGCTTACTAGGGTAATGATCCCTGTCACCATGGCTGAAAAAACATTACATTTCAGCCTTCCAGTTTGTGTAATAAAGCTACAAGGACACTGAGCGTAGGGTACTGCTTCTGAGTCCCCTCAGTATGGTACCAAGCTGTTAAGCTGAAAACCCAGCTATACGAAGGGCCTGCGTAATGCTATGCTAACGTGCTAATGCTAACTGAGAATGTGATGTCATTACTTTTCTGGCCACCGGGGGCAGCTCACCCCTAGCCCAGTTTTTGCTCTGAGCCAGGGCCAGTCAGTCCTGGGGTACCATTACGGGAGTCCCCTCAATGTTCCCCATATCGCTCCTCTTGCAGCTTAAAATCAATAGTTAATTACCTCAAAAAACCCGTTCTCCTCACCCAAGGCCTCCCGGAACTGGGTTCAGCACAATGCAGACATTCAGCAAGGCTCAACACAAGGTCATTACAACTTGCTTCATCTCCGACCTGCCTGCATCACACCTCTCTGAATAATTGTTAAACCTAGGAGACCTGCTACAAAAATAGGAGAGTATCAGGAAACAGCTTTTATGAGTAAAGTATGAAGCATCAAATCAAAACTGAAGCTTAATCATCTAACAACATTTTTAAAGACAATAAATCCTAACTGTTCAGTCACCTTCTACACCAGCTATTGGTCTCGCACACCTGCTTGTGTATCAGAAAGAAAATGGCGTTTCAGAATCACTTCGGCAGCAACCGCTTTTTAATCGACGCTGAAAGTATTCTCAGC
Source organism: Synaphobranchus kaupii (assembly GCA_029718625.1). Lineage (NCBI taxonomy): Eukaryota > Metazoa > Chordata > Actinopteri > Anguilliformes > Synaphobranchidae > Synaphobranchus > Synaphobranchus kaupii. The sequence continues at coordinate 76,453,481 of CM056381.1, read as the reverse complement.
CCATAAACTGAAAAACTGTGTTTATGCATTCAAGCAAGTGGATTAAAAACAGACACCCACTGACGCATGTCACTGCCAAGATGTCATAACAGTTCAACAGGTCACTTTTGCTCTCCTGCTACCAGTCACTGCCACTTCAAGGTCGTATCCAAACAGGTTAATGCTTATTTTCGATACTAAGCAGCGTCGCAATTGGTTTTCTAAACCTGCTTCTACCCAGACTGACAACAACAGTCGTGGCTCCTGGTTGTAACCATATGTGTGCCATATAATTAAGAGGAAAAAGGCGCTCACAACCCTAAATAGGCCACTGGTGTGAATAGGGCTTTAGAGCCTCACAAACAGTAAGAAACAAACTGGAGCGATGATTCAGAGCAACTCAAAACTACCTTTTATAAAACTCCTTGGCTATCAATCCCGCTTATGCTTGTCTGGGACTACTTACACCAAGCACCAATCAGCAAGCAAATAATAGCAGTGGCCTACAACATATATGTCAGTTCAGCTACATGATTTGTCTAGGGTGGTTGAAATACACGTGCTTGACACAGCCCCCCCCCCCCCCGCAAAAAAACCTAGTTATTATGTGGAGTCCAAAATCAGATTTCAGTGACAGAGTAATTAAATAAGCTTTTGTCCGATTTCTCCTTCTCTCTCTCCGTGGCTGAACTCCCTGCTTCTGTGTCCTCTATGTAAATACAGCAGACGATTCATATTTCAGCACTGAAGAGAGGGGAAATCTGGGACTGCATGCTATTTACATGAGAGAAAAAGAGGAGAGAGGAAAAAATACAACCAATTACTCCTCGGCTTAAAGGTTCGGAGGACAACGGAGTCTGCTGCAGCTTCCTAGTTTTAATCAAAATGTCTTTCCTTTGAAAAAAGAAAGAAAGGGGGGGAAAAAAACCCTATGTGGAATTGTGGTCAGAGCAGGCTCTGTGACAATAGGGGCCTTGTTGGAAGAAAAGGGGGCCAGACTTCAGACCCAACAAGACCCTGGAGCAGAACTCCATAATTGATGCGTTTCTGCAACCTCGTTGGCTCTGAAAGTACTGAGCCGGGCTCTGTTTTTCCCCACATGGCTGGCTTTCTCGCGTTTCCCTGGTGCACAGATACCCAAAAAAACACCAAAAGGACAGTCAGCCAGGCATCCTTCTGCCCAATATCAAAGGGCTTGCTCTGTCTGTCAGCTCTGCCTGTCTGCCTTATCCATAAGTGCAATGAGAGAAGCCAGATTCCCACACACCATAATTCCCATAGACAAACTATTTTGCGGTTATTTTTCACAAGTTCACTGCTATGATTAATGTACACGGAGGTTAATTACTTATAACTGACGGTTTCAGCAGCTTGCATACAGGGCACATCTCGTGATTTGTTTTCGGGGAAATTAAAACCAAAGAAAGCGCACAGTGTGAAATTCATTAAAATGCTCCAATTCTGATTTAATCTCTTTTTTCTGGAATGCTCCTTGCTCTCTGAGTACCAGTGGATTACCACAAACCTCTCTTCCCTGGATTTTGTTCCACAACACACAACATGGCAACCACGCCTCGGCCCCCTCCACCCCCGTCGATCAACACCACTTTCTTCTCTGGCTCCATCAAGTAATGGTAAAGGGCCCCTCCCCCTTCCTGTGTTCCCCCCAAACTCTCGAGCTGGGAAATAATGAGCTGATGTTGGTTCACGTTGCAAAGGAGGAGAAGTAACAGTGCAGGCCCCCGGATCTGAAATCTGCTCGCTCATTACCGCCGGGCCTCGGCCAGCGACAGGCCACGGCGAGCGGCGGCAGCCACTCTCCACCTCGCCAGACTGATTAACTCACACCACGGCCGAGAGCAGCCTCTCCAGCTCTTACACTGATTGTGAACCGCCCCCGAACTCCGCCCGCTCATACACCGGCTCGTAATGTCTGAAATCTTAAGCGCGCTCTCTCTGTTAGAAATAGCCTAATGCAGAGAGTTTTGCTCTCTCGTCTTTCCAAACCTCATCTCTTGACAATCGTGATTTAATCAGATTGGCAGATTTGCCTATCTGGGGAAAATTTACATCAGTGGTCCCCCAGCCCTGTTCCTGGAGATCTACCATCCTGTAGGTTATCACTTCAACCTATTATGGCACGCTGATTCTACTAATGAGCAGCTTGGCGAGATCTCTAGATGTTGATGAGGTGTGCTTTGGTTAGGGTTGGAGTGAAAACCTACAGGGCGGTAGATCACCAGGAACAGGGTTGGGGACCACTGATTTACATACTGTCGATTTACACAGAACACGTTCTGAGGCAATTTGGGTTAAAAAACACTGTTTGGGGGTACAATTGTAATGCCCAGCATAGGTTAGAACCTGAAATTCTATGCTTATAAAGTCAGTGCCTTGCCGATTACACCACAGCCACCCTAATCAGCAGTGGCAGTTCAGTACAATGGTTTGAGTAACTTTGAGGTCACGAGTTCAATTCCGAGGTGGGACATTGCCACTTACACTCTTGAGAAAAGTGCTTAAATATCCAGCTGTAGAAAAGGACTGCATAAAGCATAAGTGTGTCCTATAATACAAGAGTGTCCACTAATTGACTAAATGAAAATGATGACTTTGCTGGTGAACATACAGCACGATGGGCCAGAAACCACAAAAACGCGCAATGGGACAATCCGCCTCTCCAATGGACCATCCGCCTCTCCACAGGCATTGTTTAAACACACTTCCCTTTTTGCCAAAGGTAAAAACCAAACTCTTGAGGTTGAAATCCTCAATGACAGCTATCCATGTGTTCATTTGTCACATTTATGCATTATGTATGCATTTATGCTCAGTGTATTTTGCAAAAATGTGTCCAATAATATACCAAGTACCAATATTTCCATGCACCTCCATACATAGCTGCCATGATGAATTGTGCTTTGCTGATATATTTAAATATCTACTAAGCATATACTCCACATTCCTGTATTTTTAATCTTGTACCATTATGTCACTGTACCATTGAGGTGCTTCCACTTGACCACATGGCAAAGTAGCAGTGCAGACAGTCACAACTCCAAATTGTTGGAATACTCACCGTGAGTAGCATAATGTTCCAACTGCCAATGAATATGCTGTATGCAGTTGGAGCCATATTTGGCACAGCAGGTCTCCTTCTCAAAAAGCATATGGCCCCAAAGACATGCACACGCCCCCCATGAAACCAGGATAAAACCAGGTGACCACAGGCTCAAATCCCACTTGTTTAAACACAGATACGTTTCCCCCAGCAACCTGTATTTACAATAATGGAGCACTTCAAAGTGGACGTGTCAATTTTATCCCTCTTGCGATGTCTAAAATGATATGAGAAAACTTGTTAGTTCCTCAGTTACTTGGCAACTGTGACAGAAATCTTTACATCAGAAGTCTACCACCAGCCCGAACCCTCAATTAACCTTCGAGAAAGCATGCTCAGAGTTGGCTTACGGGTGATACACACTACTTTTTTTTTTTTGCCTAACCCAATTAGCAATAAATCCTACCAGGCCTGCTTTGAGGACTCGCAACGTACAGCAAATTAATTTAACGGTTTTGAAACTAGGTTTCGACTCCTTTTCACTCAACAGTCCTAATTTCTACAGTGTTTTTTTTTTTTTTTTTTTTTTTTTTTTTTTTTTTCAGCAGTTACCGTCTCGTCACGTATGTATAAATTGTGTTAGGGAAAACCCCCTCCAGGTTTCTCTGGAGGGAGACGAGGGGGTGTTAATGTGCGGAGAACATCTTCAGTCCCTCGCGGCATGTGTTGCCTGTCGTTGTCTCGTAGCGCAATGAACAATGTTTTTATACCTTCACAAAAAGCCTGTCCCCAGGGAGACAGAGCTGAGAGGCCCCTACGCGGGCGATGGCTTGATTGGATCAAATAAACAAGACTGATTGAAGCCCTCCAGGGCCACAGCTGGGCACTGGACACAGGACCTCTGTCTGAACATGCAAGCCCTATATCCTCTGATGGGTTTAAAAATACATACAAGACAAATAAATCAAAGTGGTCAGCAGAAAGAGGAGGAATTTACATGTAATTAAAGTCCTTGTGTTCTCTGTGTCCCCTGCTCATTATTCGGCAGGGCAATTATAACTTCAGCACTTGCAGCAACATGGGCTTATTGTCTATTCACCCCAGAACCAATCAAAGACAGATTGGTCCACTCATTTAGAGGCCTGCAATAGGGCACGCAAATTAAAAGACAGGGAGCTTTGAACAGGAACACAGTGTTAAACTGAGCCTCCTGTAACAGCAAACTCTGCCTATCAAATTGCCTACGGCTTAACATTTGGGTTTAGAGTACATTAATTAAAAGTGGTGAAAGAAAGGATGGTCAGAGAGAGTGAGATTGAGATAGAGGGAAGGGTAGAGAAAAAGGATAGAGAAATAGAGAAGATGGAGACGGAGTGAGGAAGAAGGGGGAAAAGGTGACAGTACACAGAGAGAAAGAGAGAAAAGATGTCTATGTGTTCATCAATATATGTGAATATCAGTAGGTGTGGTGTATGTGGCCTATCAGTGTGTATGTTACATGCATGCCTGTGTATTTATGTGCAGCAGGGTTGTGACAATCCTAGACTGCAGTTTCCATTAAAAAAACTCTCGCAGTCAAAGTCAGTTTTAATTAGTTAACTGCCTAATTCATTAAGAAAAATGTACTCTGGCAGACAGTAAGCACACGGGTCTCAGGGAATGTGCTACCATATGTATAGTTCCAAACCTTTACATATGCTAATTACTACAACACATGACCTGAACAGAAACATTTCAATGGCTGCAACTATTCCTGCTCCTTTCCCCCCTAGTGGTGAACTGGTGAAACACTATTCCTGTCCAGGGTGAGTAAGGGATGCTACCTACTATGGCCTGCTTTCCTCCATTTAACAAAAAAGAAAAACTGTTTCATATTGAGATGGACCAGCTGTCTAGCACATGTAATTCCTAGAATTTTGAGAAAATATACACAATAAATCATCAAGAGAACTGTACTGAGTATAACCACACCCTCTCCCCCATATAGGACACACAGTTCAAAAACAGCGGTGGTGATGGTTCTCTCATCATATCATCATGCTTATAAGGACACTTACCCCTAACAGGCAGAGCTTCTCAGTCACAGTAATGCACCAATTGTGTACGGACAGGAGATTATCCGCCTCATAGTTATTGTGGTTACGGTATTTATCAGTGCTATTTTTATGGTTATCATAAAATAACCATTAAAACACAGTACAAAAATTTTTATGTAAATACACTTAGTCCCTGTTGGACTTGTATAAACTGTTTGAGTTGATTTAACTATGAACGTTTTGCTGTGAAGGCATGGTGACAAAGCTAAAGCCAGCACTACATCTACCTCATGTCTACAGGTCTTCAACTGTTATAATGAGTAACTGCTGTCACCCAAATGGCAGACACTTAAAGGTCAGCAAAATGCAATGTTGAGTTTCAGCATCACTCTTAATCAATTGTAATTTGTGTGAACCATTAAGCTATGCAGTATGCACATATGCATAGCAGGCAGATCTCAGATATGAGAAGGCTATAGTCATGGTATGAAAGTGTGATCCAGCTCTAGCTGCCACACAGGAACTAACAACAATGTGATCCGGGGAGATAGCCTACCTGGTCGAATCATGAAGTTATGGCACAGGATAGAAAAGCACACGAACGGGTTGAATTCAAAACATAACGCCAAAATCATGTTGCATTCCCTATCAATATATTGAAATAACATCATGGGAAGACGTTAAATGTTAATTTAACTAAGGGTTAACATGCGTTCGAAGGTGTCTAAATTTATGTAACCTACTCTATTAGAGGAAAATAGTCTGTCAGAGTCGTCGATTTTACACTTAGTTTGGGACAGTTTCATCTGGCTACCACGCACCAAAAAAACAGCATCGTTCCGCCTCGAAGCAGTTGCTCATTTTTTTTATTTTGTAGAGGAAACTGAAAGAAGCCTATACTGCACATATTTTTAATTGATAATTCAAAAACAGAATTAAATATTTGTCTGAATCTGGCTCTAAATCAGTACTACCAAACCAATGATACCATGGGCTTATCAAGCACAATCAAATAGGCCACGACTGTGCCTATGCACATTTCCACAGTGTCAAAATTTATTTCGCGAATGGGACCTAATATTAAATATGTACGACTGCTGGGGACCGCTGCGCAGGAACATTAACCTTATGGCAGAAAGGCTGTCGAGCATAACATTTAATATTTGAACACTGAACAGTAGCTATATTGCGATATCGCGAGACACTAGCTAATGCGTGGAAGTGGTAATAAAGACATTAAAATATGTTTATTTAAACATCATTGCCTAAACAGTTTGAAGAAAATATTTAATTACCATGTAAAATAAGCAGAGCCTTTTTATAATGATGCATTGAGTAGGCTACCTAAATATTGTACGACTTAAAATGTAGACACCTCGTATCTGCCAATTGGAGGGAACTCACAACCCATCTGAAATTGGTCTCTGTACGGAAAATGAAGAAAGGAAACCACCTGCCAACACAGCTAACCAGACTCCAGACACTGCTGTTTCCCCAAAAATGCCTTGAGAGACGAGGTATGGAGACCCTTGCCCTCCTATCTTTCTTTTTTCCTTTCTAGTTTCTTTAGGCCATACACAGTGATTCTCTTTTATGATTCAGGTACTCAGTTATGATTCAGTTACAGGTCAGAGCACTGCTTTTGCACGTCTGTGTGCATTAAGCACTTATAAGACTGTTGACAGCACGCAGCAGTATAATCCGTTGCCAAACCCTGAGTTTTGGCAAGACATGAGCCAACCTTATCAACTCGTAAGCACAATTAAGTGTTTTATATATATCCCCAGTAACTTAATGCAAATCACAGTTCAGAAAATTTCCGTTTTATTTTCTTTATAATGTAGGCTACATGCCGTGATAACGACTTGTAGTACGACTGGTGAAATTGGCTTTGCAATTATACCATTTGCTATTGCCTTTTCAATCAGGCTCGAGTAGCCCACGAAAATGTATAATGCAAGCATAAAAACAACCTCCTATTTCCCTGAGTGCACATTAAAATAATTTAAGGCCATTTCGGAATCTGCGAGATTCAGCTTTTCACTTTTTCAGGCCTATTGTATACAGGCTATTCCATAGTCTATCACATTATCACATAGTACATTTTGTATGGAAGGCTTTATGGAAATATTTTTTTAGGCTATGATAATTTCAAATGTAAGTAGCTATAGCCAGGCTAAATTAAAATGGTCCTGTATATTGCCAGATCCTCCTTTCAAGCAAGTTTAGTGGATCAGAGAGTGACCGACCGATCATTTCTGATTAACAAATAATAGAAAAATGTAGTCTGTTGATATTAAGACCACAAGTGATTGGTGATGCAACGGACTGGATTTTACGATAAACGCCAACTCAATAAATCTAATAAAGATAAGATCATAATTTATAGTTTATCAACAGAGGGATGGCCACTGAGTACGGACACCCAAATGCATTAATGCAAGGACGAAATAGGGCTAGCCTACATGTTTTTTTTCTAGAAACATTTGGTGAGCATAGGCCTGCTGCTACACAGCTAACAAAATTAGGTCCCCTGAACTTCTCGAAATGTCATCAGGACGTCGCCTTGACGTCTTTTTGTAGGGCTTTCTAAATGTTACGTGGACGTCACAGAGAACGTTCCCGGGACGTTCTAGTAACCTCCCCCAGACATTCATTACATGACGTTATATCGGTAACAGTAACAGACGTTGCAGGAACGTCCCCGAATGTCCCATGAATGTTATGATCACAACGTCATAACATAGCCGGATAGGGACGTTGCTTGAACGTCCTCGAAAAATTCGAATTAAATGTCATATTGTAACCAAACAGTGACCTTCCTAGGACTTTAATAACGTCCTAGTAATGTTTTTAGGACATCCCTAGGGAACGTCACATCATAACTTTGAGAGGATTAAAATGGTACGTCCCTGGGACGTCCACTGTTTGCAGGGTAGTCATCGGAGAAGACAGTATACAGCTATCGCTGTCCTGTCTGACGCCTTCACTGACAGAGAAAAGAAGCGGATGGTCCGCGCGACACAGACTTCGGTTGCAATATCGCGTTGAACTGACTGCAATTGAACGAAGAGTGGGAATAGACATAGCCTACCATGTAGGCTACAGGTATAGTAATAGTTATACTGCAATGACACACAAACGTCTGAGTCTCATTTTGATTAAATGCCACAGTAACAAGTGGGTAAAAAGTAAAAAGCTTTCTAGCCTATCCCTTTTGCCCATGCATTTACTCCTGCGTGTAAGATCTGCAAAACATTATGAATTTACAAGTATGCTATCCCAATTATGACGAGATTTAACAGAAATAGGAGGCGTCAATGACGAGTAGCTAGACGACAACAGGCTAACGTGCTTTGTGTTGCAGCCTGGGATGCTGGGATGAAATAGGTCACACAGCTTCTAGTTATACTCGTTAAGGTATTATCTTAAGCCTTATCGGGTGCAAATACTCTGAATTCATAGACCTGATAGAAACGTTTTCTATGTTTTACAAAGGCCTACTGTTGCTTCGCATTAACTGTAACCAAACGCTTTTGTCTATTCTTAAACTGATGAATTCGCTTGAGAAAATGTCGAGCAACAGGTACGAAAAGTGTGTGCACCGCATCTGCGTGCATTGACATGTTATTATGGGTGGTTACCGTACCCTACATCGATGTTAATTACTTAATTAGGAATCAAATTTACCGCCTTTCCCTGGCGTATGGCACATTTAATGATATGTCCCTGTTTACTGTTGGACTCGTTACAATTAAATCACCATCTGAAACGAATAGGTTTTCCTCAATGTGATTCGGGCGGCGTTCGTTTAAAATAAGAATATCATGTCCTGAATAAAATATTAGCTAACAACAACTACATGTTGCTGCCATTCCATCGCCCGTGCCTGCATTAAGACGCAAATGTGGAAATATCGAACAGACTACCTATTGGAAGACACGTCGCTCTTGATGAGATTTTTATTATTATTAGCCTATTTATTAACTATGAAATATGTAAAAGTTGCATCGCCACCGTGGCATGTGGACTAAACACCTAGCCTATGTTTTACATTTTTTGTACCTGCAAAATTTAGTGGGTCATTTGAAGAAACACTCACATTTTGTAAAACATTGTTAGCTACATTGTAACAGCAACAACTGAGTTGTGCATCATCTAGTGTAAAGGCGGGTTCTCTGGGCGTTACTCCGGACGTCCAACAACACAATTCCATGCAGGTTAGAACTGAACACATGCACACAAACGCTAACCATTTTCGTGCAGTGCCTTTAGAAACTGGTGTATAACCACTGATGCTAAATCGTCGCTACAAAATGAATCGATATTCGTCCGATCAGTGGTAATCTATTTTGCCACTCAAATGCTGAAAGGGGGGAACCTAAACTGAGAAAGGGGCATTCTGACCAACACTTCAATTTCAACCCTTGTTTCTGGGCTGCACAACACTGCATTGCAGTTTCACAGAATCAATTCGAGCACCACCACAACCGATGCAAACCAGAAATAGTTTCTGGAGAGTGAGAGGTAAAGGTCATGTGAGTTACATTGACCTTATTTTTTTAAAGAGTACATCAGAAACGGAGGTTAGAACGTGCAAAACGCATCCACGTGCTTGGTTCCTTTGCAACAAAGTAGCCTATACTCCATCAGTTTTGCGTCACGGAAATCAGAAATATTGCTAAACATGGCATTCCCCTGGAAAACGATGTGTTGGCATTGCATCCCACAGAGCAGTCAGAAAGCTAGACAGTAAAGTCCAATTTACCTTCAACCGCTGAGACCGTGGTGATTAGACATAAAATCGCAAGCAAATCCACTGTCATGGCAAATGTATTCTCCTCAATGTATCCTTCTATGAATACCAGAAGGCTCGCACACACAATCCTTCAGTTGTCACAAAACGGTATTCCAGCAGCGAATATTTTGAGTCACATTTCAAGTCGGGGTAGCTATGTAGTATGAGAGGCAGGCTTCGGACGCTGAAAGCTTGGTGGGGGGGCGAGGGGGTGGAGAAGGGGTTCCGAGAGACCCCCCTCGTACTCCTTCGCAAGTTGCGACCAATCACAGACAGAAAGCAGCAAATCCTAAACCAATCGCAAATGAGCTGCCCCTCCCATGAGCATTGTTATTCCAAACAAAAAACTTTTCGTTGGCCTATTTGAACGACTGACTGCTCGTGGGGAAATGAAACAGCACCGTCAAGTGGTCATTTGTTGACATAGCAGGTATAGATTCCGTTGTGCAAGGTGTTTTTTTAATTCGGTGATGTAAAACTGATTAATAGCAACCGACGCTGATTAATAACTTCTGTGGGTGGTGTGATTGCATCATCAAGAGGAAAACCGTTGGGTTCCCATGCTCAAGATGCACAAAAAATCAGGTCATCCAAAATTTGCTTTAACGGCAAATTAGCCTCTTACATAAAATTGGGGTGATTACAGAACATAATGTGATGCTAAGCATAAAAACATTGGGAACTGTTACTTCTTTAAGGCTATTATGCAAATATTATGTAGAGCATTCGGTGAAACGTTATCAACCTTTGAATTATTGAAAATAAATGTAAAATATGTTTATATTCTATTGTTCCCCCAACCTGACTCTGCATTAGGAAAATTATCCTTGGTTAATTAAGCACCTGACATATTCTCAGGAATTCAGTGGAATGTGAAAAGCTTTAATCACGTCATGTCTTTGTGGAATCGCCATTTGCAAGCTTGACTGTGTGTGAAGCATTTATGAGCCGAATGCTCAGAAAATCCCCTCCCCCAACTCCCACACGTGCACACACACACGTATGTGCACGCACACACACAACCCATCCCACCCATCAAGGCTAAATTGAGCTTCTCACTGGGCACGGCCATTGCAGTTACATTGCCATTCCACTAACTGTGCATAAGAATATTGCAAGAATGAGAATAGGCCATTCAGCCCTTCTTGCTCATCTGTCAATTTTTAAAATTAGGAATAAAAATTATAATTCCAATGATTTTATTGAGGCATATCTCTCTTCTGAAAAAAAATTTGACAAGACTTCCTCGTTAAATAAAGTTAAATTACCAATTAGTTAATAATATTGCTTGCAATACATAAAAATACAAACATCGCACTTCACAAACATTAAAAATAAAACAAAACAGTAATCAATACAGCAGTAAAATCACTGAAAATGAAAAATAAATAATATATCTGGCTTTATCTTTGAATGACACACTGTGTACACCTATACCCAATGAGTGCCCAGTGGATGCAGGGACCCGCGTCCGCATTTGAAATGTACTTTAACCGCCTTATAATCCCGGGGACATTACGTTAGCATTTCATAACGATATATTTGCGCTGATTGTGTCCCACCCTTCACCCATCCGAGCGCTCCATTGTGAGAGCCCGCTCCAGCAGATGGCTGACACAAAGACCACCTCCTATGGGACATGGCGCGGGACGCGGGCCCTGCTGAGCGAGCCTGATATTCGCTTATCAATGAAGCCGCTCCTACACCTGTTTCTGTTCAATTGTTCCCTCTGCTCCAGTGAAGCCCTTGTCTGGACAGCTAGAGCCAGATAGCGTTAGCCAGGAAGAGATCGCTGTCTAGCCCAAATGCACCTTGCTCCCTCTGCTCCTCCACATCCTTCCCTCCCTGACACCATATATCGCTCTGTTTGCCATTTGCTCCTTTTCTCTCTCCTCTTCTTCCCCATTATACCTTCTCTCTCACATCCAGCCTATCTGTGCTTTCTCCTCTCTCTCTCTCTCTCTTTCCCCTCTCCTCTTTTCCTCCTCCTAACCATTCCCTCTCTCCATCCCTCCAACACTCTGCATCGGTCTGCCGTTGTGGTACTGACGGCACCACATTTAAAACGTCGCGAGAACATTATGAATTCAAGTTCACTCAGAAGCAAAACAGAACCATAGCCAATTTCTATATTTTTACACCTCCTTAGACACGGAAAGTGAATTCTCCCCCCCCCCCCGATAGCTTGGGGTGAGTACCAGCATAGCGGAGAAGTGCTATTCGTCATTTTTAACGACTCGGTCCAAGATCATTATTTCCGCTCTCGTTTCTCTACCCCCCCCCCCCCCCCCCCCCCCCCCCGCCTTACCTAAGCTTCACATTCCCCAGCTCTTATCTGTCATCACGGCCTTTGGTAATAACACAGATCTCTCTGACCCTCTGCCTTATTTTTGGAGAGGGACCGCATCCCGGCGCAATCAGTCCGTGATTACCGTTCTCACCCCCCCCGGGAGCCAGAGGTTAGAGGGGTCTTATTCCGAAAGCAGTGCGGCGAGCGTCCGACACTCGCGCAGTCGAAACCACAGCCTCCTAATGATCCGCTGTGCACGAGTGCCGGTACTGGAGACTGCGGATGTGTCAGTTAGCGCAGTGCATTTGTTAGGTCCACAGGAACCCACAGACCTTTTCAGATAATGACAGGTAAATAATGGAGGCAGAAAAATATCAGTGTATAATGCGAGGCAAATTCAAAGAGATAATTGACTGTAGTTAAGGTGTTGGAGGAGAGAATTAATGTTTTTTTTATTTTATTTTTTTATACTGAGTTTCTATTGTGTAGCCCCATGCTTGAAGAGGGAAGGGTTAACCAGTTCTACTTTAGGATAGACACCAAAGATCATGATGAAACTGCATCTGATCCCCGAACCATTTCCTCAGTCACTGCGCGAAGGCCATTTTAGCATGCTCTTAAGTAAGGGAAATGGTACATATAGAGGCCTTAATAGTAGAACTGAATGGTGGCAGCAAACAAATAAATAAAGCAACAAATATGAAAAGAGAATAAATAGAAAAGAGAATGTACCTTTACCCGATTAAACTACTTTTTTGATTGTTTTGCCTGATCAAAAAAGCACAAACATTTAAATAAGTGTCACTGTCACCCATAAGAGACCTTTGAACCTGATGTTTGACTTCTTTGCACTTTGCATGGAACTTTGTACTAATGTAATGTGGGTATAAGTTAAAGACCAACGTTTCATCTCTTTATCTAAATTGTTTTGTGTAATATTCACAGATGGAATGAGAACACATTGCGAAATCATTTAGCCCCCGTGGTAAAATTACTCACTGTTATAAGATGGTACTAAGAATCGCCAAGAGAATGTCAGGTAGAGTTTATCAGAAAATCCAAATTTTTACCTAAGTAAGTAGCTTAACCGAGTCAGCTAGATCATTGTGGGGAAACCCGATTGCCACAGGAAGATGGATGCTTTCAATGAAAAAGCTGATAAAATTGGAACAAGGGTGAAATTAGCATTAGTACTGAAACAAGATTTCATTGGCGGTGTGGTAATCGAATACAAAAGAAATAGCGCTGCTCTACATTCCAATCGGCAACTGCACATTTGTCGAACGTTATGCATTAATTTCTTTTCCACGTACATGAAGATTAATGTAAGTGAAGTGGCAGGTAGCCCAGCTTTGTTGCCTCCCTCACTGACCTCCTAAAGCTTTGAGCTGTCCTTACCTCACACCCTGTCTTTCATTCATTACGTTGTGGAAGGGATGAGCGAAAGAAAAATTAGTGTTGATGTGGACAAAATGGCGGCCAAAGACACGGCACTGTGGGGGAGCTGAAGCGCAGACCTCTAATGGACGCGTGTTCCGCGTAGGCCTCCGTAGGCCCGTCGCAACGATAGCAGCTGGTGGCTATCAAACCAGGTGTGGAATATGTGCCAGCGGGGGTTAAGCACTGGGAAAATTAGGACTCTGCCAGCGGGAAAATTTAATATTTAAGTGAAAGGTGCCAAACCCATACTTATATATCCCAGGTTCAAAGGTGGAGAGGATGTCATTTACAGGGATAGTTCACCTTCTGGATTTTCAAATTCACTTTCTGGATATGATTTAATTTAATGTATGTTTTACATTGGCACAGACAGTTTGTGTGTATAATGAAGAATATCTTAGACACAGAAGTTTCTCACAGCCTGCTGGTATTGGGGCATTTGGGGGTTTGTGGTTTAAAACAAGAACATGCTCTTCAAGTAACTCAAAAACATCTTGTATAGGGACATTATACCTGCAGAGGTAATATGGGTGTATATTACCAAATTATTCTTTAAAAATGTACACTTAATCTTCTTTTCAGTTGGAACATTTACTTGGAACATGCAATCAGATACCACTGTGCTCAAGGAAATGGTGGCATGACTTCCCATATCAACATCACTACATAGGTGATATGGTTTTTGTATTTTTTTTTATTTTAGTGTGTTACATCATAAAGTTGCCCAGCCCACATGGGCTTACAAGACACCTTAACTCATACAGTACAAATCCATGCTTCCCAGGTAGGACACAGACTGGAAAAACAAAAGGATTATCGCAATTCCTCATATTCATTCTTACAAAAGAACCCAGGATTAATAATAATAATAATAATAGGTATAATTCATGAGGTCTATACATAAAGGACAGTCTGTCTTCTTTTCCAGGCACTAGCTATAAATATTGCGAAGAGGAAAACTTCCCCTTGAAAAAGCCATTTTATCATAGATTCATTACAAGCCCAAATGGAGTTAAAACATGGCACTGCTTGAGAACTGAGAAGGAAATAAGTACCAGCACAACATAATAGTGAATATTCAAAATTGCGAATAAACACTATAAAAATAGTATGCGCTTATGCACAGCACAACAAACTTAACATTGCTGTAAAAGATGCTGTGGAGTCACTTTGCTTTAGATCACAAACCCCCAAATGGCCCCATACCAGTCATTGTAAAGCCAGCTGGTGACTTCTGTAAGCATCTAAAATTTATTTCATTGCACACAAAAACTGTCTGGGCCAATCAAAATCATACACAAAAACTGTCTGGGCCAATCAAAATCATACACAAAAACTATCTAGGCCAATCAAAATCATGCACAAAAACTGTCTGGGCCAATCAAAATCATACACAAAAACTATCTGGGCCAATCAAAATCATACACAAAAACTGTCTGGGTCAATTAAAATCATACACAAAAACTGTCTGGGTCAATCAAAATCATACACAAAAACTGTCTGGGTCAATCAAAATCATACACAAAAACTGTCTGGGTCAAGCAAAATCATACACAAAACTGTCTGGGTCAATCAAAATCATACACAAAACTGTCTGGGTCAATCAAAATAATACACAAAAACAGTATAGGTCAATTAAAATCATCCACAAAAAACTGAAAGAATATGAAAAACCCCAGAAAGTGAAGTATTCCTGTAAGGCCCAATCCCAGACTGCAGGCGTTTGTTTTCCTTTCAGGGAATTTTAGTGGCTGTGGCTTTTTGCAGTTTAAGAATAAAACCTGGACAGAAATATGTACCAACATGGAGAGTGCCAAAGGAGTCAAAAAGAACAATGAGACTGAGACTAAGCCAGGATCACAATGTCTGCCAAGGAGACAAGTTCAATTCAGCAGCCAAGAAAGAAATGCCATTTTGTAAAGTAACAAACATAATCTGCAATACACTATCATTGGGTAAATAGCACTGCATATTCAAACACCAAACTGTAAAAATTGATCCTATTCAAACAGTGAATTTGCATTGCAGCACTCTTATGCTACATATTATGGCGATGTATAGTTTTTAATGGATGTTTTTTGTCTTGTGATCCAGCAAAACTAGCTATTGTGTGTTTCAGAGGGAAATGAACGCAAGTAGAGATGCCAGGGATGACAGAACGTAGAACAGAGTGTTTGGAATCATGAATAAGTAATTTGGCCATTTTCATCTCGTTGAGATTTACATGGGGGATTATTTTTTTCAGGATGCTATGGTAAACTTCATAAATCTCCCACAAACTGCAGATGAGCTTCTTTTTGTAATGAATGAGTTGGAAGAGCACACCTGTAATGGAAGCAAAGGCATCGATCACTGTAACCCACATTACAGGACCGGCAACACACTTGAAGTGAATTCCACAGGACCAGTTACAACATATTACAGTACATAAATCCTTCACAGCTGATAGGCTCTTGTCAAGTACATGGCACAAACAATAAACAGTACCTTCACAGTTACCCTTCCCTACCCCTTACTGTATATAATCAAAATATTAGGAGGGGAACAATAGTCATACATAATTCATAATAAATACATTTATTATGCTTGCAAAGGTTAATTACTGGCACATGCATCTGTTTTGTATTCATACATTAATATGTACTGTGTGTGCTTTCTTTTATGGTTGTGGCTGTTTGAAACGGGCAGATATCCCCCATTATATGGAAAAGCAGAAAGTTACAAAGGGTGCTTGCGAGTGTCCACCTACACGCAGGGGATAAAAAAAGCTTTATGCAAAACCGACAAATTAGCGGGGACATTCGGTCTCAAACAGACAGCTGCCAGATTAAGAAGTGTGTGCCTTTTGTGTGTGCGTTTCTGTGTGCGTGTGTGTGTGTGTGTGTGTGTGTGTGTGTGTGTGTGTGTGTGTGCGTGCGCGCGTGCGTGTGCGTGTGAGATCTAAGTGCAGGTGTGTGGGATTGCATGAGTGCGCATGGGGGCTACCAGGTTATTTAAATGCAGTTCACACTGCGTGTCTCTCCGGTGAAGCCGTGGAAATAAAAGGGTAAACACTGAAAGCTTTTTATGACACGCTGCCATTAGCAGCACTCTCCCTGCAAGGTGCCCAGGGATACAGCCAAGCCAATTGGATACAAAATGCAACTGAGGTTTTATTAAGTATCCTCAGGTCTAGCATCAGCAATGACCTTTCACCTGGGATAGAGGGATAAAGGTCAGCTTTCATACATGAAAGCTGACAGGTGCAGTTCGCTTCTCCGTTCACGCTGAATGCTTTCCTGGAGAACTGCAGTTCAATTCAAATCAATACTTTTGAATATTTTAATTACTAAATCGTGTTTTTTTATTTATTTAAATTTAAATGCAACACGAGCCACCCTTGACCACAACGGCGCAGTAGTCCCGACCGCATCCGTTCCGGCGTCTTCGCATCGAAAAGAAAAGGGTTGCCGACGCGATGGGCGATTTGAAAACGCCGGTCGGAAGACGGAGAAATGACATTCCGCGCACGCACAGCGTGCGAGAAATTACCTGTTTGTCCATTGTCTGTTTGAGCAGCAGCTGGGAGCCCTCGGGCTGTGCGAGGGCTTGTGGGATTGTGGGGTTTGTAGTGTGGAAGACAGTCGCTGGACCGTGGGCAAATGCACTAAAAGACTGCGCGAACCGCAGCTGCAGTGCTCCTTGCACAGGTGCGAGTTGAACAGCACAATTGGTGATTCCAAACTGGGCATGAAATTACCTGGGGTGCCGCGTCTCGTCCTGATCCTCGCACAAATACACCTAATGGATCCTCCCCTCCCTCCTCCTTCAAATAAGCTTAAACACCAGCGATGCAAAAGAAACAACCTTTCAGCGCCCCCTAGAGGAGGAATGGGGGAGGAACACGATAATATTCCGCCGGCGGTCCTGACAATGGAAAACGGCGCAGTATTCTGCGAATTCACTTGGCGCGGCGGCCAAATTAAATAATAACACACAGAAATGTGATGGGAAGGAAGATTGGCAGAAAGCTATGAGGCTGACCTTCAGAGATTAACTGTGACATTTTAGATGATTGTGTGTGAATGCACGCGCGCAAGCGCCGCATCAATAAACATGGCCGCCGGCAATCACATAATCGGTTTGTAATAGGCCGTCTGACAATATGCAAAGGTCTTCAGAATATAAATAAAACAATAAATGTCAAAACCTTTGGGATTTGGACATCTGTTCAGACACAATCGGCGGGAACGGTACCGCCTGGAGTCCGGGAGCGGGGTGCGGGAGGTTGGCGGGTGAGAGGGGGCAGGGCACGCGCGCGCGTGCAGCGTAGCCCCATGCCTCAACATCGGGCAGCTGACTAGTGACGACGTAGCAGCTTCTGCAGCAGCTGCGGAGCATTATAACAGCAAATACCCCACGAGTGAGCGCAAAGTGAGAAACCAGACGGGGAAATCACTCTCTATTTGCTGTGCTTAATTGAAATGGCATGGGTTTAATGACTGAGGAATAGATGCATAGATTTGAATATAAATATGTCATACTCTCTCTCACACACTATATACTGTATATATAGAGAGAAGGATGGATAGATAGATCATACCAGTATTCACACACACACACACACACACACACACACACACAAACACACACACACACACACACACACACACACAGCACAGTTACCAGACTGCGGGATTTACCCCTAAATACATGATGGGGGATTTTAAAAGGAGGTATGGGGTATACATTGTGTGGATATGGCATGGGAGTCGATTGAAGATGGGGAGGTTTCAATGATTTTTTAGGGGGAATAAATTCTGGCATCTGGCAATATTGATACACACGCACACACACACACACAACTGTAACATTATGACACAAAGTGACAGCAGAATTAGTGAAATGTGAAAAAGCCTCTCGGTACCATTTTGCCTGTCAGTCTGTGATAATGGGACAGGCTGCATAGGACAGCCAGGCTGCATTCTCATGCTGGACCGGGGGAGTCGGCTCCATCAGAGGACTGCCAATTACATGCCTCTGATGACAGTGTGTACTCCACTCCAACA
The DNA here is from genome assembly GCA_029718625.1 of Synaphobranchus kaupii. Lineage (NCBI taxonomy): Eukaryota > Metazoa > Chordata > Actinopteri > Anguilliformes > Synaphobranchidae > Synaphobranchus > Synaphobranchus kaupii. The sequence continues at coordinate 76,434,829 of CM056381.1, read as the reverse complement.
ACATCATCACGTTTGAGTTATACAAAGCTGTCACATGGGCCACCAGTATAGGATTCTGCAGACCTGCCTTCATGTTCTGACATAGAGGCAAACTGGAACTGCACCTCACATTAATATCATAATACATTATTATTATATAACGTTATTATTGTTGTTATTATTATTACTATTACTACTACTAAGAAGAAGAAGAAGAATTAACCCATTTAATAGACACCCTATTCTAGGGTGAGTTGCACAAGTCTTGCGTAACTCCAGTCTTCAGACAATTACAGCGCAAATTTCATGAATATGGAATCAACCTTATCGAGCACATTTTACAAATTTTAAATATTACTAATAGGCAAGGCAGTTAATAACATTCAGATACAAAACAGAAATGTTTCCTAAAGAAATGTTTCTCATGTAACAAGCTTGCATAACAAACTGCATTTCCCCAGTTCTACAGCACTTAGATTTCACTTCACTTTCCTGAATTGGAAGAATTAACCCATTTAATAGACACCCTATTCTAGGGTGAGTTACACAAGTCTTGCGTAACTTCAGTCTTCAGACAATTACAGCGCAAATTTCATGAATATGGAATCAACCTTATCGAGCACATTTTACAACATTTAAATATTACTAATAGGCAAGGAATTTAATAACATTCAGATACAAAACAGAAATGTTTCCTAAAGAAATGTTTCTCATGTAACAAGCTCGCATAACAAACTGCATTTCCCCAGTTCTACGGCACTTAGATTTCACTTCATTTTCCTTGAATTGGTACCAGGAAGTTGGAGGCACAATAACAAGCTGGAATTACATCGATTTTCTTGTCCTATTCACGATTCCAGCAAAGCATTGATGTGCTCATGGTCTGACGGTTACTGTGCAGAACTACAAAGAGATGTATGTCATGCCAACACTCAAAGGTTACTTTTTCTGCCACAATATGTTCGTCTATATTCTGTGATGGATGACCTCTGAAATATGACAGCACTGTAGACTAACAAACTAAGCAAAAAAATAAATAAAATAAAAAACATCTTAAGGCGCATCTAAATTTTACTGCCAATTGGTGACATAAAGTCGATCTACAGCGGCAACTGAAAAATTCGACCCTCGCAGGTACAGTGGGCTAAGCAAGCTACAAAAATGAATTGTAGACACACTTTTAAACTGGCAACTTCCAGTCAGTAATTTCTCAATCACTGACCGGTTTTGTGCCCACACACCCGTCAAAACCCCAGATATGCATTTTAAAAGATCTGTCTACTGTGGATATGTACATGTTTGTACCTGTAAAAACAAACACAACAATGAACACCTTCTGCTTTTTGTCTCAGTTGAGCAAATTACATTTTTCACATTTTAGTCTATTCCACATAGGATGTAGAATCCACTCAAAATTTACATTTGACATTATTCACAATGACCTTTAAGTGATCTCCCATTATGAATATAGTCTGTATAACTGATGACTGTACAAGAAATATAATGCAGATGTAGCATAAGAATAAGTGTTAACCCCTTCTCTAACACGACCTTTTTTGAACACAAGCCTGAAAATAAAATGGTTACTGTTCTAGGACCTCTTTGACTACAGGCATAATCCTGGTCTCTTCTGTAAGGTAACCCCTAGGAGTTTGTTTTCCAACAGTCAGAATTACTCTAAGTATTACTGAAACAAAGTAACAGAAGTTCAAACACAGTGGAAGTTTTTTCTTGCTTAAAAGTTCCCGGGATAAAGATACTGACTTCACAGTGATTTGTGTCGTCCAGGAGACTTTCCAGAATGCACAGAACGTAAGGAATCTTTGTTTTGATAGAGCCTGTCTTGTGTCCTGTTAAATTAGGAACCGTTGTCGCTATAACATTGGAATCGTAAAATAGTTTATAGAGATAGAATCCTAGTTTTATCACTTTCAAACGGTTAATTGTGTTACCAGATTGATTGACAATTTCACCCTAAAAAAAAAAAAAACACTTCCCGCCCGCAAAATATGACTGTAAATATGTTACATTTTTTAATGTTTCGTTTTTTTTCCCTCCAGCAAACTAAGGTTACATGATAAGCAAGGAGCCTTGTTCAGTACAGTGTTTGTTGATTTGACTCAGTGTTTCCTCTGTTTTGCATTCCTGGGTAATTTATGACTGGACTCATTCAGCACATATACGTGTATCTCCAGGTTGCAGGAATTCATTATAACCACATTGGTTATAGTTATATAACCACAAGTATTAGGAAGGCATGCCTTGCATTTAGACATTGTTTGAGTTGCACGCATAGACTCACAGATTTCTCCACCCAGACCTTCAGGATTGATTTCTTGGAATAAGTCAAGCCTGCCAATAAAATACATTTCTTTATTCAGCTTCTAATGGCATGCTGCCAGCACCATTTCTAATGATTGATCAATTATGTATTTAGCTTGAGTTCTCACCCAGGGTGACCTACAGAGCAACTTTTGTCCGTAGGAGTTTCATTGTGCGGGAAGTGTCAAGTGGAACGCAGAGGCCAAATAGCCTAAAGATAAAGGACATCAGATGGATTCAGACTTGACTCTGAGTGTTATGAGGTCTATTTAGGTGTAATATATACAGGAGGGAGTCTTTTTGTGTGGTTTATTTCATTCGGCCAAATTGTGATTCACACCATTTACTTAGAAACTATTTTTCCATGGTAATAATGACATTCAACCCCTCTATGTTTTACAAAAAATAAAAAAATTTGATTTGAAATGTCAGTACATTGTGCACTGAACATATTGCCTCATTAGCACGGCTGGCACAGTGACGCTTACTGGAGTTCGCATCAGGATGTAAAAGTTTGAATCAGTCACCTCTCTTTTAATTACGAAGCGTCTAACTAATCACAAGTACATCCTTTCCTCATATTGTTTTGTACTGTAATCTTTCGGCTTTGGAAAAAACTTCTTTTGAAAGAGAAAGTAGCAGTTTCCCAGCAACTGTACTCTTTTCCTCAGGCCCAAGGCTGCAAGTCACTGCATATTAAATTTTTTCCTTTTCTTCTATGGCAAGGTAGACATGTTGCAAGCACATTATTTCCCCACATTATCGCAGTCAGAGGAAGAGAAGGGGATGGCATGCAGATGTGCTCTAATTTTTCCACATAAAGGTTTTCTGAGGTTTAGCTCATTTCGTTTGCGCCTGCTCGTCACGGCATTCACCAGCAGGTGGCAGCCACAGCACGCGTTTCTTCAAGGAATCCATCCGGACACCTGTCTTTAGAAAGTGGGGCTTGGTAATTGTTGTGAGGTCGTAACAAATGTCGATTTCCTCTCCAGAACTGACAAAAGAGAGACTCTGAAATGGACTGGTGCTGGTCCTCCCCCCAATGGTGGGAGTCCTGCAGCTGACTGCAGTCTTGTTTAGTGTTTAGTTGTTTAATCTAGTGTTCCCCTGGGAGTGTGAGAGAGTGTGTGCGTGTGTGCGTGTGTGTGCGTGCGTGCGTGTGGTGTGTGTGTGTGTGTGCGTGTGCGTGTGCGTGCGCGGGTTTGTGTGTGTGTGCAATGTTTGTGTGAGGTGAGGATTTGATTCCTGAAATATGTTCTTCATGTCGGGAGTGGTATATAGGCTATGATATAATTGGGGGGGGGGCATAAAAATGAGTTCCTGGGACATGTGGGTATCTGCAGAGCAGAAATAGGGTAAATGTGTGTATACACATGAAATAGTGTGGTAGCAGGGGCGGAAACCAGGCACAGGCTTCAATGTTGTAATGGCAGCTCAGCAACGGACTATAATATATGCAGCCAGTAGATGGAAGCATTGCCTTTCTGTCACGTCAAAGAATCGAACACCGAGACGGAAAATCTCCATTCCCCTCATGTAGCATTCATTACAGAAGGCAGTGTTTAGCCAGAGAATAAGTATGGTTTCTGATAGTTTCGAGGTAGGCTAGTGGCTAGGGCACAAGTATACTGTGATCTGTTAACTGCGTGTCTGAATAGCTTTATTACATTATCCATTTGCTTATTCGTTGTGTTCATCCCTGTTTCTTGCATTGTTTGCCAGGCATCTCTGTAGCCACTGCAGTTTTAATGAACAAAAGACCCGATAAAGCAATTCCACCACATTAATATTGAGGCAAGTTTGACAATGATCTATTCATATCCCACTCCTTAACAAGGATACAGAGAATCCCTCCCAAAATCTGAGTTTAACATTGAGCCTGAAGTACTGAAAGTTAAACCTGCCCCCATGACTGATAATCTGTGCATGACGCTTTTGCTGGGGTGACCATATTTTGGTTTTCGAAAAAAGGGAACAGGGATGGGTGGGCATTATGAAAATAATATTAGGTCATGTGTTTATGTGTATACAGTCCATGGAATAAGAAAACCTAATCAGATATTTTAGGAATATAGAAATCCCTCCCAGACTGATATTTTTAGTTGCAAAAAGAGGACATGTCCGGGATGAAGAAGACATCTGGTCAGCCTAACTTTCACGCGCCATTGATGGTGTTGATCGTTTGTAAATCTCCTTTTTTTTGGCCCATAGACTTCAAATAGCAATAAGCATATATGACCCACAGCATGCAGGTGCCTTAGCTTCCCCACTTGACCAGAGGTGGGAAGTCCAGGAGTCAGAAAGTGAAAGTCCTGCCATGTTTTTCTTCCACCCATGAACGCATTTCACCAATTAGTTATTCCTCCTGGCTGAAGAATTGTGCTAATTAGCAAATCCAGGTTATTGGAACAAAATACTGGGGAGGACTTCTACTTTCTGAACCTGGATTTTCCACCTCTGCACTTGACTTTATTTATGAAAGAGAAAGGTCCAAAGCAAACACTTTTCACAGAGGGCATTTTTACAAAAGAATAATTTTAAATGCAAATTTTACTACTGAATTCTTACGACTGCCCTTGTATTGGAATCTATCTGGTGTTTTTCTGTTGTTATGAACCATTAACAGAGTTGAATATAAAATACTACCACTTCAATGATGTGAAGGTTTGGAAAGGCAAACGATTTGTGTGTGAGTTATATGCAATTATCAATGATAACATTTTATTTACCAGAAGCTTTGATACAACCATCAGTTACAACATTATTGAGAAGAGGTTTTCAATTTATTAAATTATTATTGAAAATTTATGACAGGTTATAGCATTATCTGATGGTCTGCATTATCTTAAATGTGAGAAACATGCATTATTAAAAAAGAGCAATTTATGTCATATTTGGCTCCACTAAACAGTGACAGAAGTTGCATCACTCAACGTTGTCTTTTACATGAATCATCCAGGGATTCATTCTATCAATGTTCAGATGGATGAGGATGTAAAATGGCGTGCAGCTTAAATATAATGTGTGTTCACTAATTATCCCAGATTACGTCCTTCATCGATCCAGGCCAACTTTCACAGATGACCATAAACCACCCTGGACCACAATCAGGAGTCATTAAATTGCAACGTACACATGGATGATGTGATGCAATGTGTCTGGACAGCAGACATGCTTCAGACTAAATTCACAAATACATCATGTAGAATAGATAATATTTAAGAATTGTTCTCTCTCGTGTATGTTAGTACCTCATCATCCAACCATGACGGAGCCTCTATTTCAAGCCATGTCATGTGTCAAACAATCACTCAATTAATTGTGGCAATGACCTCAGTAAATGATTCAAACACAATTTAATCAGGTGCAAGAGAAGAATAGCCATCAATGTTTATGTCCGTTGATACTTAGAGCCTGTCTGATTCTGGGTTATTACCACAGAGTTCAGAAAGAATTTACAATGTACTACAAGAACACAAAAATAGTTTTCATTTGCCGTTACATCACTGGATGTTTCGATACATTTTATAGTTAATGGAATGTTCATCGCATTCAGATTGGGGCACGGTCACACCCTGTACAACTCAAACTCGGTAACATATCAGAACTGATTAGTAAACGCCTCCTTTTGCTCCATACTAGCATACATCTTCGCTGGCAACTCCACCTTTTCATACAGACTGATTGGAGTTGAGATTGGAGGTGGAATCGGTAATTCTAGATCAGTGTTTTGCGGCACAATTTCAGACAAAAATCCTCACAATTAGGTTTTTACATAATACTGTTATAATGTACTATAATGTTTATTAATGTGAAGAGTAATAAACTTCCCTATTTAATAATGCGTAGCTAATGATGAACATAACTAACGAATAAACAACGAAAGAACACTGAAAACATCCAACGTGTGTTAGTAATAAGCACGGAAAAACTTGGGTGACCTCATATGCATCCTGCTGTTTCTGCTGCTGCGGCTGATGTAGTTCAGTGCCCTCCATTTCAGTGAATTCTGAGGCTATAGAATCCCGTGCCAAGCAAGGTTCCAATCATGAATAAATTAAAGGCCTTGCAAGAGGCAAAAACAATCCGTTTCAGCTTTTATGTTCAAAAAGATAAAAAATCTAAATCTCTGGTGTAAAAGAACGACATGTCTAGGCTCTCGGCCAACGCCAGGAGTTGTATTCCTGTCACAAAGAGCAGCAGTGTAAAGATCCCGAACAGATTGCTGTTCCCGCGGAAGGGTACTCGTGGCAATTGGACGAGGTACAATGAGATGCAAGACTGCTGAAGTGAATTGACATGCGGTTTAGATAAGGCACCAAGGACGACGGGGAGAGGACGAGTTAGGTGGACCTTGCCCTCCTTGCATTCCACCGCAGACAAATTAATTAAGAATTTTCTTTCCAGTCTATTTAATATTTAGAATGTTTAACACATAATTATCAATCAAGCAACCTTTATTTGAATTCTTGGAGAAGATCATTGAGGGTGGGCCCTCATTTGCAATGATACCGAGATTACACCACAGAGAAAAAGCTAACCAAAATAAAAACAAACAAAAATAGGCAAAAAGAAAAAAAAGCAGAAATCAGTTAAAACAGTTGCAAACAGATATAGGAAGGTTTTTGTATAAAATAATGTGGCTATTTTAGATGGTGTTCATGGGCCACACTCATGGTTGCTGAAACTAAGGTGCAAAAACCACAAGTGAGGAGTTTGATTAATACATATTGTTTCCCACACAGAATATGAAACACTTTTACGGCCTAAAGATAGGCAGGGTAACCGAATGAATCCAAAGTCCCGTCATTAGGATGCGTCTCTGAAATAACAACTCGCTTATGATGCTCATTCCGTCCACGCTGTACCCAAAGGTCAGGAGACGCAATCATCAATCTCCTCAATTAGAATGTCGAAGCCGCCGTGCGGCGGCCATCGCTTTGACATTTAGATTACCATTTTGTTGTGACGTGGCGCGTTTCTTCAATACGGGCTGCCGTACGCCATTTTAAAATGGGAGAGAGGGGAAGGGCCGATCTATACCTCGAGGATCGATGACAAAGAGGACGGACGCGGCCCCGTGTCGGATTCGCTCAAAATGAAAGGCGTGCATCTCCGAAACAGCTACAGCTAATCAACAGATCGCCTTTGCCGCGCAAAAGAAGCCCCGGGTTCACTGCCACAGCATCGCTCGTAGAAAATTCTAGAATGATCGATGGGTATCCTGCAATGGAAACATTGTGCCATTGCAGGCAAGACAGGACCTAATGGAAATCCATTTGAAGTGTGTGTGTGTGTGTGTGTGTGTGTGTGTGTGTGTGTGTGTGTGTGTGTGTGTGTGTGTGTGTGTGTGTGTGTGTGTGTGTGTGTGTGTGTGTGTGTGTGTGTGTGTGTGTGTGTGTGTGTGTGCGCGAGGGGAGAACGTACTGTATCTGCAGCGTACTGTAACTCACCCCGGGGCGCGGGGCTTTGTTTACACAGTGGCAGGTTATTTAAAAATAACTCAAGTTGATTGGCCAGTTCAGGGTCCGTAGTCAGAGGTGGGCCGTTGCCTGCGACGTCATCAATACAATCACTTTTGTTCCGGCCATAGGCACAAGGTCATGTCGTACTATACATGTTTAGGCTATTACACCATTGAAGGAAGATCTGAAAATGAAACTGACAAAAAACTTAAAAGCAGTCAAAGAAGAATGAATATCCCCAGAGGTCAAACTGCACGGTACGGTTGTAAAACAACGTACAGGAAAACGGACACAAAATTTATTAAAGTATGAAATGTACAAGATTAAAATCAAAATGAGAAGAAGAACTAAATGTAAAACTCACATTGCATTGCCTGAACTGACACTGGTCCAATGAGGCAAAGCAGTTCAGACACCTCAGAAATGGCTTCCCTTTTCATCTCCTCTCTGAAAATACTGCAGGAATGCAGTGTGGATACACTCAACATAAATACATATCACATGCCCAAAAAATGCATTTTACAATGAAGTTGTGGCAATGTGGCCCTCTAAAACTAAAGCGCAGTAGCACATGAACGCTGCCATTCTGCATACCCTTGAGGGAGCAGGGACACAGGCTTGTGTGGTACAATGTCACAGTGCACACTGTACAGACGACACGGATTCTGACACAGGGAGAAGTTAGCCCACGGTTACGGCTTTACTGAGAAATAGATTTATTTACATCACACAATTAGAAACATACTTATGGGTTTTGTCCGTCTTCGTAAAAATCCATTCTGTATCGTGCCGCGACGTGAAACGCAACCTTCTCTGCAAACCACAGTTTTGTCAATGAAGAGGATTTCTGGTGTGGAGCAGGGAGGAGAGGAAAAGGGGGATGACAGAGAGGGAGGTCTAGTCTACTGAGCATGTTAGTTTTGTTCCATTCCTCAGTGGCTCAAATTTGCAGCAAAACAATCCTCATTAGCAAATAAAATATACCATGAACCAGCAGCCGTACATTCATAGTTGGGGGGGGGGGGGGGGGGTCACTGAACATGTGTGTTCTGACATAACTGACATATGAGAATAAGTACTAATGTTTCCAATGGGCTTTGACCAGACAACTGAAATCTGGACTAAGTTTTCAGATGGAAACCGCTCCTTTAATACAAACCAAACAACTCCCTGAATGTTGAATCCTCGTGTACACACAATCTCTATGAGAGGCCTTAGGCCTTCATCTAGCAGTGACTGTGAGTTCAAGGCTACACTTTTTTCTATTGTAAAAGTGCATACATGGTTAGGCTGACAATATCCAGCAATCATGTCACAGAGGGTTTTTGTGGATATTTCTCTTTACAAGGAAAGAATGTGTGTGTGTGTGGGGGGGGGGGGGGGGGCTTTAGCGTTTTGTGTGAGTTTGTGAATGAGCGGCCTTTGATGAATGTGATTTATATTGAGGTTCAGGAGAGAAGAGGCAGAGACAGCCACTGGAATTAATCTCTATCTCTTCAATCACTACCAGGGCCAAGCAGCGGCTTTTGTCCACCAAGGCCGTCGACGATAGTAAAACCACGGAATGGTTACACAGACATCTTCAAAATCTTATCACGTACTCTATATTAATCGGCACAAACTCCAGGTACAAACACACAGCAACTGACACACGTTTCAATCAAATTTCCATTTTTTTCTACTGCTGATCTTTGCAGACACGAAAGTGAAATTAACATTGAAAAAAAATTTATAATATTCATATTTCAATGACAACCAGCCACATTCATGGGTTTGACAGTCTCAGTCCAAGGGGCCCCTGATTCATATCTATTATTAATTATCAGTTTTAATTAATTTGCTTTAAAACTGTCCAACTCCATCAGCGTCCAGGAACCGAATCCTCATCAATGGTGACTCGGAGCAGGTATTGTACATTTCCATCCGTGTCCGCGATCCGAGTCCTCATCAATCACCGCTTGTGACAGTCCCCAGTACTGGTCTCCATCATTCCGTTCTGTTCTAACCGTCCCGTCCGTCCGTCCGTCCATGCGTGAAGGCCAACCGCAGCTATAAGCAAAGGCGTTTATAAGGAAGAACACAACCTTGATAAAGGAGGAGAGGGAGCTGGGTAGGAAGGGGGGGCGGTGGAGTGGCAGTAGGGGGCGCTGTGGGTAAGTCCAAGGTATTGGTGCAGGTCATGACCTCATCTCCTGTCCTCACAGCATGAGTGAGCTCACAGGTGCTTTGGGCAAACGAACACAGAGATCCACGGGGGCTACGCCGCCGAGCTGTCATTCACCTACAGATGGGCATTCATACGTACAAGCACCCCGCTGCCTCCCCTAATTGTGTCTGTCCCAACCACCGGTGTGTCACCATGGTAACAATAATAACACCCAATTATTTTACACCCCATGCCCCCGTCCCCATTATCACATACTTTGTCCCTCTTACAACAGCCTTTCCTAAAAAAAATTAAAAAAGACATTCACATATACATGTCATTATTCCTCCAATATCCTGTCCGGGTTATGACTGGCACACATATTTCTGTGAAGCTAAGGTGTGGTGCCATAGCTATGTCACCACAATGTCAAAAGCAGCGTTGGCTCTAAGACATATGCACCGTGGAAATAGGGGGGCTTCTGCACAATTCTTTTCATTAAAAGTGGATATATGGTGTGGCTAATCTATCTTATTTTGGGATGAAACACAGGGGAGATAGAAAATGCACTCACATTATACATCCAAGTTGTTCATGTATATCCTCACTGCCTAAACATATATTACTGTCTGTGTCTCTATGTCAAAAACAATAAAAGGCCAAACGGGCGCCAAAGCTATGCACGTAACATTCCCACTTTCACAACCACTGCTACCAGAATGCTATGTGCTAAGTACAGCCATTCTTCGAGTATGCCCTAGTTTATCCATCTCTAGTGGGGAGAGCTGAGGAGACACTTTTGGGTTTTCAAAACCCCCTGCCTATTGTTCAAATCCTTACCACCACATAGAGAGAGAGAGAGAGAGAGAGAGAGAGCATTGAGAAAGAGAGTGAGAGAGAGAGAGCATTGAGAAAGAGAGTGAGAGAGAGAGCATTTAGAAAGAGAGTGAGAGAGAGAGAGCATTGAGAAAGAGAGAGAGAGGCGAGCATTGAGAAAGAGAGTGAGAGAGAGAGAGCATTTAGAAAGAGAGTGAGGAGAGAGAAGAGCATTGAAAAAGAGTGATAGCAAGAGAGAGGCAGAGCATTGAGAGAGCGAGAGGAGAGAGAGAGAGAGAGCGAGAGACATTAGACATGCAGCACTGCCTCTACCAAAGATAAGTCTCCATGTAGAGTTCAGTGCATCCAGCTCTTACCCAGCTCTTACTGATCTATAAAAAGTGCAGTCTCATCTTTATTTTATAGTCTTTCTTCATCGTTTTTGTCTTAATGTAGCTTTTATGGGTTTTGTTTGTAGCCAAGAGGGTCATTATAATCTTCTTCAAAATCCATCAACTGTCATCCGTTCCAAGTGTAAGGATTTGCACACTTCGGACCACAAAAATCAATTGGTCAATAATTTACCCAGCCTTCCTAATGTTACTAATTTATTATCTTTTGTTATAATAAATAAATACCCAATTTAAAAGAGTAGAAAAAAAAACATAAGTTTGGCTCGGCGCTACTGCAAAGCCAGCCCCCTCTGAGCAGACACAACATTCAAATATATATACGTATATCTGTAGATTTTCTTTTGACATTTCTTAGGTACAGAATTTCCAGAGAACCCAAACACCAGAGACAAGAAGATGCGTAAAAGCAGCTCTAATCGTGCCATATATTCAAAAAATAATACAAAGAAACAGAAACAAGGAGTAATCATTATTCCGTTTTTTTCTTCTCCAGGATAAAAGACAGTTCATTCATTCGTTCATGAATTTCTTTTTTTGTTTTTGGCAAAGTTACTAGCCCAACCCTTTTCTCCCTCCCTCCCCTGTCCCAGACGCAGTCCCGATTGGTTCCGGCGCCTGTAGATTACCGCCTTGACAGCAGCGTGGCCAATGAGAGCAGGAGAAGGGCACTGCAGGGGCGGATCTGGCTGCCCGTGCTTTTCACCTTGTTTTCGGAAGGGTAGGCGTACAGTTTGGGCCGGTCTGTGTTGGGGGATGATGACGCGGGGGCCCCCGGGGACACATTTCGTCCGCGCACATTCCACTTCCTGACCCGCTGACGTCGTCACCTGGAGGGTAAATAGACAGCCGGTGATTCATGGGAAATCGCAGTCGGCCGACTTGCTTCAGAAGCCGCGCGGAAAGAGTGCCTGTCCCTTCACCGGGAGGCTGCATGTTCAACCAAAACGATTTAACAAAAAACTAAAATCTATCGTCTCCCTGACTGACAAACAGTGATGCAGGGGTGGATTCGACCAATATCCCGACACTGGGCTGAAGTCCTGCCTACGGAAGCCTCTGTAATCCTAGGTTGTTAAATTACAATTTCAATAAACCCCGTTAGCCCCTCAATCCTGCCTTGACGGCAGTTAAATACAGATGGGCGAAGATGCTAACTATCAGTCGACGCATGTCGTTAATTGGCACTGCTATGAAATACCTCTAGGGGGGTGCTCATGGTCTCAGGCAAAACATAAAATCCCAGACGTAAATATGTGATTGTAATCTCAGCCTTAATTGGTCCCGGCTTTAATAATAAGTGTTCTCTGGCCCTCCAGAGACAATAGACTATCTCCCAGAGATGAGACCGAGATGAAAAGGATTTCAGAGAGACGAAGAACACACAGAAGTAAGACTTTAGTTCCCTTTCTGGAATGTATTATTAAACCAGCATCATTATTCAGAAGAAACCTCATCTCCCTTCAACTCACATCAATGTCCAAGAGTAGTTATTTTAATAGCGTACTTTTTAAGTTCTGTGTACATGACAGTAAATGTATTTGACTTAGTCTTCTGAAATACACCGTATGTTTCTTCACTAGTTTTAACTGAACAATGCATACGTTAAAAAGGAAGATCTTTTAAAAAGTTATTCCATTCTAGGGGGCGCTGTGTCACTCACTGGTGTCCTGGAAGTCGACATCGTTGCCGTTGAAGGCGTTCCTCAGGCGATTGGTCATGATCTTGAGCTGCATGATCTGCTGGCGGATGGTCATGTCCGGCTTGGTGATGTCGATCTCCACCTCAGGGGTTGTTGATCTGACTGGCCAGGCCGTCCCCCATTACCTCAGGAAGATAACTGTCAAAGACCATCGAGAGTCAGGCGTTAGCACCCTGCTTGTCTATACAAACAGGCAAGAACAAGGCCAGAGTCCCCTTTAGCAGGAACATCCTGTCCATAATGTTCATGTGTTGGTGTGATTTTACGGAAACGTGTAGGCGCCTAGTTTCTGTTTGTAGCTCGCATTCTTGTTCTTCACAAGAATAACTTGATTTCTGTCCTTCTCTGCGTCTCCGTGTGTAACATCACATTGTATTCTAACTGCGAGTGCAATACCGCTTCCACCTCCCAGGCCGGCCTACTTACGACAGAAGTGAGCCTTTGCAACCGCCAGGTTATTTAAGTATATATTCGCCTGGCAGAGGCATTCATCGGTATCTTATATATAACAGATTAGCTGTTCGCGTTGGTGGATGCTGCCACGGCAAATTGAGTTTAGCGCCTTGCTTTAGGATACAACAGTGAAAAGAAACCCACGAGGGATTCAAGCCTGCAACTTTCTGGATTACGGGCTATTTTTGTAGAGATGAGGCAAACAATAGCACAAATGGCAGGAGAGTATGGTTCATTAGAAAGAATGTAGGACTATAAGTACTACAGGTGGAAGAATAAGGGAAGCGTAAATGAAAGAATAAGAATTGCAATTGAAGATAAAGTAAAATTATAGCAAGTGACTGAAAACAAAAATACTGGAAGATAGAATGTAATATTTGCAACTTCAGAATCAGCCATTTTGCAGCTTTAATGCACACTGTGACCTGGTCGGCCTTACCTGGCCCTTGTCATGCCATTCCAGCACTTGTCCTCATTGGCCGGTCCGGCCACCACCCTGTCGCTGCAGAGGGTCCCAGGCAGCTGCACCCAGTACCGCTCCGCGTCCTTCAGCTTGGCCGTCACGTTAAGGACCTGTGGAGAATGCACACTCACGCTGTTACATCGCGGCACTGTGGCAGAGTGCGTCGGCTTTCGGGCCCACTCTCTCCTTCAGGGTAAACGCTGGCCAGCGCCTCGCGTCCTCACGCCAACGGATTCTGTACACTCCCCTAATTGCTATTCCATTTTTCAATGTCGGTTTGTCTTTTGATAGCGCCAGCCCTGAGGAACGGCCTTTCAATGAAGTCTTTTTCGCGGTTCTAGTCTATCACAGGGATGTCAGATTCCTGTCCTGAAGGGCTGCACTGTGTGCTGGGGTTTTGGCCTGTTACAGCACTTATGTGCTGCATTTAAACCATCGATTGGGTGAGGAGTCCAAATACTTTGTTTCCAAGGCCTAAATCGTCTGCTGATCGAAAGGAAACAAAACAAAACACGCCAGGATTTGAGTTTGACGCCCTTGGTTTATCACAGATAAGTAGGAAAAGGAATCTTTCCTATCAGACTCAAACCGGGGTTAAATATAGCACTGTCAGAGGAAGCAGTTGATTTGTGAACAGCATACGGACTTAGAGTGAGATTATGGATGGAGAATTGTAGGTTATGAAATTTTCACCCACCCACAGTGGCTTGTGGATTCTAAAAATCACCTGTCATTTTCAACATTTTACGAGCCACATTACCTTTTACAATATAATACAACCTGATTGGTTACCCGCCAAAGTGGCTGCTAGAGTAAAAATTTTACCATCCACATTCAAAGTTTTACCAGCATTTGGCTGGTGGCTGGTGTTAATTTCACACCCTGGACAATGTATTTGCTGTATTGGGGGAGGAGGAGGAGGAGAGAGGGGATGACACTGACCAGCTTTTCCAGCCTGGCTCCTGTGGTGGAGGTGGTGGTGATGCTGGCCTTGTCCTCTATGATTTTCCCCCTCTTCCCGATCTCGCTGTCGGTCGCTGAGCTGTGAGTTCCGGCCATCCTGGGATTCCCACAGGCCTGGAACACCTAGAGAGAGAGAGAGAGGAACGATGATGTCATGTCAGACACACCCGCAGACCGTCAGGCACGCCAGGAAACCAAGGACACACCTAAAGACTAACAGGCACTCCTAGAGATGAAGTCACACCAAGACAGTAACCATCGCTCCTTGAGACGAACAGCTGGAGACAATAATGGGTGTTATTCAGTCTAATCGGAGTTGGCTGAGTCAGTGAGATTGCAATGCAAACAACAGAAACCCCACGGACTGTAAGATAAATAACGTTTGGTGATCCATTAGATCCATCCACACCACCGTGATATCCCAATAATGGGTCTTTGGCAAACAGCAATTCCATCTCACAGAATAAATTATTTTACTCCCTGGTGTGATGGTTTCACGACTGTGTTTTCCCAGCAGTCTCAATAATTACACGCGGTCGGTAAACAGGGTAATGTCGCATGATTGTGCGTTTGAACCGGGCCTGTTAGCAAACCCAGTCTTAGGCAGTTGGAAAATCCGGTCTCTCTCTCTCGCAAATTCAGTTTGACAGTACAGAAACGTACAACTGCCCAAACGGTGGTCAGCGAAGGCCTTGTGGGAACTGTCATTGCTTTCCGCATGGTCAGTCGGTTTAAGCGTAGGGGGTGGGCGACGGAGAAGTCTTTGTTATGTGGCCTTTTTCTCCGCAGCGTTCTACCTATCATTTCATAAAAATGTTTCATCGCTGCTGAAGCCTTTTAAAATGATGCAATAAAGCTCCAGTCCCACACAATAAAACTCAAGTGCTTTGTGGGCTGAAGGACATTTCGTTATTGCTGCATGAAGTATGTAAACCGTAAAAATGAGTCTTTAGAGCTTTTTACGCAATGAGCAAATCCTTTTACGTTGGATAATGATGCTTTAAGAGAACTACCAGACAGATATATTGTGCACGCACACACACACACACACACACACACACACACACACACACAATAGTTGCTGGCGATGATCATGAGTATCTGTAACATGGATGGGGAAAGGGGCGGAGCGTGGTGGGCGGAGCTTGACGGTGCGGGGCTGGGCATTGGCCGAGCTGACCTTGCTCGTGAAGACCTCGGCATTCTCCTGCATGGTCACAATGGCTTCGGAAATACGCAAGGGAAGAGAGGCCATGACCACGTCCACGCTGGCGGGCCCTTTAAAGCGCTCGGCGACCTGCAACATGGCGTCTAGGGTGGGGAGCGGCGGGTCGAGAGGGAGGGGGGGGAGACAGAGACGGAGAAAGAGAGAACGGGGTTTTTAGCGGTATTCCTGGCAAGAAAGTGACACCGTACCTTTCAATTTATTCAACATTCATTACCAGACACTATCTTTGGGTTGCTGAGCATGAAATGCATTCTGACAATACACTTAGGATACATGAAATATTAAAAACAGTTCCTGCACTTCAAAATCGTATATTCTACTGTTATGTAGGGAGACTCAAAGCATAACATAATACCATGGGTTGCATGCCGCCTTCTCTTATCTCAAATCAGTGCGATTGTGTGTTTGGCTGCGTTCGCATAGAAGCGCACAGCGCGTACGTGCGTGCGTACGTGTTTGCTGTACACCAGCGCGCTCTCGCCGCGCCCCGGACTTCACTCACCGACCAGGTTCCTCCACTCCGTGTGCAGGTCGGCCTGGTTGGCCAGGCAGCCCTTCATCACGTTCCTGCAGTAGTTGGCGCAGGGCTTGGCGGAGCCCATTCCGCGGCAGTGCGGGCAGTAGGTCAGCTTCATGACGGCCCGCATGCACTCGGGGCTGAGGGGAACCTGGGAGACAGAGACACCACAGAGAATAATGTATAAACAGTCATTCAAGTAGAGTATTCTGGGGGCAATTGTAACAGGGGGCAATGTGTTCAGGGTTGGGGGCAATTGTAACAAAAAAATTGTGTTACAATTGACCCCTGTTACAATTGCCCCCATAATACTCTACAGCGGTAGTAGCAGTGTCGGTGATGGAGGTGTATGAAGAATAAGGAAGAGCCAAAGCAGGTCAATCCTAAACCACACTGTAAGCATAACCACAGGAAATGCTGGGATGTTCTTGCTAACGATGGTCGCTTCTGTCGCATTTCCTAAATCTGTGGACAATAAGGGGTCTATGAACCGCAGCGTGTCTCACAAATTTATTTAAGAGATAAATCAGTCAGAATTATCCAAAACAAGGACATTAGAAGGCTACGTGTGTATTTTTTAGACTCCCCCATTCTAAGCTCAGGAGCCTACACTGGAGTATTAAACTCTCTCGATCAGGACCACGGACAGCGAACAGCAGTACCTGCGTGAGACATGGGAGAACTGAGCTTTTCCACAGGAACGAATCAGAGGCAGGATGGAAAGCTGGCTTATCCCAGCACCACGACGACCCCTTTTTCACCTGTATAAGTGCCTTATTCAGTTTATCTGAATTAATCTCGCAGTCTCACTCCTGGGGAGAAGTTTAATGCAAGATAATTTAATGTTGAAAATCTGAGAGGCTGTTCAGTTTTAGTGTTACTGATAAACACTGATTCTTTTTTTTACCCAATAGATTGTGGTAAAAACAAATCCATTTGATTTTATAATCATATTTTGGTATTCTGCTACAGATTCCGTTTTTTTTTCCCATTATTGTGGCTGATGATATATTCTGTATTATTTACTGTAAATTATCCATAACTCATGTAAAATAAAATAAACCCATTATTTTCACATCTAGAGAATTTCAGTCTCTTTCATTTAATGGGCGTATCTACTGGTACTATGGCATTTATATCTAGAAAAACAGCTAAAATGAATCCTTGGGAACATCTTCAGCTGGGTACACAAACACACACCAAGTCAATGGGTCTTAAAAGCCAGCTGTAAATACACGTACGTCCAACAGAACACATTCCCAGGGTTTTATTTCCTTGTCCAAGCACGGCGAGTGCCTTTTAAAGGTGTTCCGAGTCGCACGTTCAGATTGACGGGCTGGCTGTGTGCGCGGGCGGTTGTCAGGGTACTGCCATGGCGATAAGCTTGGCAGATTGCTAGACGGGCCCTGTGGTCTCCACGCCAACGTCCCGCGGACGACCTCGCATTAGCCGCCCGCCGCGTGCCAAGTGTACAGATGCCACCTTCGTCTCGGATCTCTTCGGACGCCAATTAAAAAAAAGCATGAAGCTTTACCTCAAAACGGACCCCCATAAATCTGCCATCGGAGCCAAGCAGGTCCTCCAATCCCCCTGGCTTGGGAACAGGCGAGACATGCCCCCCCCCCCCCCGCCCCCTTTTTCGGCGGATCCACAAAACCCGCTTCGCCCATGTGCGCCAACTTACTCGCACGCAGGCTTCAAATAATCAAGCGGCGGAAAGACAAAGACAAGCCCCTTAAATCTTAATTTATGGGGGGAAATGGACCCTTCCACGTGGAAGGAAGGCACATAATTGGCACCAGTGTTGCCCTGGGAGAGGGTATTTTAGGCAGCAGGGTATCGCCCACCTCACAGTTCCGCACTGACTCCTTGGGCCTCTCAGGAGCCTGCCGTCGGCGACCACGGCAGATGCGCGGCCCTCTAAGCGCGGTGACCGGCACAGCTCAGCCCAAGGGCTACAGTGCACCTTTTCCGGAATGGACAGAGCGATGGGGCGGTTCCCGGCATTATGACTGCGCACTCCAAACTGGGAAGGAACAGTACACACTACCAGTACACTACAGGATGTCTCCTAGGTAAATATTATCATACGACGATATACAGTATGCAGTGGAGCATGAATCACCCGGATGCAGAATTTGAGGCCATGGAAAGGGCAATGGCGGTGGCCACTTCCATTTGCAAGTGTCCCTTGAGCAGGGCTGAAGAAGAAGGAGACTGATCATTGTGAAATAATAATGCGGAAACCACATCATGGATTTACATTTAAGTTGGGATATTTTAGCCCTTTTAGATTACATCCCATATTATTTGGGGGGAAAAAACACTCAAAAAGGATCAAAAATGCAAAGCTAAATTGTGTATTTGTGGCTGAGCTATTTCTGGAGCCCCTTCCAGTGGAAAGCAAACACCAGCTGTGTTTATAGAATATGCAACCCAAAAAAAAAACTGTGAAAACAAACTCAGGGTCCCTGGTCCCCTGCAAGCCTGTTGGTTTTACCCCGTAGACGCGCGCTCCCTATCTCCAAACAGCTGCCCGCTTTCCCAGCCTGCTGTGGGCCTACAGGGTGGAGGGGTCTCAACGGACAAAGATCCCCCACATCAAAGTGAGTGGAGCCTCTATGACTCGTTATATCCCATCGGGCCTAGCGGAGAGGCCTGGAACAACTCAGCTCTATTGTGAGGGGACTACACAATCCTCTCAGTAAAATGGCCCTTCGCCTAGCATAGCGGGGGCCCACCAGGCCACAGTCTGGATGTGGGCGTGCCGTTCTAAGAGCCTATCAGAATGGAGGGGGGGCGGGGCGGCGGCGGGGTTATCACCGCCGCTGTCACTCTAGCAGCACACAGATCACGGCACTCCAGAGAAGGCAGTCAGTTAGCCTTGGACAACGAGGGGACATTTTAGGGGGATTTAGAGTGGCACTCCCCTGTGGAGTAACAGATTTACTACTACTATTTAGAGGCTTCTACGCAATGAGCTGAGAGAGGCTTGACGGAAATGAGGACAAATAATGCATAACTTTATTTCCTTATCCAGGGAGTCTTACATGACTCATACTGTGTATAGAATTAGTCATCTGGATATTTACTGCAGTAATGCAGCGACAGTGGCTGCTCTCTTTTAACAGCATGCAACTCATTGCTTGTTTATACTCGATACTTAATTGCTCCCTTTGGGAAGTTTTGTTTGCGGCATCAAGGAAACACAATACGCAAAAAAATACGGAAACGGTTTAATCTGGAAGAAAACTCAATAAAATGAACTACGAGTTCGCTGAACTAAAATGAGAAGGAATCGTAGCTGCAGCAATTTCGCGATTCCAGCTCATTAAGCACTAGTCTCTAGCACCTTCCAGTTTGGTACGGTGAGGCGAATTGTCAGTCGGAGCTGTTTAACAGAGGATAGGCGCTACCCTTGTGTTCCGTTTGCAACCGCTACTTCAGTCGTTATAATGACGTTGAATTTACGCTTATTTAGGCTGATTACGGCAACAGGAAGGGCAGGCACGGCGGAGCAGGACAACAGGCCTTTTGTAGTTAGGATTCGCCGCAGCGCGGCTCCGACTGTTTGAGATTCCCTCCGAAGACTCGTCGCATTCTCAAGTGGCCCGGCCAACAAAGCGAGCCAATGTTCCTTCTAAATTAAGACCAACGATACGATCGGCAACGGCGAGCGCACCGCAGCGAGGCCAGCTGCATTAGCGCAAACAGCCGCTAACCGCTGGATGCGTTTCCCCCTTTCTCCCTGAAAAGTTCAAACGGCCGTAAGTGGAAGCAGGCGGCCTGAAGTGGAGCGTGCCGTTTTCCCGCAGGGAGGCACGGACAAAAGGTCTAAAACTGGAGGCCAATTTTACAGCCCGAACAGAAACAATCTAGCGCGTGACGGGCCCTTGTAGATGGCGCTCGTTTGAAAGTGGCACTTAACGAAGCAGGCTGTTTACATTGATCTGGGAATGCGCGCATGCTATCCTCTTACTGGGCCACAAATAATGATTGCAGGGAATATCTACGTACATTCCAGAAGCAAGATTAGCTCACATATTTTAATATATGCTGACTAAAGAGAAAATGCTTTTGGAGAAAAAAGCAACTGTTATCCATTTCCCTCTCGGGCTTGCACTGCATGTCTCTGCTGGACCTTTGTGTGTGTGTGTGTGTGTGTATGCGTCTGTGTTTGCGTCATGTTCTCCCCTTGTCTCGTCTCTCCCTGTGATAGTGTGCAGATGATGTGAGGAGGTCGGTTGGGGTTTGGGAAGACTCCACAGCCCTGCCTCTCCTCCCTCTGATGCCTCAGCTCCAAACCTACAGCCTGGAAGGAGGAAGTACGTGGCGCGTGGCCTACTTATAACAGCTCTCCCCCCGAGAAAGGAACGTTCCGGAGAGTTAAAGGACACTGGCGCAGTCAGAGAGGGGAACCAGCAGTCTTCGCTAAGAGATCTCTGCCTCCCTCTCTTCTTCTTTTTCTCTATGTTGTTCTCTCCCTCCCTCTCTCTCTCTTCCCCTTTCCTCATTATATATCTGCCTTCTACTCGCTCCCGTTCTCCACCTTTCTTCTGGGTTTCTTCTCTCACTCTCCACATCTTTACCGTCTTTATCTCCCTCGTTTCTTATCTCCCTCCCGGCCAGATTCTGTTTTTATACCCAGAATGTCCCCTCGGCTCGTCCAAGTGAAAAGGACTGTGTTTATTTCTGTTACATCTACTGTAATCAAACCATTGGCCGAGATGCATCAGGCGCAGAGTGATTCACAGCAGTGGGGCGAATCAGTATTTAAACAGAGGGACTGAGGTTCCCAAGCAGTTTATTCCAAAGGGAATTTAAAGTATTTAAGAGGGGGAAATTCAGATCACGCAGTGCACCCGGCCTGGAAAAGGCCCGTCTCCACAACTTGTAAACCTCCTTTACAAGCATCTTTTAAGATGCTGTGCAATCTTTTAAACCATAAAGAAAGCACTTTCTCCTTAGCATTGATCAGTGAATAAGTCATTTCCCCCCCCACATTTTGAGAACAAAATGTACCTTTCACTTCAATGGCCACCAAACTTGCGCTGATGTTCTGACAGGAGAAGCGACTGCTCGCCGTGAACGTGTCACTTAACGACGAAGCGCATTGCGGTTAGACTGATACGGGCCCTAACGCGAATGCTAAAACTGGCGCTGAGGTTTGTTATGGCCCGTAGAGCTTTCAGCCTTTATTTGTTCGGTCCTGGCTGCAGATTGCGCTCCACGCCACAAAGAGAGAGGCACATTTCCACATTGTGAGGTAAACAGTCTTAGTCAACTTGCCCATTAACGACCTATAAATAGGGCTGCTCGGCGCTTTACAAAGCAATCAATTCCAGATTGAATTACGGCGTAAGCGGGAACATGAAAATAACTCGCTCTTTCGTGCCAACGAAAAAAAGCAAAGAGCAAACGAGAAAACGCCACCTGACCTACAAGTGATCCTGGCGACAAGCACGGGGATTATAACACGAGGATTAGAATGAGCAAACCCCGAGAACGGAGACGGTTGTGTTGCCGGGAGTTTATTGGACGGGCGGGAATAGACGTTTAAATCGAATGCTTCGATGCATATGTTGAGGAAGGTTTTATGCGAGCGGCGTGCGTGTCTGTATGTGTAAGTGGGACAGCTGCGCTGTGAATTATTATGCAGCTGGGATAGCCGTAGAGGGCTCGGGGGATCTGTTTGGAGCCGATGTTAATGAGATGGATATACCAGACTAGTTTCTAATGCAAACAGCAAGAGAAACATGGAAGTGATATTGAAATAAGAAAGCAGTGCTTATCACGGAACACTTCACAATGGCTGCATTTGATCTCTGCAAGAGCTAATAAGTTTTGTATCCGCCCTGCTTTCAAGTCCAAACGACATCAATAAGGAAAAAATGGTTACAATTACATATCACTACTCGCAATATCCAAAGTATGAATTTGATAAAGTTTTAATACAAAATACCTTTATGCTATTTTCATCATGATGTCACAACACCATAAATGCATTCAGTTTCAGATTTTCTCTCATTCTCTAACTGGTCATATTTTTTTTAATGGATGACTGTCAGAATCAAATTATAGACGAATTAGTATTTTGACTATGATTTGCATATACGTTTATCATGGAAATATTTTGAGAAACTCCGATGACTAATGGACTGCAGCTTTAGGTAGGTAGCTTATGCAGTAGGAGATTTGCTAAGAACAATCTGTTTACCTAAAAAATAATTTGTAAATCCCAATAACTATTTAAACCAAAAACATAAATGTTGGAGACAGAAAATTGCAAACTATTCCCAATAACAATATTACTGAATTGATAGTCAAACCAAACTGAGCTTATTAGCTTGGTCTGCCCTGATTACAATGGTTGTTCCATAAAGTTGTTCACACATAAATGTAAAGGGAGATTATAGACGCTACCGCTACATAATGGAGCAACTTTAACTGGAACATTTTTACAAGATGTTTCTTTTTACAGTTCAATTAATGTTAAACAGGTACATAAAATGTTCTTGAGTGCAGGCAAAAGTGCAAATGAGTGCCCCTTTGGTTTGAATTCAGTTTAAATTTACTAATTCATTGTCCTATTGTACTGTGGTCTAACATCCAAAAAGGCTTTTGAATGCTTAAACAGACGATAGAATAACCAATAAATACATGTATCCCACTGTCCAAGTAAACACTACTGCATTGTACTCTAACATTTAAAAGGAAACTTTTGGTAATATGGCATATTTCTGGCTATAAAACTGTACTTTCAAACCCAAAACACTACTCCCAGAAACGGTCTGCAATCTCCACAAACAGTTGCTCAAGGCTAAATAGATCAATAAGATATCAACATAATCCTATCCCAAAATTCAAACATTTTATGAAAGATTCTTCAGTCATAATACTTCCATCTGGAACCCGTTAACTTTAAAATCAGCAACCAACACCTCTGAATAACAACCCCTAATACTCTAATACTTACACACTAATACACTAATACTTTCCCTCCCATTCAATCCTATCCACATAGTGCTCCTGGAAATACATTTTCTTTCAGTGACCCTAACCTCTGTCTCACTAGAGGACAATAATATCCCATTGGTTGGGCCCAATGCAGATGTTTTTTTTCTCAATATAAACAAGTATATTTCCCTGCATATAAATAAATATATAAAAGTCAAGTGAGCAATTAGTCATGCCTTCAAGGAAACAATGGCAGGTGAAGAGCTGGGACATTGGGGCCGGAAACTGACTTACGCGTGGCTGACATAAAGCTACAATATCAGTGGGAGGACAAGCCCCCTGCCCGCCTGAATCAGGAGCTCGGCCCCGCCCCACACTTTCATCTGGCGAAAGAATCGTTAGATTGGCCGACCCTGACCTTACCAAGAAGGTCGTCCGCACACACACACAAGGCAGCCCGCCTCCATCCTCCGAAAAAGCGACGGCCTCGCGTCGGGGGAGTCGCCTGTCGTCGCCGCATGACAAAGTGCCCCTCGTTAATATGTAGAACGCGTTCGCGTAAAAGGGCGGTCCGCGGTCGATGAAGAGAGAGGAAGCCGGGACCGGGAGAAGATGAAAGGCTTCGGCCTACATATCCGATGTTTGTAAATGTTTAAAGTTTCGCAATCGCAGTCGAGTATTCGTCCGAACCGTGTAGCTACATATCAAGACCAGGGCAGGAAATGAAACTCGCCTGCTCGCCGTTGGCGGGTGTTTTTTTGTTTTTCTTATCTCAGATGAGTCGGATATGAGGATCACTGGCCCACAAGATGAGCGAGACTTCCTGAGCAGAGAATAGACACTTAAGGAGGTATTTAACTAAATGTGTTCCAGCTCGGTTTATCATCTACAGTATATACTGATGGCAAGTGCTCCGTAAAAAAATGTGATTAAAGAGGGAATGGGCTAATGTGTCCCTGCTATGCTTGTGCATGGCACGGGTAGTTAATTGGCACCTGAGCACACCAATATCTTGCCACAATGCAGGCAGCAGATACAAAATCCTGTCAGGAGAAAGTAATAGCCAACTATGTCCTAATTCCAGCATCGGATTGGAGGTTTTTGGCCGTGCACACGAACACGTAGTGGGTTTGGCGTGGGAAGAAGGATGCTTATTGGGTTATTTTGGGGCTTTTGTTAGGGTCAATGAAATCATGAACTCCAGCAAGACCAAAAACCTAGTATCCCCCCAGGGATCTCAAACTTGGCCGCAAAAGGATCTATCCACAAGACTGCAGTCCCAAGCATAGCTGTACATCAATAAAGAAATGGTAAACCGACCACAAAATGAGTGTATTGCCATGGCTATCTCAGTGTCTAAACTTGAACCTGATCAAAAGTGAGTGGTTTCAATTGAAGAGGGTAGTCCACAAGTGCAGACCCAAGGAAGTTTCTGTATGGAGGAATAGTCCAAGACGCCCCCCCAACCCCCACCCAAATATGACCACTATTCTCATAAAACACTACAGAAGACCACTCAGTGCTGTTATGATTGAGAAAAGAAGGTGGCACGAAGTGTTAAAAAACTTGGATTCCAATAATTGAAAAAAATATATATATTTTACGTTTTTTTGATAATCTTTATCAAGGGTGCTAAAGATTCCGTACCTGACTGCACACATATGCATATGAACCTTTAATGTGACAAACTGGGAATCTATATTATTATACTGCTGGACATTAGAGCAGATGCCCATATGACAGTGTGTGGAAGCTTCATGACCTCTATCAGACCAGCAGCAGCCAGTCCCCACTGTCAGCGAATCAGAGACGTTCTGTGGAAAAGCTGCCCTAATTACAGGCAGATTTTCAGCCACCCTTCCCCAAATTTAACGAACACACATTTCAACTGGCCTCAGAGCACAAGCTGTGAAACATGCGGAGCGGGAAGGGAGGGGAAGTTAGCGGGAGGGGAGTCGCATCAGCGTGTTTCTTTAATGTGCCGCATCCCGGGCGTGCTGGCGGCCAGCGGACAGGGTACCGGAGTGGGGGGGGGGGGGGGGGCTTAGGGAGGAGGCTGATGGCCTGAGATGGCAGAGGCAGCTTCGGCACTGCATACCTTCCCCGGTATCTGCCATTGTCTCGGCGTGCCGTGTCAGGGAAGATCTATGGTCCTGTTGTAATTGATTCGGAGGCCGGCTGCCGGCTGCCGGCGCTCCGTGTCCCCGCTCTCACGGCTGTCTGCGGGAAGGCCGCGGGCATCCCTCACAGCGCGGTGACACTAACTGCCATCCCTGCGGAAAACCGGCCCAGATCAAGGGCCACCGCGGTTTACTCGTCCTCTTGCTTCCGACAGTAACAATGGTGTGCTGTAGCGTGTTAGCCAGTGATGGTGTGCTGTAGCGTGTTAGCCAGTGATGGTGTGCTGTAGCGTGTTAGCCAGTGATGGTGTGCTGTAGCGTGTTAGCCAGTGATGGTGTGCTGTAGCGTGTTAGCCAGTGATGGTGTGCTGTAGCGTGTTAGCCAGTGATGGTGTGCTGTAGCGTGTTAGCCAGTGCATAAAAGTCCTGTGCCTATGTGCATGCGCCTGTGCCTGTGTGTGTGTCAACGTACATATGTGGTTTCCATCTGAATGATTAGTTCTCGGACTTAAATCGTTGTTAAATAAATTGCTGTACATTTGCATTACATTCATTTTTAATCCATACATAACTATGTATAATGGGGGAAAAAATGGCTAAAAAAAACATCTTTTACCAAAGCACGTGAAAGGTACCCCCCAAAAAGTTGCCAATGGAGGTTATTAACCTTGGAGGTTATTTTAATATTCATAACTCATTGGTCACCCGGCAGAGAAAACAAAGTATAAATGTAGGACACTGGAACAATAGGAGTAGCAAAGAGAGGTCATGAACACTGATGCACATGCTGTAGGCGCTCCAGTAAAATAAGATTACTATGGGAATAAAACACAAATGAGACAATGTATTTGTGTCAGAGGTGCAATACGTTCAAAGACGGATGTTCTCACAGAGAAACAAAGACCTTTTCATCGAGCGAACATTTGAGTGTGGTCTTGCGTGCGTGCGTGTGTGTGTGCAGGCGGTTTTATAGACAATCGATTCTGGAAAGTGAGCGAAAAACTGTACTTTCTCCTCACTGACTCTCTCGCGCCTCCCTGAACCCTGGAGATGACTTCACTGCTTTTTTTGATGATAATGCTGCTTACCTTCGAGATGGTATCTCCATAGATATAGAACCATAGATGTGACAAATGTCATAGTTAGTGGCACAATTTTTGAGACCATACCCAGGTAAGATGGTGGCCAGTAACCACGGTTTTATATCTATGAGCCAATCATCAGCTATCTGGCTCCTGAGACCCGATTATGACATCACAGTGGGTTAGGAAGTACATGACACTTTGCCATAGCTGTACCCAGGTAAGATGGCTGCCATATTGTTCCATTTCAGAATTCCAAAATTACTATTACATTATATGATATTTCATATCTATGGTTCTATATCTATGGTATCTCCTCAAACACCCCAATGAGACCTCTCCTCAGGCATCATTCTCCCTCTTACTCTCCTCTCACCTCACTCAACTCCTGCTATCCCACCGTCCAATGACATCCTCCAATTCATCTCCTCCCTGGTGAACTCATCCCTATCCACTGGACTGGATTTGTCCACGCAGTCTACGAACAGGCTTGCGTCATATACCCCTACTCAAGAACCCGACTCTTCACGCCTCTGTCATCCAGAGCTACTGCACTGTCTCTCTTGAAATCTTCAGCTCTCTCCTTTTCTCACTTATAATGAGTCCTTCGCCAGCCTAGCATCAGGGCTGGCCACTCAACAGAGACAGCCCTCCTCGCAGTCAGGCAGGAACTCTGCACAGGCAACTTCTGTCTCCTCCACACTAATCCTCCTCAGGCTCTCTGCTGCATTTGACACAGGTGAGGACCACCTCCTGCTGTCTTCCCTGACTACCTCGGGGGTCCGAGCTCTGTTAGTAGAATGAGGGGGCATAGATGGAAATTAGCAAAAGGTACATTCCGCACAGACATCAGGAAGTATTTCTTCACACAGAGAGTATTCAAATAGTGTGTCGAATAGCTTGCCAGGTCATGTACTAGAGGCAGAAACTCTGGGTGTTTTCAAGACCAATCTTGATGCTAGATAATATGTAGTTTGTAGGTAAACGGTGGGCACTATGTGCCCTTTAGTGGTAGAAAAATGGCGAGTATCATTGGGCTGAATGGCCTGTTCTCATCATTAAGTTATGTTACGTTATTTTATCTTGTTATGATCTGTGGCACAGCTCTCAACTGGGTTGCTTCCTACCTCAACGGTGAAGAAAAGACTAACCAGTATTTAGTAGCAAGTCAAAGTTATGGGAAATGTTGACTGAACCAAGGCCACAAAGACAGATAGCAGTAGACGAACAGGCGAGGAACCTCAACGGTGAAGAAAAGACTAACCTGTATTTAGTAGCAAGTCAAAGTTATGGGAAATGTTGACTGAACCAAGGCCACAAAGACAGATATCAGAAGACGAACAGGCGAGGAACCTCAACGGTGAAGAAAAGACTAACCTGTATTTAGTAGCAAGTCAAAGTTATGGGAAATGTTGACTGAACCAAGGCCACAAAGACAGATATCAGTAGACGAACAGGCGAGGAACCGTACCAGGGACACCTTGCGCACAACCTCCCCGCTGACCACCAGGCCCTGCACGAAGGAGCGGGCGGCGACGAAGGCGTGCGTGACTTTGAGCTTGAGGTCGCGGGGCGTGTCCCCGAAGGGCCGCAGCGTCTCCGTCTGCTTGGCGGCGCACTCCAGGTACTCGTCGCCGATGGTGTACTGCGGGTTGGAGGCTTTAAACAGGCGCTCCAGCAGCCGCGCCCAGAACTCGTTGAGCGCCTCCTCCAGGTTGACGCTGGAGCCGCGGTAGTAGCGCCGCAGTTCGCCGTACAGGTCGTGGAAGACGCGGCCGTTCTGGGTGTAGAGCGAGCCGTAGGTGACCCGGAAGGTCTCTTGCAGGGAGTTCTCTGAACGGTTCATCAAGTCCAAAAAGTGACCTGCGGTGACAAAAAGGGGGAATTTCAACTCTATCCTCTACTTTAAACCACATTCATCCAGATTGGTGGAATTACACAAGATTGGTTGCAATGAGTGTTTATGAGAATTTTTACTAATTTTTTTACAAGGATAATTATGTCAAATGAATGAAGAAGTCACATTGAGAAAAACATTTACTAAAACTGTTGTGTATAAAAGATAAAACACTGAAGTGAATGTGGTGCAGGCACAGTAGAGACCACCCGTACTGCATTTCTTTAATCACATTTCCCACTGAAAAGTGGTCCTGTCTGAGTTGATGCCACACTTAATTTCAGTCATCATTACATTTGAGGTTTTGGGAGCAAAGAGGAAAATACTAGGAAAAGAACGATCTTCTTATTTTTAATCCCGGTAGTGACAACAGTATTACTGCACAAGAAATGAGTCACAGTCTGTATAATAATTCCCTGCTACCCACAGTAATTTACCAGTGAAAAATGTTCTGTTCTGCACCGAGGCTTCAATCGCACCTATGAAATACACTGAAGAGGTTAATTTGTTCCCGACGTCGCAGTGTTTCAAACTGGAAAAACATAAAAAGGCATTCATATGAATATAAAAAGATATGAAAAAACAAGGTGCCTGCTGACGTCTACGCTGTCCCAGAATGCATTTTAACCTCCTAGTCATGGATCAGTGCAGCTCTAATCTATGTCAACGCGGGGGCTTGGCTTGTTTTGAAGACATCTTTTCTTTCCATAAATGACACCCATATGGCTGGATCAGGAGTTCTGGATCACTGAATCCATCCTCCCCCCCCCCCCCCCCCCCCCCCCGAGCAAGCAAACACACACACACACACACAGCCCTGAGGAAATGAGTATGGAACGAGTTACATAACACGTTAATATCATAAGCTTGCCATGACCCAGCTGCAAAGAATTATTCCTGGATAGCCTTACCCGATATCTGTCACAAATCAAGAACCTTCTGGTTCTTACTTCAAAGCATAACACCACACTTACACAGAGTTAACACGTCGAGCAAATTGAAGAAGCACTGTAGCCATATGAGAGCCACTGAGCTCAAATGGCCACTGCACTCTGACGGTATGAATTTGGTATTTCCAGTGCTCACAGGAACTACTTGTATTTCACATTGTCTCGATGGCGAGGTGGTGCACGTAGTCCAGAAGCACAGAGTCTCAACCTTTGACTGCCAACCAACAGCCAATCAGCTCTATTTCTCATTAATTATGCACACCGAGTTGAGGTTTTTCTGTCACCATGGTGTATAAGAAGAGTAGAAATCAAATACAATATCAGGGCTCTCTTTTCACAGGGAGATGATACTGAACAGAAGCTTGGCCCACTTGAGCCTGTGATGAGTTGCTTCACACTCATTTATAGTCAGGGTTTTATCCAGCAGCTTGCCTCGCTAATCACTCATTACATCACAGCATTTACTTAATGGATGTCCCTCTGTGTGTTACGTGCACAGATTCAGGAGAGCAGTGACCTTCCATTAGAACAGCCTGACACTTTCAGATTCTCTGCCTAGAGGAACTGAAGATGCAAAAACACGGCACTATTTTTCAAAATGGCCCCCTAAAATAGAGTATCAGTCAACAAATCAAAATCCATAAAGCATTTTTACACGTACATTTTCACAAAGCACCGAACGGGGTATGCTTTCCAGAGGGAACTGAAAAGCCAGAATACCCTTAGCTAATTGGGCACTTCTCCAATCTGAAGAAAGGGGAAAACCACAGAAATGTAGAGTGTAGAATGTAGAACAGAAACATACATTTCTGGATGAATTTGGGTGTAAACCTACAAGCTGGGCTACTGATACCAGTGGGACAACCTACAAGTGGGCGAAGCTTTAATGTCCCTGCATTATGATGAAAGAATGACCTCCAGAACAGCACTGCTTTCCGGTGATCTTTCCCTCACAGCCTCGTCCAGTAGGACACATGGGCTGCGTCCGAATCAGAGTCCTATCTACTGCATCCTGTCTACTTTGTACTAGCATGCTGTGTACTGTGTACTGTTTACTGCGTATTGTTTAGTATGCAACATGCAGTATGCAAAAAATATCTTCCATACTATTATCAGCGAAAACCCAGAAATAAGTATATCATCCAGAGATTTTAAGTACACTACATTTAGTAAAAAGTTTGCCCACATCCAGTGTACTCAACGAGCATACTCAATGGTATGGAAGGGCACTGATTCAGAACACTGCCTGAGAGTACGCAGTGAGAGTTTCTGTACTTACAGTAGGGTGTCAAAACTCCCGGAAGGCCACAGTGCCGCAGGTTTTTACGGCTTACTTTCAATCACCAGCCGGTTTAGGCCTTGGAAACAAGGCGTGTGGACTCCAACCAATCAGCGACTTCCATTAATCACAGAAGATACCTGCAGACACTGCGGCCCCTGAAGGCTGGATTCTGACACCCGTGACTAAGAGGAGCAGGTGCAGGGTGCACGTGAGCGGGTCACCGCACAGCACAGACTGGGACCCGGGAAGATGTATCTGGACCGCTGCAGAATGAATACTCTGTTCTTCGGGGGAATACACATAAAAGTTTATTGTGACAATAAACCCGACATAAACGCAGACACCGGTTTCAGTGGTACGTAAAAGTGTATACTGGGAGCTTTTACAGTCACGTTGGCATTGTCTGTCTCTGATCAAAATGCCCCTATTCAATAATTTGCATAAATAAAAGAGATGCATAAAACACGGCATGGCTCAGATTTGGCTCTCTGCTACGTCAGGTCTTAGGCAAGCAATGTCAAGTGCAATGAGGGAATTTATGATACAGGTGGAGGGCTGCAAATTTTCCATTTCAGGCTACCAGAGGCAAAACTGGAGTGTTCTCGGGTTTCCTTTGCTAAGACAAAGCAGAGGTACAGTCCATTCAGACCTGTGATTAAAACCCCACAGCCCAAAAAAAAATCTATCCCAATCACAGTAGGGGAAAATTAAGGGAAAAATCTATTTTTAGTTTACGGGCGGTAATATATCTGTGAGTGAAGTAGGCTTGTTATTGTCGGTTCTCTGCTGATCCCAGAGAGGACAGCACATTTACACAGGCATAGGCATAGACATACGCACACCCACACACACATAGACAAACACACACATTCCCACGGTCACATATATATAAGGAAACATCCTACACAACCTGCAGCCATATTCTACTCCCATCGTCAATATAGCTGGACCTTTGCTGCAGCAACTGCTGCAAGGTGCCTTGTTCAGCAATGCAACAGCGGTGGTCCACTTGGGATTTAAACCCGCAACCTTCTAATTCAGTCTGACGCTCTCACTGATCAACCAATACTGAATGAGGATCAAACACGATGGAGCAACTGTGACCAGAATGCTTTGCAGGGCGACTGTCAGTACTGGTTTAAAATCCCCATTGGGCATTTTTGATAAGGTCTACTGTTGGTATACAATCAAAGTTGCATTACACAGCTCCACTACTCCAGGATGCAGGAGGCAGATATAGAACATAATGTGCTTCTACAATAATAACCACAAACCACAATTATTATGATTATTTTTTTGATCTGCCTGATCAACAATGTTAATGGATGAAATGAGGATTCTGTAACCCCCACACGCACGCCCACACCCACACCCACACGCATTCGCGGATAAGCCTGATGACTTTTTCCGATGGGAAGAGAATGAATGCTTTCACTCGTAATTACGTTGAGTAACAGGACCCGGCTGGTGTAAAAGTATTAAATCCGAACGGCTTTAACAACAACGTCGAAATCAGTAAAAGCGTTTCAAATGTACTCTACAACTGCTGCTGACTGTGACTCTAATTCAAAATGCGAAATATCTCCCCTTCAATAAGAGCCCTGCTTTAGTGCCCTGCTTGGCTTGTTCAGTGACCTACCCTCTGCTATTTAACCCCATGAGCAATTATTCTGTGTGACACTCCAAGTGTGGAGGCTATGTCTTCTCAGCGTATTACCTAGCAGACAACAGCCCCAGCGGAGAGAGGGAGACATTCAATGAATACTTCATTTTTTTTCTGGACTGGCTGCACACAAGTACAGAGGCAGACTGCAAGACATACAGATGGACAGAACCAAAGAAAGGGACAGCGCCACGGACAGAGAGAGAGAGAGATACACAGGATCTGTACTTACATGTGGCACTGAACTATCTTTGGACCCCTGTCTAAAAAAATGTGGAGTGTATTAGATGCTGAACTTTACTGAGGCATCTGTGTAAACCCCAGTAATCTAGGGAAGATTTTCAGTCGAGCTTGTTAAAACTGTATTCCAACATTTTACCTCAGAAGTTTTGACATTACCATCAAGAGAGAAGTGGGAAATATCTGGCTAGCACTTACAAGTGCGACTGTGACTTAATGTTCTGACTTTAGTTTTGACACCGCATAAAGAGCCGTAAACAGGCTATACCATTGTAAGCGCAAAGTAATAATGTCTGCATGCACACTCACAGTAAGCACACTGTACCTGCTGTAGTTTCACTGTAATTAAAGAGGTATTACTAAAGTTCCCTAGCGGGAAAATAAAAGTTATTCTATTCTATTATAACCCCCTAATATGAAGTGGGAGGTATTATGCAGTATTCCGAACAGTGAAATACAGTGTCTCAAATGAAGGCAAAATTAGTTTTATTCAAAATCATCTCCATACTGAATATGTTTACAACCTACTCACAATGAAAAATAGACCCTTCCACGAAACAAAATATAGCTCTGCCGCAGCAGTACTGCCAAACCTGGGCTCTGGATGTGAATTTCAAAGGAGAAATAGCATATGATGAACATGCATTATGCAAGCACTTTTCCCCCCTCACTTTTCTGAAAGAAATGCAATTATTTACTGTGACTTCTGTGAAATATTTATTATCCATTCACCCACTGCCGTTTATCACGTTTATGGACAACTCTGCATGGCACTGGGAGGGTAATCATTGACCCTGCCAGTGTTGAATGTCCCGTCCCGACGCCACAATACTTTGTAAGTCACTCCGGATAAGAGCGTTTGCTAAATACCAAATTTCCGTTGAAAAAATTGCTATTTAAGTATGGAAAATCAGCGAATGTTATGAACACAGTCACATTATTGATGTGTGACAAGCGTTTTAACGATGGGCTAATGCACGGTTTCTGTTTAAATGTCATGCAGAGGCCATCGCTAATTAATGGCGCTGGAGAACTCTCCGCGTCCTGGCCGCTCGTCATTACGGCCTATCCCAGTGTCTCATCAGCCCCGTGTTCCTCTGCTGTAATTGGAGCATAAATATTTGAGATATGTACATTTCTCCTCGTGCGGAAGGGAGCGGGGTTTTCTCTTTGTGAGCCACGATTTGTCCTGCGGTCTCTGCAGGACCGGGGTCACGTTCTAGTTTGCTTAGCAGTCCTCCGGCATAGGTCGCCAGGTTCACTGCTATGTACTTAGAGCCGTGATGTATCCCAATGCCCAGACTCTCACCTCTAACCAAACAATTCTCAGAACTACTACAGCGCACTTTATTTATTATTTTTACTTTATTGATTTATTTATCGATTCCTTTATGTGGCGTGACCACTGGGTCATTGTTACAGATGTAGCACTAGAAGGGCTCTTGACAATCTTGACTGGTTGATGCCGTCCCAATAACCCCATTGCAGGATGACTGGTGTATCTATGCCGAGAAGGTGGTAGGATCAGCCCTGTGTCCATCCATTTATTTATCTTACCCACTTATTCCGGGTCAGGGTCGCGGTGGGCTGGAGCCTATCCCAGCATGCATTGGTGGAGAAGCAGGACCACCCCCTGGACAGGTTGCCTATCCATACCAGGGCACACACACCATTCACTCACATACTCATACCGCAATTTAGAGTCTCTAAGGGCCGAAACATACCTTACGCAAATGCGCGAAAGTGGACGCTTCAAGTCGATTTCATTCTAAAATGCGTTACCTGAAGTGCTTGCAGCGAGGGACGCTATAGCAGGCGACAACTTTCTTGTTCGATCTGTGCTTTCCTCCGCTTTGTCTTTCACAAATGTCATGGCAAAAGCAAAGCTGTTTGCGTAGCCCGAAGCGTCCACGTTCGCGTATTTGGCTAAGGTATGTTTCGGCCCTAACCTGCATGTCTTTGGACTGTGTGAGGAAACCCCAGTACCCGGAGGAAACCCACGCGGACACGGGGAGAACATGCAAACTCCACACAGAACCCAGAACCTAGAACCTTCTCCCTGTGAGGCGACAGTGCTATCTGTCCGGCTAACTGCACCACCGTGCCGCCCCAGCCCTGCGTATCTATCCCAAAATAGATTAATTTGTGCACTAAAGGAAACTACTCAATTACTCACTCGCTCCTGTGTGTGCATGAATCTCAATTAAGATTGAGCAAGTACTGAATCGCTCCTGTGTGTGCATGAATCTCAATTAAGATCGAGCAAGTACTGAATCGCTCCTGTGTGTGCATGAATCTCAATTAAGATCGAGCAAGTACTGAATTCAATTGAACCGAGTCTCAATTCATTCGGTAGGGCTCGGTTTTCCTTTGCCCTTAGAGACGTAGCGTTTTAGCTGGAGCGAGGAGCCCACGCCTGTTTGACACGCCCGTACAGAGCGCTTCTCTGACACTCAGAGAGTAGAGAGGAGGAAGAGAACAGATGAGAGAGAACCTGCTCTCTCGCTCGCTCTCTCTCTCTCTCTCTCTCTCTCTCCGTCTGCTCCCCCCATCGCTCCCCACACTGCACGTGCTCGCCGGCCCATCACTCTCTCTGACAGACGTGGAGACGTAATGACATTAATGGCCTTGTAACAGGATGGGCCCCGCTGTTAATTTGTGATAGGACCAGAGAGAGGAGGAGAGAAAGGGGGTTGGGGGGGGGGGTGGGGTGGGGGGGGTACAAGAAGGAGAAAGAGGGGACGGAGATAGATTCAGAGAGAGTAGGAGCAGACGGAGAGAGTGAGGGAGAAAGACAGAAGCAGAGGAAAGATCAAGACAGTGTGGAATACAGATGAAAATATATTGAGGAAGAACAGGGATAAGTGATCAAGAGTCAAAATGAGAAAAAAAGAGAGAGAAAGGAATGGGGGAAGAATAGAGAGACAAACTGTGAGAAAGAGAGGAGGAAAGTTGTGAGGTGAGAGAAAGAGACTGAAAGAATGGCTGTGACACGCGGTAAGAGAGCCAGGGAAGACGGCTTTGAGGAGTTGAGGTAAACTGTGGGGTCTCAGGAAACGTATCCGTATTTGTAGATTTGGACGCGAATGGAACTGATAGTAGTAACAAAATGCTCAGGGGTCGCTGAAGGTCAGACGGAGCCCGCTCGCTGCCTCGCCGCGTTCCCGACCGGTTCTGCTGACGTGGGCGTCCGCGGGCTATCGGCTCGTCTCCGTTGGAACGCGGCCTTGATAGACAGCAGCAGATGGCCCCTTTGTCTTTTCACTTCCATTGCTTCTCTCCTCTTCCTCCTTAGACTTCTGTTGCACGGGGCACGGAGACTTTGCACAACCCGCTACAAATCCCACCCAGACAGGTAATAAAGGGATCGCACAAAGGCTTTTTTCTAATTTAGCAAGCATCAACTGTCCAGCCGGGAACGGGGAAGGTTTATGCACACAGTTAGAGATAGAATCTCGCAGTAACTTATTCTGACATTGGTAACGTTCCACGCTCACACAAACCCCTGGCTGCAGATTCAGTGCGCCCATTGGCTCTGGTGAGATAATACATTGTCTGGTGGGGACTTGTGTTGTGCAGTGTTGAGAGAGCCTGACTTATACCCAGAATGTTACTGGTTTGAATTCCAGTGGAAAGTACAGCAGAAAAACTGGGCAACTAAAGATAGCTTTAGTACTTCAATAAAGAAATGCGCAACTGGTCTACAGAATGTCTAATGTGTAAGCTGACAGGGTTTAAAACAAGTGGATAAATCTGTGAAATAGTATGGAAATTGTCCTTTTAACTTCAGCGTTTGCAGACCATTTAACAGTATAAAAAAAAAATAATAATAAAATCAGAATCCACCAGTAATGAATACAGTAGCATTGAGGTAAATGAGCTAGGAAACACAAAGTCTTTGAAGTGCACATTTGTCATAGGAAACTGTCCATCCATCAGAACACTTATCAGAGCTCCGCTTTGCCAGAAGACCCACTCAAATCCTTAAGAAACATTTAGACGCCATTAAAATCCCCGTTTATTAAAAAGGCGGACGTGTCGAACGACAACGGGGGATGATTCATCACGCGTCACTCCTCCTCTAATGTCCCTCTCTCTCTCCCTCTCTCTTTCTCCCTCTCGCTGTCATAAAAAAGCAAAAGCACACACTGAGTAATGCCACGGGCGTAATTGCACTGGTGTT
Organism: Synaphobranchus kaupii; assembly: GCA_029718625.1. Lineage (NCBI taxonomy): Eukaryota > Metazoa > Chordata > Actinopteri > Anguilliformes > Synaphobranchidae > Synaphobranchus > Synaphobranchus kaupii. The sequence goes on along the minus strand of CM056381.1, from coordinate 76,397,991 downwards.
GAAATTCAGCCTCATTTGCATGTGTGCCAAAACGGCTGCATAATGGCGCAGATGTCCTTGTTGCTAATGACATAATCGGAGGTGACCCCGCATCAGGTGTTCCGTGACTCTGTCTTTAATGAAATACACACATCCTCGCCGATCTGCACTCTCTATATCTATATCGGTTCCCATATGCAGATCTGCACTCTCTATATCTATATCGGTTCCCATATGCTTCCACTTTGCACCTCTCTGAAGAGCTCTGTGTTGCATTCCCATTCCCTGCATGCGTAACACTGCCTGCCACCAAAACATAGAATTTGTTTGTACAAATTCTATGTTTTGGTGGCAGGCAGTGTAACGCATCCGCGTCTATGACCAATTTAGGCAATGGCGTCGCATCGCCTTCCTTTTTCACCCAAATAAATGAGCGAGTCTTTGAGAAAGATTCCTTTGCACTCCCCTCTGCGGCCTTTAGGAAGAAAAAGATATGAACTAAACGGAACAGCGGCATTTAATGACAAACCCAACCGTCTGAAAACGGAGCGCTCCGTCAGCCAGCAGCGGTGATCAAATCCAATTAAATTCAGCGGTGATTCGCATCGCCTCAGATACAGACCTAGGTGCGCAGCGCATCTGATATCTCTCTACGGCTGGCAGAGGAGATACCGCGGCATGATACGCAACAGTTCATGGACAGAAACACAAGTATAACTCCCAGGTGGAGCACCGCTGTAGTACCCTTGAGCGAGGCACTTGAATCGCTTCGGCTGTGTAAAAGTATCGGATGTAAAATAATGTAAGCTGCATGTAACTCTCTCTGAGTAACTGCCTGCTAAATGTGTAAAAATGTACATGTACGCACACGCGACCACACACGCAGTATGAACGCTTACGCTGTGCATGCACTCACGCCGCACACGTACAGACACACGGAACGGTGACTTGGCACACGCGTGCTGTGCAGTATGGGCCTGAGTGAATCCAGATGCGCGACTCAACACTGTAAACCTGGCGGCCACCTGTCTGACAAACAACACCTTCTGGCTGGGACACCTGTCTGTGAGCCGGCTCCATCCAGCATACACACTACGCATACACATACACCCTACTCCATCCAGCATACACACTACCCATACACACTATACACATACACCCTACTCCATCCAGCATACACACTATACACATACACACTATACACCCTACTCCATCCAGCATACACACTACGCATACACATACACCCTACTCCATCCAGCATACACACTACCCATACACACTATACACATACACCCTACTCCATCCAGCATACACACTACCCATACACACTATACACATACACCCTACTCCATCCAGCATACACACTACCCATACACACTATACACATACACCCTACTCCATCCAGCATACACACTATACACATACACACTATACATACACCCTACTCCATCCAGCATACACATTACCCATACACACTATACATACACATACACCCTACTCCATCCAGCATACACACTATACACATACACACTATACACCCTACTCCATCCAGCATACACACTACGCATACACATACACCCTATTCCATCCAGCATACACACTATACACATACACACTATGCATACACATATACACTATACACCCTACTCCATCCAGCATACACACTATACATACACATATACACATACACCCTACTCCATCCAGCATACACACTATACACATACACACTATACACCCTACTCCATCCAGCATACACACTACGCATACACATACACCCTATTCCATCCAGCATACACACTATACACATACACACTATGCATACACATATACACTATACACCCTACTCCATCCAGCATACACACTACGCATACACATACACCCTACTCCATCCAGCATACACACTATACACATACACACTATGCATACACATATACACTATACACCCAACTCCATCCAGCATACACACTACGCATACACATACACCCTACTCCATCCAGCATACACACTACCCATACACACTATACACATACACCCTACTCCATCCAGCATACACACTACCCATACACACTATACACATACACCCTACTCCATCCAGCATACACACTACCCATACACACTATACACATACACCCTACTCCATCCAGCATACACACTATACACATACACACTATACACCCTACTCCATCCAGCATACACACTACGCATACACATACACCCTATTCCATCCAGCATACACACTATACACATACACCCTACTCCATCCAGCATACACACTACCCATACACACTATACATACACATACACCCTACTCCATCCAGCATACACACTACGCATACACATACACCCTATTCCATCCAGCATACACACTATACACATACACACTATACACATACACCCTACTCCATCCAGCATACACACTACCCATACACACTATACATACACATACACCCTACTCCATCCAGCATACACACTACACATACACATACACCCTACTTCATCCAGCATACACACTATACACATACACACTATACATACACATATACACTAGACACCCTACTCCATCCAGCATACACACTATACATACACACTATACATACACCCTACTCCATCCAGCATACACACTACCCATACACACTATACATACACATACACCCTACTCCATCCAGCATACACACTACGCATACACATACACCCTATTCCATCCAGCATACACACTATACACATACACACTATACACATACACCCTACTCCATCCAGCATACACACTACCCATACACACTATACATACACATACACCCTAATCCATCCAGCATACACACTACCCATACACACTATACATACACATACACCCTACTCCATCCAGCATACACACTACACATACACATACACCCTACTTCATCCAGCATACACACTATACACATACACACTATACATACACATATACACTATACACCCTACTCCATCCAGCATGCACACTACCCATACACACTATACACATACACCCTACTCCATCCAGCATACACACTATACACATACACACTATACACCCTACTCCATCCAGCATACACACTACGCATACACATACACCCTATTCCATCCAGCATACACACTATACACATACACACTATGCATACACATATACACTATACACCCTACTCCATCCAGCATACACACTACGCATACACATACACCCTACTCCATCCAGCATACACACTATACACATACACACTATGCATACACATATACACTATACACCCAAGTCCATCCAGCATACACACTATACACATACACACTATACACCCTACTCCATCCAGCATACACACTACGCATACACATACACCCTACTCCATCCAGCATACACACTACCCATACACACTATACACATACACCCTACTCCATCCAGCATACACACTACCCATACACACTATACACATACACCCTACTCCATCCAGCATACACACTATACACATACACACTATACATACACCCTACTCCATCCAGCATACACACTACCCATACACACTATACACATACACCCTACTCCATCCAGCATAAACACTATACACATACACACTATACACCCTACTCCATCCAGCATACACACTACCCATACACACTATACACATACACCCTACTCCATCCAGCATACACACTATACACATACACACTATACACCCTACTCCATCCAGCATACACACTACGCATACACATACACCCTACTCCATCCAGCATACACACTATACACATACACATATACACTATACACCCTACTCCATCCAGCATACACACTACACATACACATATACACATACACCCTATTCCATCCACCATACACACTACACATACACATATACACATACACCCTTCTCCATCCAGCATACACACTACGCATACACATATACACATACACCCTACTCCATCCAGGATACACACTACACATATATATGCACACTATACACACACACTACACATATACACATACACCCTACTCCATCCAGCATACACACTACACATACACATATACACATACACCCTATTCCATCCAGCATACACACTACACATACACATACACCCTATTCCATCCAGCATACACACTACACATACACATATACACATACACCCTACTCCATCCAGCATACACACTACGCATACACATATACACATACACCCTACTCCATCCAGGATACACACTACCCATACACACTATGCACCCTACTCCATCCAGCATACACACTACGCATACACATATACACATACACCCTACTCCATCCAGGATACACACTACACATATACATGCACACTATACACACACACTACACATACACATACACCCTACTCCATCCAGCATACACACTACACATACACATATACGCATACACCCTACTCCATCCAGCATACACACTACACACATAGATACACACTATACACACACACTACACATACACATACACCCCTACTCCATCCAGCATACACACAGCATACTGCTTCATCCATCATACACACTATGCACACACACTACTCCCTCTAGCATACAGTACACATACACATATGCACTGCTTCATCCAGTATACACACAACACATACAGTACACACTGCTCAGACTTTTGAACCAAATCTGCGTTTTTCAACTGGAACACATTTATTTCAGTCTAATAGGGACCAAATGTTCTCCATTAAATTTAAATGTACTCTCAGTATATTTTGATATTACAGAGTTGATATTACATAGAAGGTCATGTTGGGGATGTTCTCTCTACGAGTGTCACACAAGCACTCATGTGCGCGCGTGCACACACACACGCACACACGCGCACACACGCACACACGCACACACACACACACATCCTTAAATGTACCCACTTTGTGCTGCCACCAGGGAGCGAGTTTAAAATAGCCGAGCGAGGAAAGAGCCTGGCACAGGGCAGTGTGGCACAGTGGGAAGGAATCTGCTCTTGTAACTAAAGGTTTGCGGGTAGAAATCCCAGTGTACTGCCGACATACCCTTGAGCAAAGTACTTAACCCGAATCCTTCCACTATTAAAGCGTAGCATGCGAACGCTGTGTAAGTCACCCTGAATGAAGGGCGTCAGCAAAGCAAATAAATTATTTAATGTAAATATAAATAATGAATAGAGAGCGAAGTGTGCTGGAGAGATTGTCGGCAGTCTCTCATATCTTCCCAACAGTTCTGCTGACTTATTTAAATATTGGTAGATAACCGCTTGTCTGTTATGCAGCATCAATCACAAACATCTTACGAGTGCTGCCAATCAAAACGGCGTGACACTGACACGCAGCTGGTGGTATTGGCTAAAATAAGCTAAAAAAATACCTGTCAGGATAACAGGATGACACTCTGGAGAGAGACGCGTTCTGTCTTCCAGGAGAGGTAGATTTCAGGAGATTTTGTGCACACTGTGATGCGAAAAACGGGAATATCTAAAGAACGCCTTGGCGAAAAGATGTGGGTTGCCTTTGTACCGGGTGCCACTCAGTTGACCAAACCCAGTATAACTCTGGTGTCAATCGAGCCATCCTGGGGGGGATGTTTATTTAAGGAACCATATTTCCGCAGGATCCTGTGAGAAGGTCAGACTGCCGCAATTAGGCAATCTGCCGAATTCTGTAACTGACCTGTAAGGAGTCAGAAAGAGAGGCTCCTAGAGCTAGCACTCCAACACCAGCCACAGATACACAGAATAATGCATAGCAGTGGATGTGAAACCCAAAAGAGACAGGGGCATTGCCTTAGAGAAAGGGGCATTGCCTTAGAGACAGGGGCAGGGCCTTAGAGACAGGGGCAGGGTCTTAGAGACAGGGGCAGGGCCTTAGAGACAGGGGCAGGGCCTTAGAGACAGGGGCAGGGCCTTAGAGACAAGGGCAGGGTCTTAGAGACAGGGGCAGGGCCTTAGAGACAGGGGCAGGGCCTTAGAGACAGGGGCAGGGCCTTAGAGACAGCGGCAGAGCCTTAGAGACAAGGGCAGGCCCTTAGAGACAGGGGCAGGGCCTTAGAGACAGGGGCAGTGCCTTAGAGACAGGGGCAGGGCCTTAGAGACAGGGGCAGTGCCTTAGAGACAGGGGCAGTGCCTTAGAGACAGGGGCAGGGTCTTAGAGACAGGGGCAGGGCCTTAGAGACAGGGGCAGTGCCTTAGAGACAGGGGCAGGGTCTTAGAGACAGGGGCAGGGCCTTAGAGACAGGGGCAGTGCCTTAGAGACAGGGGCAGGGCCTTAGAGACAGGGGCAGTGCCTTAGAGACAGGGGCAGGGTCTTAGAGACAGGGGCAGTGCCTTAGAGACAGGGGCAGGGCCTTAGAGACAGGGGCAGGGCCTTAGAGACAGGGGCAGGGTCTTAGAGACAGGGGCAGGGCCTTAGAGACAGGGGCAGGGCCTTAGAGACAGGGGCAGGGCCTTAGAGACAGGGGCAGGGCCTTAGAGAAAGGGGCATTGCCTTAGAGACAGGGGCAGGGCCTTAGAGACAGGGGCAGGGCCTTAGAGACAGGGGCAGGGCCTTAGAGACAGGGGCAGGGCCTTAGAGACAAGGGCAGGGTCTTAGAGACAGGGGCAGGGTCTTAGAGACAGGGGCAGGGCCTTAGAGACAGGGGCAGGGCCTTAGAGACAGGGGCAGGGCCTTAGAGACAGGGGCAGGGCCTTAGAGACAGGGGCAGGGCCTTAGAGACAGGGGCAGGGCCTTAGAGACAGAGGCAGGGTCTTAGAGACAGGGGCAGGGCCTTAGAGACAGGGGCAGGGTCTTAGAGACAGGGGCAGGGTCTTAGAGACAGGGGCAGGGTCTTAGAGACAGGGGCAGGGTCTTAGAGACAGGGGCAGGGTCTTAGAGACAGGGGCAGGGTCTTAGAGACAAGGGCAGGGTGTTTCCGGACCCAGACGAGATCACACTGAAACCTGCCTGTTAACTTTTGACCAACAGGCCCCACCGGACTAGTCTGATTGACAGAAATCAAAGGGACCAGGCAGAGAGACTGCCATCACTGAAGTAGACCGTGTGCCTTGGCGTATGGGGCGTAGTTTGACATTTTCTTCTGTCCCATGAATCACAAAGCCACATCCGTCACCCGAGTTAAAAAAAGCCCCACTCTATACATCTTCTTTTCCTCTATGATAAATTTGATTCTCCATTCACTGCAGAGCACACAGAGGAAAAAAACAGAGCTCCTTCAGATCACAAAAAACAACACAGGCCTTTTCCCATGGCAACCCCTGTCCTATATAGCTCATCATAAATTATAAGGGATATATATATTTTTTTATATATATTTTTTAATATTTCCCAAAATGTATGTTTTCATATACTGTACAGTTATTGCACATCATGTCTGGCAAGGGACCCTCTTTTGAAAACCCAGGCCATATAGGGATTATGCTGCTCCTGGAACAGAGCAACAGGCTGGAATTTTTACATCGCCTCACAGGGTTTATCCTGCATTTGAGCCTAGCTCACACCAGGACACATCGCTGTTAGCATCTGCTGTCCAGACTGCCAGCTTCCCTCAACATCAACCGCATATCCCTGACACGGCCTAGAATCCTAAGGTGTTCAAGTCCATCTCACTCAATCGCTCTCTGTCCCTCTCTCACTTTCTCTGTCTCTCTCGCTCTCTCACTCCATCTCTCTTTGAGGCCAATCTGATATTTCCCACGGTGCAGTTAGGGAGTGGGAAAGCTGGCAGTTTGTAGTGTGACAGCTCTTCCCAAATAGTGCCACAGGCCCGCTCTGTGACCTGGGTTATAACACTTATAAAATCAAAATTAATTGCTATAGAACGAGACCTGACATGATAACATGACTTTACACAGTCATTGTAAAATATATCACAACATAAATGACCAGATACATTTTTCACGTACAGTACTAAATGTACATTCAAATCATTGCTTTTCTGAAATGTAGAAAAAAACCACTGCTGAATGCGTCTTCCAGACGGAAAATGGAATACATTCTAATATTCTGTGTTGCTCTGGATAAGCAACACAGTGTTGCTAAAATGCCAAAATATAATGTAATGAAAGGCTCGACAGGTTGCTAAACACTCTAATCACTGAACGGCTTATTCCCAACAAACATCCCTGTATTGGCGCACAATTACGTCCTTACAAACACGGCAGGTTTGTGAGGGGAAAAGGTCAGCGCATCTCTGACCTCGGCGAACCTTTAGCGCACGGATCAAAAGGGATAAACGGTGACGAAAGCCTCTTCGCTGTGGCGAGGGGGGGGGGGGGGGGGGCTCATTTTGGGTTCTCGGCATTCTGGATCAGCCGCCAGGGTTTGTTTGCCTGGCTGGAGCAATGACCTTGAAGATGAAGCCATTATACGGTCGCTTTATTGCGGTATGAAGACGGCCTGGACATAGCGACCGTTCCTGGGATTTACGAACAGAGCGGCTCGCCCCCCCCCTTTGCTTTTGTGTGGTTTGGCGGCGTCGGTGGAAATGAAACCCCCTCCTGGCCGGACGCTGGCATCCCGGGCAGCGCCGGGGACCTCACAGGCACAGGGAAGCGCCAGCGCCGTTTATTACCGTCGCAGAGCTGTTTATCACCGCGGGGACAGAGAGCCAGGGTGACGAATGGATCGCAGAGCAGGCAGACGGACAGATCGCAGGCGCCCGGAGCAAGGGGGACCGAACGCATCGCAGACACGCAGATCAGGCAGCCAAAAGACATCGCAGGAACCCAGACAAATCATAACAAAGACAGACAGAGCGGACAGACGCACGTCACGGACACACAAAGCGAGCAGAGGAATCGATAAAAGGACCGGTATCAGAATTCCGACAGAAAAACCGATAATTAGCAGGGAATCTGCAGTCAAATGAGTGAAGAGCTAAGAAAGTAAAGGCAGGAGTGAGAAGCACAAATAAAATGGCTCTACTTCACATCTTGCCATTACAGTCCCACAGCACTAATGCACCAACATCCATTTAATAACTGCAGGCGGCAATTAAACTTTAATATGTACATTACCGCTCCAATTATCACAGCTGCTGATTGTTAAGATCTGGGGGCCTGTCTCACTATCGCTCTCCTGTGGGAAAAAAAGGTATCAGTGACCCCAAATAAAAACAAATGAAATATATGATTGAAATAGTAACTGTTATGTTCACCGGCCTCCTCAGGCATAAGGCCATTCATCAAACGTACACGGCCAAGCAAACCCTGCACTGTGCGAGTTTGTGTGCGTGTACGTGTGCGTGCCTTTGCGAGCGACTGTGAAAATTCATGTGTGTATGCGTGTGCAAGTACTGGCATCTATGTGCGAGAGTGTGTGTGTGTATGTGTGTGTGTGTACGTGTGCACTCATGTTCTGTGTGTGTGCGTGTGGGGCGGGAGGGTCATGTTGGCACGTTGTCTGTTGTCCTCACCACATTCCCCACAGTCTGCATTCTTCAAACATCAACGACATCGTTTTCATCCAGGTCTCCAAATGGAGCCCTGTGGTGCCACAGCGGAATCAAAAAGAGTGGTCTTCTGGGAAGCCTTTTTACTATGTCTACGAGGGCCTGAATCCGTTTCGGCCTTTCTGTTGTTAACGGCATTGTTAAAACAGCCACGCCCCACGGGGCAATCATCATTAGAAAAGTATGCAAGCGCAGAACTTTCCAACGCTTGTAATTTCATTCTCCGCTGCAGAACGCTCTGAGCGCCTCAGCGTTATTTTAACCACGGCTTTTTCTGAGATGAAGCCGGACTGCAAGGCGTTAACATCCGTAGGCCGTCATATCACGCGCTTAGCAACGTCCCTCTCCGTGCAGTACATACAATGTGGAGGTACTGTCGATGGTCTCTTAGTGGTAAATTTTGCTTTAAACTCCGTCAGTGTAATCCATCCAACCATTATCTAACCCGGTCAGGGTCGCAGGGGGCTGAAGCCTATCCCAGCATGCATTGGGCAAGAAGCAGGAATGCCAGTAGCCAATCCATTGCAGGACACACACACCCATACCTATGGGCAATTTAGAGTCTCTAATTAGCCTAACCTGCATGTCTTCGGACTGTGGAAGGAAGCCGGAGAACCTGGAGGAAACCCACACGGACACGGGGAGAACATGCAAGGACCCTGGCCTGGATTCAAACCCCTTAGTCCTTCTTGTTGTGAGGCGACAGTGCTATCCACTGCACTACCATGCCGCCCGCCCATCAGTGTAATATGTACTCTATAGGAGTTGAGTTTAAACTGAGCATTTCCTGTGTTACCATTATTGTGCTTTGCCCTTAAATTAGACTAATGCTTTTGAGCCACTTTTGCATTTTCTAATCATAGACAATGTGAACTCATGAGGACGTGCAAGAATAAAATGATTAAAATATCACTCGCTTATGTTAATCAAATACCCTGTTAAAGACAAAGTTCCCTGAAGTCGGATTTAATACCTCCCTTCCCTGAGTTTTTTTTGTCAAGAGTATTTAGGGAGCCGACAAAATAGTGCCCTCACTTTATTGATGGCAGGAACATGACTGATGCAGTGTGGGCTGTTTAAAGAGGAGATGAAACCGGGAGTAAAACAACTGATAATGAGCAGGGCTGTTGGTTTGAAGGATGGAGAGAAACGCATATTACTCACTGCACGCAAGATAAAGAGCCATTCAGCATCGCTGCCTGGCAACAAACACTTTATTCTGACACGGACAGGTATGGATGTGTGTACGCACCCCCAGTGCAATTTGTGAAACTGCTGAATTTGCTCCGCTGATTTAAAACCTTTTTCCAACAGGACAGGAGTTATAATTCAAAAATTTTAAATCGCACAAACCAACAAAACAAATTGCCATGAACGAGAAGGACTGCAAATAAAAATCCCATTAGAAAAGAGAACTGTCAAATTAAGAGACGAGGAGGAAGTGGAAAGCTTTGCAGAGCGTGCGAGCGCGTGCGCAGGCTCGTCACCCCCCCGTCTTTCAATCGGAGAGCGTTAAGAAAGAAGAGAGACGCCTATGCGTTGAGTAACAGGGCGGAAACAAAACTGCTGTTCCAAGCAGTTTATATTACAGTGTCAAAACATGACGTTTACGGTGTGTGACAGTACGGACAAATGAACGCAGCTATATTAGTGAGAAAAAGTACCATACCATCAACAACAGCCACACATACACACAGGAACCATATGCACATATTGACACACTGTAAGTGTGGCAGGGAGTGCACTCTCAAAAATAAAGAGTGTTTATTTTACAAATTTCCCAAATGTACCCTGAAAGTACAATAATGTTCTATTTTGGTACTGATAAGTACCTTTTCAAGCAGTAAAGGTACAAATGAATTATGTATTGCTGGCTATAGGGTACAATTTTATGTGCCTTATGTGGGTACAACCCCAGTGACAAGCGTTTGTACCTTTTTTTCTGAGAGCGTATGAGCAAAGCCTTAACTCTAAAAGTTAAATTCCCACATGGAGTACTGTCACTGTACCCTTGGAAAAAGTTCTTCATCTGAACTGAGACCTGATACAGCCGCAGAAAAGCAAAATGCCTAAAAATATGACTTATGTGGGTTTCCATATCTCATATATTCCAGTATCTTCTAAATTAAGAAATTATGTATTACATTGAGGAGGGGTTTCCAGAGCCAGCCCCTCTGGGTGGAGGAGCACTGGAGGAGCACTCACCTTCAAAGCTCTTGTACTGGCCGCCAAGGGAGATCTGCAGCGAACGGCCCGCATCCTTGACCAGCCCCTCCACATCCCGGCGGCCCAGGCTAGCCAGCTCGTCCTCCATCTCGCTGGTGCAGCAGGTGTATCCCTGGGGGCAGATCCGCAGGTGCTCGCCTGGGGAGAGGAGACGCGGAACCCAGGTGAGCGTAAAGATGGACGACCTCGCCCCGTAACCATGGCACCCGCACAGACGGCCTATGAGGCGGGCGGAATCTTTCTGGAGGCGCGGCTTCCATCATCCTGTCCTCTAGGGACTGCCAGCACCTACGAGAGCCACTTTCCCAGCTGCAGCTGGGAAGCCATAGATTCTATGAGCTACAAAATCCACCAATGAGAACACTCTAACATTAAAAAAATGACTGAAATTTGGTAATTTGGTCAAAATTATGTGTTCTGGTAGGTGTGGTGACTTAGACTGCCTTCATTTGTTGGTTCAGTTCAAGAGGAAGTTGTGGCAGGCGACCCTGGTCCTGGAGTGCCAGAGACGGTCCTGGTTTTTGCTCCATCCAAACCTATAACTACATAACTGGATTAATTTTAATCAATCAGGTTTAGTGAATGCAGGTGACCATGTGCTGGAGGAACTCAGCATTTCACCATACAGAATATTCAGGCTCAGACTTTTAATCATCCATCCAACTCTTGTGATCAAGCTCAGATGGAACAAAAACCAGAAACGTCACCGCAATTCCAGGACCAGGTTTGCCTACCCCTGGTATAACTGAACGAGGGGCTTTCAGTTGGGATTAGAGAATGTGCTTTGCTTTATAGCACGCTCACTATGCACTATTTCAGAGTGATTTTCATAATCCAACAGAAACACCTGTATTGAGCTGTATTGTTTTTAATGATGTTTCTAAATTCTGCACACGCTGTGTCAAAGCATGAAGTTTACACAGTGTGACAGAGTAGAAAAACGAACGAAGCCGTATTACAGTATGCAAATTCATCCTTCAGCTGGGAAGGAAACAAGAGGCAATCCGTTTAGTAATAATAATAATGTCTACACAGACACAAACACACACACGCACACACGCACACACGCACACACACACACACACACACACACACACACACACACACACACACACACACACACACAAACATGCAGTTACACATGCATTCACACCTGCACATTCTTATGCACATGAACACACAGTAGGTATAATGTAGGGACAATGGCAGGTGAGCTGGTGTGTGTAATAACAGTTTCCATCCATTTTCAATGACCTCTTCTGAATAAGAGAGAGAGAGCTGAAAAATGTTTAAAACAAAATATTATCTGTTGGGGCTGCTGGGTGGCTCATCCTGTTATGGCACTGTTCAAGTGCGTGTATGGGTCCCATGGTCTGGATGAAAGGGGGGAGCGAAGGGTTCAGAGGACCAGATGCGACAGAAAGGAATCCTTAAATGCCCAAATAGTGGATACCACTGGAACGGAAAGGTTACTGTGAAAAGAGGAAAAATAAGGAAAACGAAACAGCTCCTACTCTCTCAATACAGAGAGCAATAAGGAGGAGACTGGAAAAAAGGGGGAAATAATAGCGACCCGAAAATAGTCGGGCGAGAAACTCGTAGGTTCGAGAATGAACAGAAAAGAAAAATGCCTCTCACTCTCAATAAGAGGGGAACACAAAATAAAGAGAGGTCGAGAGAAACGGTAAAGAAAAGCGGTCTCTGAGAGACGAGAGAAGGAGAACTGGAGCGAGGGATAGAAAGTGCAAAAGAGAGAGAAATCCTAAACGGAACTCTAATGCACAAAAAGGCAAGTCCCTCCTAACTCCAAAGCAAGGCGATGGAGGAAAGTGGTCTCCTTAGAGTGCCTAAACCTATACACTTACCGGCTTAGTACTGGCCACACTATTGACTGTGAGGTCACCAAGGGATGACTGTGTTTCAGTTGGCCGGGATAACAGCATCTTATCGTGGACCAGCACCCCTGCTGTTCAGTGGGTGCCTGCAAGTCCCACCTGTTAACATGGACATGAAGGGTATGATTTACTAAGACCTTTGGCATGTGCAAAACTAATAACATAACCAATGATTGCTGCAAAACAAATACCATGACCAATCAAGGTATTGCACATACTAAAAGTCTCAGTAAATCAGGCCAACTAAGGTCGGTTCGAGCCCGATTTGCAAACTGTAAGAACCGCGGTAAGAAGCCGTTTCTGTGCTTCGGGGGAGAGCACATGCTGTCTGCACTCTCCAAAACTAATAGTGGAGGTTGTGGCAATGAGCACTGATTGAGCTTTCCACATTTGGGAGAAAAAAAGGGTTAAAATAACTTTCAAAATCTTGCCTATCGTGTCAAAGATCTGTCATGAATATTCCTCTGCTTTACACGCTCGTATCTGGTCCATTTCTAAGAGCAATTTCATGCAGAATTGTGATGCTCAGTCTAAATATCTCACTAAGGCTAAATAGCCTCACCATCTTAATGTTATGTTTTTATATGGCATAAAGGAAAAAAAAAAAAAAAAAACAATAAAAACATTGTTCGAAACCTGGAAAAATGACTTCTTGACAGAATGTGTGCAGACCTTTCGTATAACATTGCTATTTAAAATGTAAGAGCATCTGTTCGAAATAATGATCTGGAGCTTTCATGCCCATCTAAAATAAACCTCTCAAATGAGCAATGAGGAGTTGGAGGGAGAAATAGGCTCCCGTCTCTTACGATTTAAATTTCCAATCCCCTCTGCCCCATTGGAAACACCATTATCCACCCGTTTTACAATGTAGTGTCTATCCATTGATTTATTAAAATATTTGTTTTGCGCTGTCCGATTTACAACGTGGAACAGGGGGCAGACGGGAACACATAAGAGGTGTACTGCAGCGAGATTGTGCGCACGGCGGCTCGCTCTGAACTCATTGGCCATCTCATCACAACAGACCCTACGGGCAGAGCTTAGCGCTCTGGCTAAGGGACGGTCACGAGCGAGCGGAATTCGGGCAGCCATCGGTGGCGGCTGTCGGCCAGCCGGCGTTCTGCGAGCCGGCACCACAGCGGCGAGGACATCGGCCCGCTGTTTCGCATTCTCTCAACAGCCGATCCTCATCTCCACTGCCCCGCCTCTAATGTCCACTGGTGGACCACTGCAGCGGCCGCCTGTCAACAGCGGACTACTAGTGGACCGCTGTATGCCCACAAGCCAGGTACCATGGTGGGTGCCAATCGTGCGTCAATGAATGTACTTTGGCTGGAGAAGGGCATACTGCCTGACGGAGTGATGGAGAGAAAAAGAGCTCACGAGCAGATATCCAGGCAGACAGAGAGAAAAACAGGCAGGCAAGTACACAAACAGGGAAAGATAGAGACAACAAAGCAGACAGACGGACAGAGACAGACAGACAGACATAGTGTCTTGTTTCTGTGAGAAATCTTGAATTCTCTTTTATGTTCTATGCTCATGACAGTATTGGTTTCCTGTTCTTTTCAAAGAGAATGTATACCGTTTCCATGGTAAATTTCCTTCTTCTGACAGCCATTTAAATATTGATCTTGGAATATGGGGGAGAAAACAAAACAAAAAAATAAAAACGGGCGACACCCCCTTTCTGCTGTCAATATTGCCGAGCGCACTTACACCGCAACACACCCAGTGTGTTGACAAAGCGTCCTTTCAGCTTTCCATAAATCCATTCCTCTGTGTATCGGTTAATGAAGCATTACCCCATTAACCTCTGCACAGAGGACAAGGAGATTAAATCACACTTAGCTTTATGACCCATACACGGAACAACTGCATTTGATCTGGGGGGAGGAGGGGGGGGTTGCATACATTAAATAAAATCGAGGACCAAGCCCATTAGCCCACGCACACACACCCCACACCATTTATACTTGTATCACACTTGCCTCATCTCTTATGACCCTACGTCAAACCCCCCCCCCCCCCCCCCCCAAGGGAGCCAATCATAATGGGGTTCTAGGAAAGCCCAGTCGGGGGCAAGCCGAACGGACCGTGAGCACCGAGGGTCCACCAGTTGTCTCCATAGGTGGCCTGAGCCGTATTGACTGAATGCGATCGTGTGGAGGAGAGCGTGCGAGGCCGCGTGCCTGCGTCCACCTCAACCGCAAACGCACTTTGTAAGAGCGTCCCGCTGACTGCAGAGGAACAGGGGAAATTAAATAAAGACCGCGACCGTTCAGTTACACGTGGACCGTCCTCGGGGAGCTCTCCTTGGCCCACACGCAGTGAGAAAGCCGCCGAAGACGGGCTTTTCTACTTCTGTCCGAGGGAACAACGGCAACATCATTTCGGACTTCTCCGGTCTTTGCTCACATGATTGACTGTGGCCCGGGAAAGTGCATTAATATTGCGCACATCTTTTATCCTCACAATATAAGCTAAAGTCTGAATCCTATCAACTAAGGCATTATATGCACATAGACAGAAATGACAAAGGAGGTAGAAAAGACATACGGACAGACAGGTTAGATAGACAGACAGACAGATAATATGGACTGTAGATTAAGGGCAGTGTAAACGTCCAGACTGATAGGGTTTGTTTAACTGACTGCCGAGCAGTGCCAGCCTCTCTCAGGAACAAACACACACAGGCTGGCCAAAGCACTCACTCGACCCTGATAGGGGACATCCAACACCTGGCCCCCACTCAGTTCTGTCACTGAGTGTCAAGGATAACGTTTAGCTGTTCACACTCTCCTCTCTTTCACTCTCTCTCTCTCTCTCTCTCTCTCTCTCTCTCTCTCTCTCTCTCTCTCTCTCTCTCTCTATTCAATTCAATATGCTTTATTGGCATGACATATTTTAAAGTACATGTTGCCAAAGCGTAATAATCATAATGATAAGAACAATAAAATGACAATAAATATAAAGATACAATATAACGTAGACATACAATGTATACTACTACTATTATTAGTATTAACAATGGAGTAATACTACTAATAATAATTATCATACTGTAAGTGAATAATACAAATGTACATTATATAAATTATATATATATATATCTCTGTCTCTCTCCCTCACTCCCTCTCCCTCGCCCTCTCCTGCTCTCTCCCCCCTCTCTCCCTCTCTCTCTATCTGACTTGCAATCTGTCATCCACAGGACCAGTTATTCCAAACAGCTGGGACCCAAGCCATCTTGCCACCGTGTTCCACAATATCAAGCCGGAGGATGTCTGAGGTAAGCCGGAATTCTGTCACGTCTGGGGACAGACAGGATGACAGAGAGCCCCCTCCGCCCCCCTCCGCCCCTGTCCCGTCTCTGCCTTCAACAGCACAGCCAGAACGCGTAACCACTCCCTGAGTGTCTGTTCATTTCCTAGCCAAAAAAATAAATACATTACAGGCTACATTACAGTATTTACTCTCTTAGCAATTGTACACAGCTTACATTTTACATCACATGCACCTACAGTATATATATAGGGATTGGACCTACAGTCAGCTTTATTAGGTACACCTATCCAGTACCGGATAGGACCTCCTCTTGCCTCCAGACTAGTCTGAATTATTTGCGGCATTGGATTGAACAAGGTGCTGGAATCATTCCTTAGGGATTTTGGTCCATGCTGACTCAATAGTTCCTGTATATTTCCTCTGACTCACATTTATGGTGCGAGCTTCCCGTTCAACCTCATCCCAAAGGTGTGGGATGGACTGAGATCTGTGGACAGTGCAGGCGATTAGTAGGTAAACTGAAGGTCACCGTCTTGTTCGTGGAACCAGCTTGAGATGATGCGTGCTTTGTGCATTATCCTGCTGGAAGAGGGTAGACTGTGGCCATAACGGCATCCACATAGTCAGCGTGAATGCTTAGGTATGCTGTGACATTCACAATGGCTCAATTGGTATTAATGGGGCCTAATATGTGCCAAGAAAACGTTGCCCCGCACCATTGCGCCAACAACCACCAGCTGCTGTACCATTGAGATGAGGTAGGATGGATTCATGGAGTCCATGCTGCTTACACCAAATTCTGACCCTACCATCTGCATGTCGGCAGAAGAAACTGAGATTCATCAGACCACGTGGCATTTTACCCAGTCTTCAATCATCCAGGTTTGGTAATCATGTTCCCACTGTAGCCTCATCTTCCTGTTCTTAGCTGAGAGTAGTGGACCCCCGGCGTGATCCAGCAGATCCCCATGTACTATAGCATTTACACCGACACTTAAACCTGGTTAAAAGGCAGTTCCCTGAGTACTATGACACACTGACACCCAGATATCATGCAGGGGGTCACCCATAAACCAGTGGAAACATTCTAGTAATTTAAATTAGAGGGCAGGGCTACTCATACTACAGGCCCCTGCAGGTATTTGCTCCAATCATGCGCTACAACCACCTGATTTCACTAATGAGCTCGCCTCCTGAACCAAGGAGGTAAAATAATTAGTGAAATCAGCCGGTGTAGAGCACGGTTGAAAGCAAATACCTGCAGACGCTGCGGCCCGCGGGACCTGGAGTTGAGCAGCGTGGGTTATAGAGGACACCGGATAAACCGCTGCATGTCGTTACATTTTAGAGGAGACGCTCCTTTGCCGCAGGCTCTCCAGAGAACGTTCCCGGTTAGAAATGACATTGGGCTGGGTCAGGCAGCAAAGGCGTTTGCCCCAGATGCTGGCTAGGCCCTGATCAAGGCACTGTTACCTCACCATATCGAGGGATCTATCGCATAAGAGGTGATAAAGGGGCTTGTAAGCCGATCTCGGGGGAATCTGCACGTCAGCGCGTCGCCGACTGTCGCAACCCCGCCAAGGAGCTGCCCTCCTTAATTAAACACCAGACCTGTAAACGGAGGAGGGGAGCCCCGCGCCTCCCCCCGGCCGTCACCGCGGATTAGCCACGCTCCCCTAGTATAGTATAGGCCTACATACTGCGCGGGAGCTGAGGCTGAGCCGCACAGACGCGACGCACAAACGTACAGATGCGCGGGCCGGTGCGATGCGCAGGGACACGCGTGCCGATGGGCGCAGACCACACGCAGATTTTAAATAAGCGGCATAAGGACGAATACGTTTGCGCACACAGTCAACCCCCCCCTAAGGCAGGGGGCCCCAAATTTGGACCTGGAGACCCCGCTGTGCATGCAGGTTTTCGTTTAGAGCCAAATCAACAAAATTAAAACGAAGCATTCTTATTACTCGCTTAGAGAACGGGAGTAAAAAACATTTGGAATAACAACGCTATTCATATAAATTAGTTAAGCACGTCTAATCACTTCTGCCTCTGAGCTTGACAGCGTGTGCATAAACTGCACAGAAGCCAATCTGTACTTCACCGCAATACATTTTTATTTAGCCTCGTTTTTTTTTACCTCATACATTTTTTACTTGTTGAAGCTCGCTCACTGTACTGCTCCCTTTGAATCACTCCACTGCAGCTTAAATACATAAACGTTGCTGGGCTCCTTTATGGTTTTAGGTTGGGCTCCACCATTATAAAGACGTTAGCAGGAAGGGAGTTGCAACATAGGATTATTTGAATAGACTCAATCCTCAGCAAACACGGACAATATTAATGAAATGATCAGACATGCCTCCTCCAGTCCTTAGGTTTCAGATTACGTGCAACATTTCAAAGGTAATTGCTATCACTTCTGTGCATGTTGACGTTGACCAAAATATATGCTGCATAAATGTAAGCTTTCCACACACCCTGAGATACAAGGATTGCATAGGTTTTCAAAAGTAAATTGTGTACCAAATGGTGGGTGTACAAACTCAGTTGAGAGAAAGGGGCTATGAAAAAACACAAGTGCCAAGTAGAAGTTAAGGACTTGAAGGGTATAGGTTCTTGGACGGTTAAAATCTTGAAAGGTAATCTGTTGTTTTAGTCCTGGACCAAAGTCTTACACTGCATGGCATCGGTAAAAAGGCTGATGTAACTGAACATGCGGCCCGAAAGGGAGGCAGCTCCCTCCAAAACAAAGTTTACTGACCATTAAAGACCATTGTCAATCAACAATTTAACCCACTGTTCGGGAGAGAGGGGAAATTGTACGATTTTGTCATTTGGTTGTCTTCGACATGTAACCAGTTTAACCACACAGGCCTTACACAATAAACGTTTTGGGCGTGGCTGTGTCTCTTATTTTTCCTCCAATCACCCTGGCTGGAAAGAGGGTTTTCTGCACTTATGTTTTCTATTTAAGCTCTCGCCGCTTTGACTGAAGGGAGCAATCCTCTGCACATTAGCTCATCAAAAGACCTCTGGGGAGGGAGCCTACCATTAACGTGGTGATTGAGAGCAATGGAATTAAAACTGCGCTCCTGTAAACCCCACAAGCGGGAGGCATTCACACTCCTGAAGGATTAAGAAAGGAGAGACCGTAATTACGCGCGGGGCAAGGCGGCGGCTTTACTCAACACCGTTTCTCAGGGTGCAGCCGATACCCCAGCCTACAAAGAGGTCCCATGTGTCACAGGGGAAATTCAAAAAAGACGCACAGGCCCCGTAACAGGGAGAGGGAGAGGGAGGAGGGAGGAGGGGAGAGGGAGAGAGAGAGAGAGAGAGAGAGAGAGAGAGAGAGAGAGAGAGAGAGGAGAGAGAGAGAGGAGAGAGAGAGAGAGAGAGAGAGAGGAGAGAGAGAGGAGAGGAGAGAGAGAGGAGAGAGAGAGAGGAGAGAGAGAGAGAGAGAGAGAGAGAGATTTTACCAGCAGAAGCTAATTCAATTCATGACTATTGACCTTGTTTTTCAAACAGATTCAGGGCTTCAGTTTAAAAAAATAAATCTGTTTCTAAGTAAGCAGCAGATATTGAGATACTCATCTCCTGGTAATGACCTCTGCTTCTCAGTGAATTAAAACTTTATCTCTCTCGCTTTAGTTCTGTAATTTCTCTTACTGTAAATTTCCGTTAAGGCCCTTGACTACGCAGGCTTATAGCAGGTCATTTCACACAGATCAAGTCCACTTTTTCTTTTTTTACAGTTCACTTTTTCCATGAGATTTTTTTGTGTGAGAAGAGCGAGAGAAACACAGGCCCCTGCTCCAGCGCCCTGGTTGACCCCAGAGACCCGGAACAGGCATGCGCGGGTCATGTAAGCGGTGCTGCAGAGGGGCGGGGAGCACTCAGCCGGTTGTCCCCGGTAACGGCGGAGGGCGCTCCACTCGGCCCGGAGGTTCCTAATCCTAAATCCCCCGATCCTCCGTTGCGTGCGGCGCATCTGGGGCGGATTACCGGCGGGAGACCGGGGCCTAGAGGGGGGGCGTCACCACCCGGGTCCCCCGCGCTGATGCAGTTTGTGTCTAGAGCTTCTGTGTCCTATCACGGACATCGACGGGAATCGCTAAAAGGGAACGGTTCGACCTGTGAACACGAGACTCGTAATGAAGACAGTGTGTCTGTGTGTTAGCTGTGAGGGACACAGCACGAAGGGGGAGTGGGAGACACTGTTGTTATTG
>CM056381.1:76320723-76376465 GCA_029718625.1 Synaphobranchus kaupii | reverse complement strand
TGAGTTTTTAAAACTACCCTCTACAGCTTGAGGCTCACGTCAACAAGACATGGCAGAGCTTTCAAAACAAAGCCCAGAGAAGAGTGCATTAAACAACCGCAAACCTCTTTAGCACAATCGAGCAGAGTGGCGGCGTTTAGTCTGCCCCTCCCTCTGCAAGGTAAACACCGTTTATTGAGGTGTCCTTGACGACGGCCCAGGGGTCGGGTCAGCATCAGGCTGCCAGAGTGTGCAGTCCGGGACGGTTGGTTACCTCTGGGGTCCCTGCAGAACTTGCCCACACACATTCGTAAGGTCATAAGAACCGTGTGAGAGGAGTGACAGGGAGGGACAAACATAGAAAGGACATCGCCTCTCACTCTACTCCGCCCCGCCCCCACGCCCCCATCTACTTAACAAAATAGGACTGAGGCTATTGCAGTGTTTCCATCTGAATAGCTGCAAAAAAAAAAGAAAAAAATAACCAAAAATTGCATATCGATTTTACATTTTTTACTGTGAAATCTCTTGGTAAGAAGCAAAGAATTATATCCATACAATTATATACAGCTGTCTCTTCAGAAATTAAGAGTGACATTCAAAAAAGTTATGGATTCATTTAGTTCACATAATATACAGTGTATAAATCATTTCTACAATTGAATCCATTATGAATTCAAAAAAATGAGCGCTACGCATATCAATTTGTAGGAATCGATACGGTGTAATACATCAAAGTGTGACTTGGAGGCTGTAGAATGTAAAACCCAGGGAGG
Organism: Synaphobranchus kaupii; assembly: GCA_029718625.1. Lineage (NCBI taxonomy): Eukaryota > Metazoa > Chordata > Actinopteri > Anguilliformes > Synaphobranchidae > Synaphobranchus > Synaphobranchus kaupii. The sequence goes on along the minus strand of CM056381.1, from coordinate 76,375,710 downwards.
TTGCACAGAGCAAAATTGATGTGCCAGTGTAGCAGAGGTAGTGCAAGTAATGTCCTTTCAAAAGGGAACTAAGAGATCAAAAAAAGGGATTTAAATCAGACGACACACTGTAGTCCTGCGTCTGTTCTGTCTGCCCTCTAGGCTTTCGACAGCCGTCAATCACCGTAAGTCTGCCACTCCCAGCCGCCGCCCCCCCCTAAAACGGACCTGTGCTGAACTGAACTTAAAAAACTCTCTCTCACTCTCTCTCTCTCCCTCGCTTCCGACCCCATCACCTCAAGGTCACAATCTTTTTCTTTTTTTTTAAACACCCCCGGCTCATGGTCCAACAAGTTACCATTTCACATACGTCCGGGTCTTTGAATACCCGCTTGTTTAAATCTCAGCCCTTCATCCCCCTCGGGCTGAAGAGCCTGCTACCGACGCTCAGCGGCAATGATCTAGCACTTCCCCCTTTCAGCCGTTTCCACGCGGGGCGGAAGCCGTTCCCACAGGATATTTAAGTTTATGTCTTTTGTTGGCGGTCTGAATGGTAGCCTAGGGGCTCCATACACTTTTCCCGGGTATAAATGCATTTAACTGGGAGAAAAAATTCCTACTGTACAAAATAAAAGATAGGGCACAACTGGCTTCAATCCCAATGGGGTTGGGTAGTTTAAGTCAGCCAGGGTTCCTCGGGTAACTGCTGTATTGGCTCCGCCCACAGTTCTCTGATAGTGTGAAAATGTCAATGGCTGCCACTGGCTTGCTGGAAGAGTGCGCCCGGTGCTCACCGCAAGGGTGTGCATGGCACAACGGGTATGACTGGGAAGGCACAACTGGCATTTTCAAATTAGCTAGAAAACGGGGCCAAAAATAAAATCCAACTCCCCCGGTGAGAGAGAGACCTGCCGGGGCTTGTGACAGGTCTAATTACAGCAAACCCCAGCCAAAATCTCAGAAACTGAAAAGAATAACTTAAGACCTTCGCATTCAAGGATGAAGGATGTGCTTTACTATTAAGTGATTTAGGATGTGAAGAGCTAGTGAGATTAATTGAAGTATTTTGTCGTAATGAGGACAATAACACAGCTCAGAATCTACAGTGCCCACCAACCCTGGAAAATATGAGCAAAAAAGGCTATAAAAATGTTTTTGTTGTTTATCAGCATGACCTTAAACAGTCAAAATATGAGAAACATCTAATCTTTAATTTAATAGAAAGAAAAAAAAACTTCTTCATAAAAAATAAATGCTCTCTCAAAAAAGAATGTGTGTCACAATTATTTAAGAAGTTTAAAGCAACGGGAGGCTGTGATAAACCTGCCTGGAAGAGGATTGAAGTGTAGTTTTCCCCCACGCACAGTGAGGAGGCTGCCTCGAGAGGCAAAAACTTCTCCAAGGATCACAGTTTTAGAATTGCAGAAGTTGGTTGCATTCTGGGGTCACCAAGTCTCCAAAGTACAATTAGACGCCACCTCTATGCCAACAAGCTATTTAGAAGGCTTGCCAAAAGAAAGCCTCTGCTGTTGTTACTGGAATTTAGATTGGAACCGGGTGCTACTGGAATTTAGATTGGAACCGGGTGCTATGGTTAGACAAGACGAAAATTGAGCTTTTTGGCAATAAATACCAAAGGTTGGTTTGGCATAATAGGAGACAAAGTTATGCAGAAAAGAGCGTTATCCACACTGTGAAGTATAATGGTAGATCTGTGATGTTGTGGGGGTGTTTTTTCCTCCAAAGGCTCTGGGAACCTTGTTAGGATACATGGCATCATGGAAACTCAAATACCAGGAAGTTTTAGACCAACTTCTGGCTGCCTCAGCCTGAAGGCTAAAAGTGGGTCATGGTTGGATCCTCCAACAGGACAATGATCCAAAGCATACTGACCACAGACTACAGAATCAAGGTTTTGCGATGGCTATCCCGGTCCCCAGATCTGAACCCCATTGAAAACCTGTGGGGTGAGCTGAAGAGGAGAGTCCACAAGCGAAGGACCAATAACTCTGAGGGGCCTGGAGAGATTCTGTATGGAGGAATGGTCTTAAATCCCTTGCTATGTGTTCTCCAACCTCATCAAAAATTACAGGAGAAGACTCTGTACTGTATTGTTATCTTGGCAAAGGGACTAAATGCATGGGTGCCAAACAATAATCGTGACACACATCTTCAAAATAAACATATTTTGCATTCATTATTTATTTTCCTCTGATCAATGGTATCGCAATTAAACTTAAAATATATTTTTTCCCAATTCTTCTGAGCATAGAAGACATTTGATAAATTATAAACTGAATTGAATTAGTGAGGTTGCCAATAATTCAGGCGGGCACTGTAAATGTCTAAAACTGAAGGCTGGAGCCATTTCAAGCTGCTGTTCTGAACCTACTCAGCTCATATATTGCAAACCTCATTTGCATTATACTTTACATTTTTCTTAATATTCATGTTTTCTATGCAGCACATGAACGAAAGCAGCAGGTGAAGTGAGAGAAAACGTGTCACTAATTCACCACAATAACATTAATAATTAATAATGTTGCACAGAAGCCCTTTAACAACCAAATGAAACCTTGCCTCACATTGTTCAATATAGAAAACGGGAAGTGATGTAACCCGCAGTGTAAAAGTCAAATGGTGTGGGTGAGTTTTTCAGTGAAAGGGCCTGTGTGTTGCAGCAGGCCCAGGTCAGGGCCTTCTGGGTAGTTGAGTCATCTGACCTTTAAGGTCGTTCTGAAGAGGGGTTCGGCTATGACTTAAGCTAACAGTGTTCGATTGTTGGTACCCTAAGTGCATGTGATGGTGTCAGTGTGAGGTCAGTGGATAACAGGGAAATACCGATGCCCAGCTCTATCACCCTCTTCTTTTCTTCCACTTCTGAAGTGAAAGCAAATGTCAGGAGATTTGATAGCGGTGTGTTCCAGCGACCTGTCTCGTGTTTCCCCCAGGTCATTATTAATGCAGATGAGAATTGAGTTCTGTTATCCTACATGTTTAAATAAAGGTAAATGAAAACATTGTCTTCACACTTACTAATACTGAATCACACCTATGCAGTAAATGCATAGCTAATTTGTTCCTGTGAATCTGGTGAAACTTTCTATTTTACTGCACAATTCTTGGATTGTCTACTTGAGCACCAATCTCCAGCTGCCTAGGAAGACCTCTGGTAGACAAGATCTGCATGCATAAATGCATATACACACACACACACATACGGCATATGCGTACATACGGCTTACTCTGCAGTAGTAATGTATGGGAAACGCTTCAGAGAAGATGGTTGTGAAGCACATATGGATACTCAGGATAAAGAAAAGGCAGGTTGAAAGGACTGAACTGACACCCACGTGAAACAGGACTTTCTCAAATTCTCCGATGGATAAGTACACAAGGTGCGCAGAAGAATGCGAGCCGCCGCTTCCCTCTAATCCCCTCCCGACAAAGCGCTGAAAGACAAGCTTTTCAGAGATATTCCTTTGAAAAAAAAAAGTGAACATTCAACAGATCTGAACTTACTCTGAACTACAGTACGACACAATGCCCCGCCAGTTCAGAGCTGGCTTTGTCTGTCTGCCTTTTCTTTTGCCCTTTGCATCCGTCCGTCAACCTTTCTCCCACTTTCGCTCCGTACCTCTCCCTATATCCCTCTCTAAAGCACACTCCCCGTTCCTCCCTTTCAATCCTGCCTGTCCCTCTGTGCCTCAAACTCTCTCTAAATCCCAAACTCTTTCTTCATGGCTCTGCCCCTCTCTATACTCTACACCGTTCTTACACCCGCCCCCCCCCCCCCCCCCCCCCTTCTCAATAGTGAACCCCTGTTAGTCACATGACTATTAGCCCCCTCTAACTGATCCAACAGCACCAGTTGAATGTGGGGCACAAGAAGTGCAACTTCTGATTCGCCTATTTAGCTACCTCAGCTTTGAAACCCCCTATACAGACACCCAGCTTGTCAAACCGATACTCCTATGAAGGAAAAAGTACATCAAAGTGAGTCTGGTAAGTGTCGTAATAAAATGTAAAAATGTGTAGCTTAATTTATTTCTTTCGTTCCTTCTTTCTTTACTGCCACCCCCCGCCGGCTCAGTAAATGAGCATATCAGTTAAGCGCCATTCATGCGAGGGGGAGCGGCTCTCCTCCTTCCTCTCTGAGAGCCGGTGGGCCTGGTACTTAATTTACATGAGTAATTGATCTGGAATTCATGCGCCCTATCTCAGTGATTATGTTTTATCTGAAGAACCCAAACACGTGTCAAAAACTGACCCCCCCCCCCCCCCCCCCCCCCCCAGCAGGGGGCACTATACAGAAACAAGGCACCTCATTACCAAAAAGTTAAGTCTCTTTTTACATATACAATACCGCTACAAAACAGTTTCTCTCAGAAAAAAAAAAAGAATAGCTTCAAAGGACTCTTTGACTATGATCTTGTTTGGCAAACAGTGGATCTTAAATATTCCAAGCGCTTTGAAATCTGAAACACACTAAAATAGGACACGCTGCCTCTTCAACTATTAGCAAAACAGAATCCATTTTGGAAGTAAAGCAGCAGAGTGAAAGCTAAAGCAAAAATGAAAAGATATATTGCAATTAAGAATGATGATAATGGAAGTCATAAAGTGGACCACATGTACTTAAAGTAAAAAGTACTTTTAGTTGAATTTACAATGAATATTTTGTTATTAAATATATGTATATTAGAGCGGCAGAATCTATACAGATGAACACAGCAGGGATATTTACCCTGAATGACTTCTGTATCAAAGTAAAGGTCCTGTCTTATTTAGCATGAAATGCTGAAGCATTTTCATCACCTCAGGGCTGAATAGACCTGGCCACTGTTTGAGACAAGGATTTCTTCATATTGGCAAATTATTACATTAATGTCAATCCAAGGTAAAATACAGAGCCAAATATTCAGCTTAATAGTTAAATACAAGGCATTGATTTTTTTTTTCTCACCCTAAATGACACTTTGTCCTTGAGCACAACATTTAATTTAAGGGCGTAAAAAAGGTTTCATTAACAATAGAAAAAGTCAACATTGTGAATTAGGTTTTCAAACAGGTTTAGGTTTTCTACAGTTTAACCGTGGATTTCAGCAAATATAAGTATTTTAAACTTGGAGCAGTATTTATAATATCACCACAGCCCGTTTCAACATGTAATTTAAGTCTGTGTAATTTCACTGGAAGTTGCCGCCATTTCTGGAATTAGAAAACTAGACTTTTTCCTATGTATTGTTTAATGTGTCATAAAATGGGCGTGTGCATCCCAGTGAGGCCCTGGGTGCCAGCTTCAGCACTGACAGTCTGCAGTCTCGATATTTTTAGTCCTACAGACATTAGTTTCTGGTAAATCCCTGCTCACACTAACCATCTGCGTGTGGAGTCCTATCTGAAGCCCAAGGAAGGCAAACATAGATATAATGAGTTGCTGGATTTCATGCAGCATGACGGCCTTGCCGCTGTCATGCACCTTAATGGTCCAAATGGAAGTAGGCAAAATGCGCTAGGCTAGTCCTAAAGGGCTCCTCCACTCATGAGATTTTATATGTGTGGGCGAGGTTGGCCACGACTTCCAGGTTGACCTGGGGAGCTAGGCTAGCCAACCTTTTGGAGCGCTCCACATCACCCCCTGGAGTTCTCTTAAGGCCCTGCGGTCAGACGCCAGTGAACGAACACACTGTCAACTTGCCCATCTTAAATAGCGCGTCCTTTTGTACGGCGTGTTTAAATATATCCACCTTTCCGCACTCTTCTCATGCGGTCCTCCTCGGCGAGCTTTCTCTCACTCGATTTTCGAACGTGCCGCGCCCTCAAAGGACAAAGACGGCATTCGGAGCCGTCGTTACGCCGATCAAAACTCTCATTAGAGCGAGATGGCGGGTTCTCAGAGAGGCGATGGCTATCGCAACGCGCATGCCAGCCAGCGAGAGTCAAGTCAGAACCCTCTGGCCCTTGTGTCTGTTATCTCCAGCTCAGAAGAAATTAATAAAACAGGTCGTTGATTGGTGGCGTCGGCTTCTGAGGGCGAGGGCCTCTTGATCGTGGGCTGTCTGGGAGCGCAAGCAACACGTGGGAGAATTGGGGGGGGGGGGGGGGGGGGGTTGTGTGGTAACAGCCAGCACTCATCTGACATTATCTCACCCCTGCCCCTCGACAGTGACCACAATGGCCCCCGTTGTGTGACCCCCCCCCCCACTCCCCCCCCTCCCCCCCACACCCTCCCCACCCCAATCCAGCACTCTCCGGTCGCCCCGCTCCGGGTGAAGTGAATGGACAAAAAGACTCATTTTTCAATCGACTGGAGGTCCGTCAGCCAGCGGCGCTACCCGCAAAGAGGACGCGGTTGAAATCGCGCGGCTTTTGATCTTCACAGAGACGCGCTGGGTTCCCCCCCCCCCCAGCTCTCCTTTCCTTTAAATAAGAATGAATAAAAAACACGCATCACCCTTCCTGAACACAAATTCCCTGCACCGCCTCACTCCCACGTCTACCAGCTTTCGCTCTCTGTACATCCGTCTCTCTACTTGCATTTATTCAGTGGCATTTCTTTCGCTGCAAAAAGCCACGGTATCACATTACAGTGTGCGGTCTTTATGTTCTCCACAGGAGAAGCCACAGCAGTGATCAACGTGTGTTAATGGAGCCGCCCTCCCAGTGGTGCTGTGGTAAATTGCGTCAGGCTGCGTGTCAGTACCCTTTTTGAGTGCTTTTCTCTTTGCAGCGAAAGTCAACAAACCCATCAAATGCATTTGCGAGTATTTATACACCTCATAAATTAGCCTCCCGGGATACAACTTTAATGGGATAATAGCCTTTCATATGTACTCTATTTGAATTAGGTCTTTAACGAGTAAGTCAGTGGTTAACTATGTTTAATGCCAACACAAATGCTGGCCAAGGGCGTTATATGACATTATATGACGTGTAACGTTTTCATTTACATTTTTCAGTAAAATCAAAACGCCGAACAAAACAAACAGAAGTCAATTCAAAGGACGCATTGTTTAAACATGACTGATTCTTCTTGATTATGAAATGTCCATCTGTTAATAAATTGCATGCAAGTGGAACATTCTGCAGGTGCATATGCGGAGGAAGGCTCTGACGATCAGTTATTGCGGTGATAATGCAGGCGAAGAGTAGAGAGGCTTAAAATACAACCCCATTTCAAAACGCTGTGCCAACACACCTGGAGGCCAGCTACAGGTACATCCACGCCGATAAAGCGAAAAACGCAGGGTGCCATGGAAACCGCTCCAGGGGTCCCGAGATCTGAAAAGCGCACGCACCTGCATCAACTCACGCCGGGCGCGCAGAGATCAGAATCCGCTAATCACCGCGCGGGCCCAGGTGACACACCTGCAGGCCCACGGCGGCTCGCGGAGGAAGGCAGGTGCTTAATAATAATGGCAGACGAGAAAGGACGATGAGCAATCAAAGCACAGAGGCACCCGACTGGCAAGGGACCGCGTTTCCCAGGAATCTCTGGAGCTGTTCCGATGAAAGCCTGGGACGGCATCACAACGGTTCCCATGACAACATAATACCGTTACCCTTAGATGCTAACCGCCACCCCCACACGCAGACCCTGGTCCTGACCCTGACCCAACCTCTACCCCGCCCCAGTGGTTACTCCCCACGGCCCGCAGTTTGAGTTGTCCAGACACACACTCGGAGGTCCACAGCCCGGGAATCACACACTGTACGAGCCCTGATCAAATTTTACACTCACTTACTTTTATAGATTTGTCCTTGTGAGAGGATGCATTCGTCAATGAGGAGAAAGTGACATCAGTCATCTCCTTCCTGGAGAACATTGTCACCCCTCGATTTCATGTCCAAACTGCTTTTATATGAATGCCCAAGTGTATTTCTGCTGGCTGGAATGGTATACATTTCTACAGCAACCATCAATTTAAAAAAATAATTCGATAAAGAAATGCAATTTATTTCACCTTGTCTGAATACAACAATGTCAAACTGAAGAGAGCCATTACGGAAAGGACAGGTTCCTTCCGCTTGGCATACTACGCTGAACAGAAATGCTTGAACAAAAGTTGGCGGTCCTGAAACTAAAAGAAAGCTGGAAGTCTACACTCTGGTAGAGATGTTTAAATCATAAACATCTTTATGACAATTAAAAAACATGTTCCGGCCTAAGCTGTCTTCAGTGTCTCAATTTGGCAGCACTGACAAAAAAATAAAATAAAAAAAGCAATCAACAAGGCAACTGAGACAATGCCAGGGAAATATTATTTATGCACAAATACCTACACATCTTAGCTCTGACACTGGGGCCAGCTGGCAGAATGACAAACTGTACAGAAACGCAGTGAGAATTAGCAGAGAGAGAGAGAGAGAGAGATAGAGAGAGAACACCACACACAGAGACAGAAAAGTGCTGTGAGTTTCCAACAGAAGCCATGTTCTCTGCCCGTCCAGCCATGCAGCCTATGTAGAGCTTGTGATAGATCACTAGACTCAGAACTTGAAGACTCAGGGTTTCAAGCCCTTTGTAATCAAAGCGCAGTACACTAGCATTGTTCAAGTAGCAGTTACATTCAGTGGAAAACCGAGGCGTTCATTAACCCTTTAATGGCCGCTCAACCGTTTGGTGGAGCACTCTTTTGTGTCTTGATATCTTGTTGAAAAATGTATTGGACCTAACTCCACCTGATTGAGCCATCTCTACCACGTGCACTGATAGAGATGACTCAATCAGGTGGAGTTCAGTCCAACATATTTTTCAACAAGATATCAAGACTCAAGACGTGCTCTACCAAACGGTTGAGCGGCCATTAAAGGGTTAAGCAACTGTATGCTTTTCAGTTTACTCTAGATAAAGGTACTGTCATGTAACGCTTTCCATTGATGCATTTGTGTCTCCTGAAAATGCTAATAAAGCGCTGAGTATAACACAAACAGTATGGCATGAACATCGCCCTATATCTTGAGTATTTCCTTACAAAAAAAAAAATATAATTACAAAGCTTCGCTGTCCTAGAAATATAATAAGTCTAAGCCTGTCTTGGCTAAATCCAGGGAAGGTTGCCCCAGGCGTGGTTGCTGAAAGTGTTTCACTTTGGAAAGGTCTGGGGGGAACATTCTACTTAGAGAGGGATTATAACCTTGACATTCTTGGGAAATGCATTTTCTTAAAGACGTCCAAATCCCAAGGTAAGCAAAGTTGTCAGGCCATATTAATGACATAATCTTTAGCCCCTCCCTCACATACCCCCAGCCCCACCCCACCCCGTTACCTCCACGGCCGTACAGCCCTCATGAAACATAATTAGGATACAATCCATTAAATACTTTCCATAAAAGCTCCATTATACTCTATGTACCCCCAAACATAATCAAATCGGTTACTGCATATCCTACTTCATATGCTATGATATTATACTGTCAAATATATTCTACTCTGAAGATTATTGAACAATCTCTTTTAATGGTCTCTGCATATTTTAGGCATATTATCTGTACAATAATATCTAAAAATACTTAAAATATAAGACGCCAAAGGATTAGGGTATAGGGTATAAGGCGTTTACAGAGCCATCTCAATCAGCCATGGACTGGCCCAATGCCGTGGGAGTCTGGCGCAGGTCCAAGGCTCGCGAACGAGATTTAGCTACACCAGATTAAATCAAGGGATACTCGCAATCCTCTGCTGGCCTTAGGCAGCCACTGTGTGGGAGCGCTACAATCTGTAATCATCCCTTCCTGTCAAATTAAATCCTATCCCATGGTTCACTTCCTGTTACATCATACATACATTTGCCAAAAGAAAATAAAACTGTGCTTACATATGTTGACACATATTGCACCTATTCAGGGGGTTGACTGCTAGTTGAAATGAAGAGATTCTAACTCTGTAAGCTCTAAGCTCTTTCTAGTACCATGAGCTTAAAGCACTGGATTCAAACAAAAGCCTCGAAGGGCACCCGGGGCTGTTATTTCACCTTAAGCTCTACATTTCCATGCTTCGTGCAGTTGCCGTAGTATGGGGTCCTTAGTTCTCGCGAACGCAGTGAAGAGGGTGGACTATTTTCAAGCTCTTACAGGAATCACCGTTCCAAATACCGAGACTTCTGAAAGACATTTGACTGAACAAGGACATTCTTGTATTGCGGGGCTGTTATGTGTAAGCTGTAAATTAGCCATGAAAATTCAGCCTGGCTGAATTTACATTTAAGAAGATCCAATAGGCTGGACGGCGCATTCAGTTGCTGCGGGTGCATGGACGAGCCTCGTGGCCTGGAATCGAAATCTGGACCACGCCAATGCTGACTGTGGCAGGTAGTTCCATAGGGTGATGCGCAATTGGGAATGGGAGGGTTTTTTTAAAGAAGAAGTTAACGAGTGGTACTAGGGTGGTACCAGAAAATAATGGCTAATAAATGTAGTGTTCATGAACCTAGAGACTGATGTGGACTGATGTAGACTCTACTTCTTGAATATTAATGCAAAAAAGTAACTGCCTTTTTCTTGGCCTTTGCTCAATTAACAAATGTTACATACAAGCCACAGTAATTGACTATAGATCTCATATTAAACGTTAAAATGGCAACCAAATCATGGTCAAGTATTCACATGATCATATATTTGTTCATTTCCCACAGTCCTACAGAGAACTACAGCAGACCATAACCATAATTTCTAAATCCCAGGATCTGAGCCAAACAGAGGATCACACACTGCCACCATTTATATGAAAGAGAAAAAATGATACAATAATCTTTGGTATTTATGGGACAGTAATGGAACGTTAGCACTTAGCCGCTCAGTGAGAGCAAGTATAAAACTTGATAGCAGTTTACAGGGCGGGTCCCCCCAAGGCAGTCAGAAGCAATATCCATTATTTGTTACAAACAGGAAATTCATATCAGGGCACGGGTGGGATGATGGTGCAAGATGTTTAAAGAGAGCAAAACCATATGATACTTTCCACTGAAATATGCCAGTCCCTAGGTTCCTCAAGCACCTGATTCAAGATATTTTTCAAAATAGTGTTTTTTTCTCTCTAATGTATTCTAAGACATTTATCTTTCAAAGCATCTCATTGTTAAACGTTCCTGTGAAGCACAGGCTAAAATCCTAATCCTGAATCATAATTATTCCCCATTTTAACTGCCGAATTACAACTAATTACAGTGCTCAGGTGGGTGAAAAGGTGAGCTCCAGGACCTCACTGCACAGAAGATCAGTTCTATAGAGTTCCTTGGATCAAATCAAGGGGAATTAGGTTCCTCATTCCACCGATCTAAAAACAGTACGGTCCTCCAACCTCTCATATTCTGATCGAATGAAGTGTGCCAGCAGCATTCATTTGGCATGATAAGCCCCACCCGCTCATTCCAAATAGCCAATCAAAAACCTTAAGCAAAATTGGCCTGGGGAGACAGTGGCACGCGAGATGACATGAGAATGGGAAACCCCATTTCAGAATATGGCTCACAGTCTTCTGTTCACCTGGGTCAACTTGCGCGTAGCCTCACACTAAACTCCCTCGCGCAGAGACCTGTTAAAGGGTTATTCCACCCAAAAACGATGTTTGTTTTGTAGAAAAGTAGCTCTCCTCCTGATTAAAATGAGCTCTCAGCCAACTTTCTACCTGTAGTGAGAGCAGAGATACAGCCCGAAAGTACTGCGCATGTACCAGGTACTTGCCTTAATAAGAACTACAACAGCCAAGAAGCTTACAGTTCAGACAACAGGTTGCCACGCCCACTGAATGATGTTACAGAAGCGGAGCCCGAGGTGCTGGGCATTTTACTGCTAGTGTAGTGCATGTCTGGCTGCAGCGGTTCTTAGAGACTAGAGAGGGCATGTAACTTGCTGGCAAGTTAGCCACTAATGTAACAGTTGTACTGAGAAAATACCACCATCATTAGCTCAGTCTCCAGAAAAACCAGGGAACTACGGCCCTTCATTTATCTACGTTTGGTATCGTGAAAACATTAGCCAGCCTAGCCAGAAGTCTGTAACACTTAACTAGGCTACGCACCCCCGGTTCCGTGTTGGAAAATCAACCCCGACCTCCCGTCTACCGCATTTTCAACTTTATATTCAGCCAGCCACAATGAAAGACTTAATTAGTTGCACCTTGATCTGTTCAATAAGGTTAATGTTGTTTTTGGGTGGAATTACCCTTTAAGTGGCCAAACGTGCACATAGTATTTCAGAGCAGTAATTGAACATTTTTTGAACAGCTTTTGTGAAAAGAGAGGGTGGCTGGGCTCTCAGTGACGCACAGAGCAGCTGCAGTCAGTGTGTGGTCACGGAAAGAAAGGCAGAAAAGACTGCAAGGCGACCGGTGACGCACCCGACTGCTCATTAAAAACGCAAGCGGGAGAACGATATTGACAGACACATCTTTTTCAGGGTGAATCTCATCAAACCTGAGTTTTTCGGCTCCTCGCCGTTTGACGTCAAGGCCGATTCGCATTCCAAACCCCCCACCCCCACCCCAATCCCCTCCTCCTCCTCCAATCCACATGGATTTGCTGCTTAATTTCGCGGAGTGATGCGTTCTTACTCTGAGCAGGACACCACAACCTTGTTTTACGGCCAGGAACCAATTCAATTTGCAGGCTGGCCGAATCTCAGACTATCTCGGGTTTTTTTCTGGTTATTTATTCATTTATTTCTTTTTTTTATTTAAACATCTATGCAGTTCCATTCCTCAAATGTAATCGGTCTGACTGTACGTTTGATTGTGAGGACAAGGTCCAGTGACCCGGGAAACAAATCCAGCTCACAGTCCCCCACCCCCTAGACCCAGATAAAGGTACCTCTATTCACAGAAGGCCTCATTGTGCTGTGCTCTTTGTTACTTTCTATTGGTTCTATTCTAGCTTCAAACTGCCTTGTCCCAGATTCTAGCTTTGTGAGAATTTTTATTTTGCTATTTTACCACGTCGTTAAAACAACCAGAGAACTGTTTGCAACTTCAATTTGCACACACAATAACAAAATACCCACCATGCCTCATTGAAACAACATGGTCTGTATCACAAACTGCATCGAGTGAATTGCCAATTTGGAGGGTAGATGTATTTTCAGACAGAACAACGGAGGAAGGGATCTGGAGAGAAGGAGACTGAACCCATCAGCGGATATTTTACCACAGAGAGAAAAGCACTCCCTCAGAGTGGGTGCAGTTCGACAGAGAGCAGAAATGGACAGATGGAGTAACAATGGAATGAAATTAAATGCAACGTGGGGCCGAATGCGTCAGCGGAACATCGGTATATTCAGATGACAGGAAATGGGGAACGAAACAGGTGGAGGAAAAAAGGGATGAAAGAGAGAGAGAAAGGTTAAAATACAAAAAGCACTAAAGAAGGAGAGAGGATTAGACAGACATAAACAGCAAGAGAGAAGTGAAGGAAGCGGGAGACATATGTACTGTATATATATTTACAGAGAGAGAAAGAGAGAGAGAGAGAGAGCAATATGGCTTGGAAACTGTCTGGTCTCCTCTGCCCCAGCAACAGGAGTCTCTCCCACAGGATGAAGGCTTCAAACCGCATGAATGATTTATGGCGAAGGGCTTTTAAACCCTCACTTACAGCACATCACCCCAACCCCCCCCCCCACCCCCATCAAAATGCAGGCCTGTTACCCAACACCAACTTCCCCCAGCCAAACCGAGGCCCACTTTTAAACACCTCCACCGCAAGTCCAGGCCCACTATCGCTCTCAACCAAACCTGAACCCCACCCACTCCAGGTAAGACCCACGTAACACGACTGCCGACACCACACAGGCATGCGCGCACAGAAACGCACGCTCGCCCGCCGCCTAACGCGGCGCTGGGTGTGTTTCGCCATTGTGAAATATTCATGGGGGCGGATGCCACAGGAGTACGGAAACTGGAAGAAAAATAAACAAGCCCAGTCCAGTCACTGGGCCTCATATAGATTCTCTGCTAATCGTTCCTCCGCACGTGGGTTGGGCGCGTCTCCTAACATCTCCTAACGCTCATTTTAAAAATCGCACCCTCGCTCATACTGACCAAACATGTCATGCCAACCAGATCTGACCAGATTCGGCAGTAGCTCTGTCGAGGGGCAGACTTCTGTACCGGGAAGCCCACACTGCACTCTCCTGTGCCCACTCATTTGGATATGCTTCTGTTCTCCGTCACAGTCACAGTGAGACAAGCCCACGGATGAGTTTCCCCATTTACAAACAACGGAGAGTGCGCACCCAGCTCAGGGGGCCACAACGAACTGCCGCCCTTTAAGCCCCGACACCTTCAGCATTATTTTATCATCAATAAAAGCGCAATAAATAATTTGCAATAAAAAAAAAGAGTTGTCTTTTTCTCGAAGGGAGAGAAAAATCAAAGGTATGACACCAATTACAATTATGAACAAATGGAATAGAAGGCATGCTTCTTAGCAGACACTTTTATGCTAATTGACGTACAGCATACGAATGCATACATTTTTTAGTATATGAAAAAACACCCTGGGATTTAATCCACAACCTCGCGTCATCCGCACAACGCTCTACTGACTGAGCTATAGGACTACTGCACGTAGAATTTCTTAAAGATTAAATAGCTATATCTAATCGAAATAAAAGCATCATTTCAGGATGTAGTCTAGTCTTAAGCTAAAGCATTCTGGATATTGCTGCTGAAATTACAGACTCTGCATGATACTTTGCCTCCTGTCCGCGTGCGCATATTCACGGTGACGTCGCTAGAAAACTCATCTATACGCACAAAAACAAAGCCCACAGCGAAGAAGACAACGACGGCTAACGCCCTGTCAGGTTTCTGCTTAATAACCTGGACAAGCTGCACTACCGTCAGACACAGAGGGCATCACTACAGCAGGTCCAGCAGAAGTGTAGGTGTAGGACTGGGTGCGCTTTTGTCTGACAACTCCTCCGTTAATGATGGCGTTTTCCACTGCCTCAGACTGGCTTTTCAGTAATGGGGGGCATTAGGCCTGATCTAATTTTCTCTTTTTTGCCTCTCAGCTAAAACACCAAGACAGCGCTGGAAATTGGGTGGATGACTTTGTAAAATATTTTTTTGCCTTTTGATTTACTTTTTAATTACAGCGACGGTGGGGGAGAGAGCCTCAGCCAAATTTACCGACCCACCAGCTACCGACCTGCGGGAGATGAGTCTCGCACCTCCGTCAGACGGATCAACACCCAGGAAGTGCTTTGCCCTTGCGCTCGAAACGTGGCTCTCGCTAACAACCTTGAAGTGTTATGAACGTACACACTTTAACAATGCGAATGCCAGAGCTCGACCAAAAGAGTCTGGGAACTGCCGGAGTGTCAAGGGAAAACTTGATAATCGACATCGTTGTTTTTAGCTCCATCTAAATTAGTATTGTAATTTGATAGGACGCGGTTGTTAATCGTCAGTAGCTTTGCATTGAGATGAGTTGCATTCAGATTTCTGGCCAACAGAACAAACTGAAAATGTGATGAATTTCATTACGGGACATAAACAAAACACAATCCTAATCTTTATCTGAGTCTATGAGCAATGAATTATCTCACAGTTACTGAACACCCACAATTAATTCCATTTTTCAAAAAGTCATATTTGCATCTGATATTTTCTACCTCACACAGCATAAAAGGACCATGTGAATTACAGTGACTATAACGCTGCCATCATTATTCATACAATTCCACAATTAGACTTGCCAATCATCAGCTTAACTCAGACTATTCAAAAAGATACCAAACCTTTTTTGTTCTTTTAACAATCATGACAGTATGGCTATCAGATCTTACGAATGACCTTCAAGTGCAATTTAAAATTAGGGAACGGCGCTAATGTGGGTGAGCTGTTCAGTGTGTGTGTGTGTGTGTGTGTGTGTGTGTGTGTGTGTGTGTGCGTGTACGCGTTTGTGTGCGACTGTGGTTATGGTTATGTGTGTGTGTGTGTGTGTGTGTATACATGTTGGTGTGCGACTGTGGTTATGGTTATGTGTGTGTGTGTGTGTGTGTGTGTGTGTGTATACATGTTGGTGTGCGACTGTGGTTATGGTTATGCGTGTGTGTATACATGTTGGTGTGAGATTGTGATTATGGTTGTGTGTGTGTGCGTGTGTGTGTGTGTATACATGTTGGTGTGAGATTGTGATTATGGTTGTGTGTGTGTGCGTGTGTGTGTGTGTATACATGTTGGTGTGAGATTGTGATTATGGTTGTGTGTGTGTGCGTGTGTATATACATGCTTATTTGTGTGAATGTGTGTCAGTGAAAGGGCAGCTCGCAGGCCCTTTATGGCCTACAGTGTTCCACACTTCCTGTTGTGACTGATGAGACGCATTGGCTGTAGCCGTCCCCCCGGGGGCCGCGGTCCTGCCCGCCCTCCCTCCTTCCCACAGCCGGGTCCATTCACTGTCGCCCCGAGCGCGCACCCCGCTGCCCTCTCCCACAGTCCCCCCGCTGTCGGCCGAGCGTGCAGTCATTCGCCGTGCGTTTGGGGAGCCTTCCCGGCATATCCCAGCCAATCCCCGGGGGGCAGAGAGAAGGAGGGCCTGTAAAAAGCCCGCGCTGCGGACGGGGGGGGGGGGTTCGCCGCGCTCCGGGGGAACGGCGCTCGTCCCTCCCTTCGTTTCCAACCCCGCGCACGTCCGACTGATCGCCTCCTCTCCCGCTGTTTATCCGGCACGTGTCCTTTCATCTGCTCCCAGATAAAAATAACCTTCCGAGATGAAAGGCGCCGATGATGTTAAGTCCCCCTATTTCCAGCGCAGTCGCAGCGTAACTCTGAGCGACTACCTGGGATGTACGCGCTGACCCCGTTTGCATGCTCCTCTGACACACTGCATTCCACCCAGAGTGGAGCAGGGGAGAGTGTAAAATGTCACCTCCTTACCAAAATGTTCAAGCAGCATTCACTTATTGTAATCCCCTCACGTGTATTCTATGTGCCGCAACACAAAATTCCTGCATAAAGATATGTGTTATATGCAGAAGCTGCCTGCGCATTAGAATTATCATTCCCTCCCTAGATGATGCAGAGAAACAGAATCCTGCAGTGGATCAGACAGGATCTCCGTTTTGTTTTTGAAGGATGGGAGAGGGGCGGGGCTGGCGCTCGGTGAAGTGCTTTATCATGCTTCAGTCGGTGGGGTGCTTCGTCAGCACCACCTACCCAACCAGCCCCCCCCCCCTCGTTGAGCTGTTACACAGACACGGTGAGAACATGTTACGGTCTGGAGGCCTGATTAAGAGGGTTTGGAAGACCATTAGGGAGGAGAGAAAGCTAGATGGGCTTTCTGCATGTGCGTGAGTGTGAGAGAGTCTGTGTGTGTGACAGAGACAGTGTTTATATGTGTAAAGCAGCGGTTGCTTACTAGCTCTGTAATCCATACGCACTTTGATCCGGATTTTGCCATGAAAGAGGGCTGGGTGGTGGTTGTCTTTAGTAATGGGCAGGTCTTTCGTTAGAACAAACAAGGGAGGTTGCTACGCTAACAGCGAGCCCAAAGGTAGTCCAGTCCAAACCCTGTCCAGTCCAGCCAGACTCAGAGTGGTATTTACGGAGGCTATACGCAGAGGGCGCGGGCGTTGTGAGGTCACGAGGCCCTGAGAAAAGCGAGCGCGAGCGAGTCCGATACACCGGAACGCCGGTGCACTTCCGATACGGCGAGGTCACCCGCACGCCCGACTGCTGCCGACACCTCCTCGACCCGATTTAAGTGGACGGGTCAGAGACGGGGGCCTGGGAAAGCCCGCCTGTCACCACGAAGGAGCCGCGAGACCGCCGGGCTGAGGAAAACACTCGCAATTCTTTAAACGACGGTTATTCGCATCGTTCATAAAGGTCATACCTCAACACTTACATTCACTTCTGCAAATGAGTCAACGCGCTTAAGGCTCCGGTTAAAGACGGAGCATTCCTAATGCCGCAAAAAGTGCACTGGAACGATCGGTGCAGAGATCACGGCTCTCCTGACGCTCGCCCGACCAGTCTCTCCTCCCCCCTCGCCACACGTTCGCCGCCTGCGAGATAACGGCTGCCTCTCTTTTGCTGTAATTTTCCGTAATTTGTACCTTAAACCCGAGCTTTTTGGAATTTTTTTCCGGTCATTGAGCCCACCTCGGAAGAGAGACAACAGAAGCGCCGCCAAGCGTCCGAGAATTAATGAGACCGGCGCTCAAATCGGCGAAACGTCGATATTGTAGTACTCGCCGGTGATAACGACCAACGTGCCGTTATTTATTCTGACTCATCCATCCCTCTCCTCCCAGCGGAAATAAATTATTTCTCAGTAATCCCGAGCAGGCGAACGTGATTAAAATTCATGCGTATTTAAACGAAGCAGGTTTTAAAGTAACAGCTCACCGTGTCGAGAGCCCGCAGTCGAAAAGCACAACCACCGGCTGCCAATATGAATTTCGATTTGCAGAATATTTCGCCATTTGAGGGCGAAAGACCCAAGGAGATGGTGTGGGAGTTGAACACTGTCCACTCTATTGTTGCGGTCATTTCCTCACTTTTACTCGCTATACTAACAAAACCCTTTAAAATGCCCTGTGGGGAAAACCACGGAACAGTCACTGAAGGATGAGATTTAGCATTCTCAAGCCTCGATTTTGACTTCAGACACTTATACTCGATCCTTATTTATGAATAAACTCCGTCCTATCAACCGCACTGCCCACAAATAACAAAGCCTGGTTTTACCACGAGGACGCAGGAGCAGGCATTCCTCGACTCTGGGCAGTACTCATTTTACTATTGAAAATGAATTAGTGATGGTGTTAACGGATAAGTTCCCCACAGTGCATTTAATTTCATTACTGGACATCTGCCACGCCTTAAGACACCGGTTGCAGAAAACAGTAGTTTGTGGTTTATCCCCTGTAATCCTTTAATTTTGCTGACAGCGTAACCGAACGGTTCAGGCTATGCTAATGGCCGCTCTTGCCTTCTGCTGAATTCTGTACATTCCTTTTGGAACCATTCTAACAGCACTTAAACCAAGTGCATTTTGACACAGATCAGGCATATTTCACTCACAGAGATACTGTGAGCCCAGTGTGTGTCAGTTGGAGGTTTATTATTGTCTGTTCTGAGGAATAGACAGAATGCGACATAATATTCAAACCACGGCTGATGAGAATTAATCAATTGCTTAGTTTGAATGGTATTCAAATTCTTTCTATTTAGCAAAAATATACGAATGGAAATGCACCGTTTTATTCCTTATTAACAATACTCATTAAGGAAGTCAAAGAACCCTGTGTAGGATAATTAAATATAATTAATCAATATTTTCCATTTTCATGCCTGATAGTGTCAGTGAATGCAAATCTCTGCGGTGAGTCATTGCTCACACAGACGGAACACACATACACACACACACAAACACACAAACAAACTGCTTGGAGGAAAAAGTTTGTGTCAAGTTATTTGAATACTCAATCTCGGGAGTCGCAGAATATTTGAATATCAAAGTCATTTAAATGCACAACCGTAGCTTGTAGTGAATCCGCCTCAAAGCAGAGCACAGTGTTGATGCCTCTGTGAGACGATGTCTGAGGTAACGGGGGTAGCGATGCTAGCAAGACTCACTGGAAAGTTGTTTTTTTTAAACCGGCTCCAAGGACTCATGGGACCAATAGTGATGGCTAAGATTTTTCCCAGTGTGGGCTCACTCAGAAACAACAACAGAACCAAATACAACAGCATCAGTACGGGCAGGGGAAAGCATTTCTACAGCTGCAGAGCAGTACACAAAGTACACTGTACTGCACAAAGGGCAAAGACAGACCGCTGGCCTGTCTGCGGTTGGTCTGTGTAACAAGGTGTTGCAAATGAACCACTACTAGCACTGAAGTCATAGATACTGTCCTCAATCACCTCTCTAAAAGCCTCAGCGTACAGTGTTGCGCGGGTGGGGGCTCAGACGGTCTGTGCACCCCTCTTACCTCTAAAGCGCTGGTAAATATACAGCAGGGGGGCCGGGCAGATTCTCTCTCATTGTGTCAGTTGCTTCTCACCCCCGAGTCATGAGTCATGAGTCATGCGCTTATTGATCATATCACGCCGCAGCTCAAATGAACTCTGATTAAAGACCGCGCTGATCCACGGCCCACCTGCGACGGCTTGCAGTCGCTCTCTCTCTCCGTTTCTCCTCCTCTCCTCCTCCCTTTTTCTCCGCTCATTCTCACGCGGCCTCTTTTCCGCCCACCACCTCTCCGCGTACGGTCAACTGAAAGGCGATCAAACCCCCAGGTCTTTTAGGTGTGCGGAGGTGAAGCCTAAAAGTTTCAATGTCACTTTTTCTTTTTTTCAATTATAAGCATTGTATTACCCACCCAGAATTGTGCTGTAACAGAGTGCAGAAAGGACGTCAGAGGGCTGGATGTGAGACTTCCTGCAGGTGCTGCAGTTCAAATCATCGGACAGATTTTTTTGAAGACTTAAGAGGAGCTAGTACTGATTTGTAATTTGGAACTCCACAGGAAGCACCCAGGAGCTAAGTCATTTGATCTGTGTCTGTGTTTAGAGTGACGATCAGGCACCTATGCACTGATACCACTAGTCTGCACCGTGTTGATTCTGAAACATCTACAGGCTCAAATGCTAGCGATTAGCTGTAGCTTGACCATGATGAGAAGAGGTACACAAGAGACTTCCTCAAAGACCTCAGACTCAGGCGAAGACCATTATAAGTTCATAACTGCTGTATAAGTGTAGTTATATTTAATTCTGAATTTATTACTGATAGCGTGTCTGTAGTGGCAGTTTGGACAATCGTTTGTTCATCTTATTTAAAAACATCCTAATGCTAGTAGAAGGGAAAGTGGTTTAAAATAACAGCTTGGAAGTGAATAAATGAATGCTAGCAAAGAATAATTAACAACAAGTTAACAAAAAATAAAATAAAAATATTTGTTCCTTTTTAATGAACAGAACGGTGGTGGTCACATCTTCACCAGTCTACAGTCACATAACAATCCATTATATTTCATTCAGGCCAATTATTATTTGCTTGGATCACAATTCTGCTATATAGATTGCTAGCCATTGCTGCAGTTCCTGAGACGAATAGCCAAATGCAGACCTTGGCTAATGGATTTCAAATTAAAATCTTTTGATCCAGAACACTTTACCCGTCTCGTCAAATCAAGTATGAACTCTGTGACATCAACGCAGCGCCACAGCAAGTACTGTACAAGAACAAAGGTTTGAATTACTGTGTGAACTAGTACAAAGACAAAGACTTTGACATCAGTGTTTTTAAATTTATGCACGGTATATTTTAAGCTTAAATAGAGTATGGTAAGAGGATTGTGGAATATTACAAAAATCGAGGATTACTAACTTGTATTAAAAAAATTAATGGATGAAATTAATTTAGGTCACATCAAAAATGTACAGACTCAGGCCTGTGTGACACTTTTCCCTCTTTGACAAATGTATAATGTGCTTAAGACTGAAGAGTTTCACGTGTCTGACAGCCAAAGAACCACTCTCCTTTAAAAAAAGATCAATATGGGCTAATCACTGCCAGGACAGCCTGATAGAAAGAGAAAAAAGGAAAGGCAGCCTCGAGAGCAAACCGAAGAGGTGTCTCATCAGGAAAACTCATTTAGGCGACGGTGTCTTGGCTGAGCAACGAAATGCCCCGCGATGCTCCCACAGGACGGACATCTGTTTGGCAGACTGCGGGAAAGCGGCGGCCGATGAATTAGTGACATTTGGCTTAAACGGGAGCTCAATAGCCGTGTAATATCAGCTGGTTATCACTGATCGACCGAACAACCTCGCTCGCTGCGAACCGTCTAACCTTTGATGTGAACCCGCATGCGGGCGGCAGGCACAGCAGAGTCCTTTATTGGGAGAAGTCGGGGGGGGGGGGGTGAAATATGGGCTAGGTGTGCTTTCAGACTTCTCTGGCTCAGCGGAGACGGTGTGGGGATATTTTCTAAAGCCCTGTTTACAAGCACCATGGAGTAGAGCCCAAGGGCACAGACGCTTCAATCCAGGGACTGCAAGGTTGGACATAAATGGGAGTTTACAAACACGGGGGTTATCGAATAAGCCTTGTGCCTCTGAATGGCACTGCTTTCCCAAGAACTCATCTAGGAAGACCCCAATCCTAACCCCAACTATTCTGCACGTAAAGCTGGGATGGATCTATGATCATTGCTTCTAGGCGCCGTGCATTTCCACCAGTGTTGTCTATACCAACAAGGATTTACGCACACAGTAAAGACATGCCATTCGTTAACGTTACTTAAAATGTCCAAATCAAGCATAGTGGGAGGAGTCAGAGATCGTATGGAGGAAAGTTATGCAGAGAGATACAGAGGAAAAAAAGATATCGATAGGAAATGAGAGAAAGAGAGGGATGGACAGACAGACATGAAAAACAAAAGACAGAGATGGGGTAAAGTGAGAGAAAAAAGAAAGAGAAGATAGTGAAATGACAATCGGCATGCTATCCCAGCCCTCTGCCCAGCGTGACATCACCCAGGATATGGCCAATCGGCACGCTATGCCTGCCCCCTGTCCAGTGTGACATCACCCAGGGCCAGGATACGGCCAATCGGCACGCTATGCCTGCCCCCTGCCCACTGTGACATCACCCAGGATATGGCCAATTGGCACGCTATTCCTGCCCCCTGCCCAGTGTGACATCACCCAGGATATGGCCAATCGGCACGCTATCCCTGCCCCCTGCCTAGCGCGACATCACCCAGGATATGGCCAATCGCCATGCTGTGCCTGCCCCCTGCTCAGCATGACATCACCCAGGATATGGCCAATCGGCACACTATCCCTGCCCAGCATGACATCACCCAGGATATGGCCAATCGGCATGCTATGCCTGCCCCCTGACCAGGGTGACATCACCCAGGGCCAGGATAAGGCCAATCGGCACGCTATCCCTGCCCCCTGCCCCCCTGCCCAGTGTGACATCACCCAGGATATGGCCAATCAACACATGATCCCTGCCCAGCATGACATCACCCAGGATATGGCCAATCGGCACGCTATCCCTGCCCCCTGCCCAGCGTGACATCACCCAGGATATGGCCAATCGCCACACTATGCCTGCCCCCTGCCCAGCGTGACATCACCCAGGATATGGCCAATCGCCACACTATGCCTGCCCCCTGCCCAGCGTGACATCACCCAGGATATGGCCAATCGCCACACTATGCCTGCCCCCTGCCCAGCGTGACATCACCCAGGATATGGCCACTCGCCCATGCCAAAAAAAACATAACAGCAGCCTGTTCACAGAGCCAATGATGAAATATGGGGGGGGGGGGGGGTGTACGCTATGATTTCAGCGGGTAAATGTCTCACCGTTGCTTTGGGGATATAAAGTGTATGAAAACACATTGGAAGAATAAATTAAAAAATTCACAAATGGAGAATGTTACAGAATGTTGCCCGAAATATTAATTTGGTTGCCAGTGGTGCACAGTGCACAGCTATGGTCATGAATAAGATATGGCAAGAGTCTCTGAATGATTTACGACAATGGGCCCTTCATCGCATCCTGCATATGTTGGCTTCCACTGTGTTATTGAGAAAGAATAGAACGACCTTCCCAGCCTCGGCCTCGTCAACGTGCAATCTTCTATGTCCTTGGCATCGCAATCAAGCTACTTCCATCCGTGCAGAAATAACTACTCTCTCATCCAGACCTGCATCCCTCTAGCGTGCCAACTGCAGCAGAAATTGAGCTTACAGGTGTATATATAAACCTGTGGCACACATTCTAACTGAATTATAGATTGTGGTATAAATACAGTACAAACCATCACACATATTACACGTTTTGCGGAGTCATCCATGAGCAGCCATGTCATCTGCTGTATGTGCAAACATGCATTTGCTGTAATGACATTTTCCTCTGAAAATAGCAAACTGGGAAATGAATAAACTTCTAAAGCTCAACCACAGCAGTGAAATAAAAACCACTGAATAAAACACAACCGATTCAAGTCAAGGAGACCGACTTGTGCATTAATCCCACCAAATGATTGATGTTATATGGTTTACCAATATTATTAAATGTGCTGCATTACTGAATGGCTTGCTTTAGAAAGATAGCTTAAATAAATTAAATTAGATCAATAATTGGTTTCACTGAATTACATTTTGTTAATACTTATGTTGCAATTAATTTTTTTTATTGCTGAAAGATAAATTAGAATCTTGTAAGAATAAGCAACGTAGCTATGCAGAATCCCAGACATGATAAATCCTGACATTCACAGGACCACTTAAAGGGCCACTAATCAGTCCGTTCAGACTGTAAAAATGATAAGATACGTTCAGATGAGTCACCTTTTCACACACTATAGTCCGTTGTGAGAAATGTTCATTAAGACGGGAACGTTCTGGGTCATTGCGATGGGCGTGATCAGCATGACGGCTCTCCCGTTTCAGTGGCTTTCTTTGCGTGCGAGAGAAAGTTATTCTAAGAAATGAGGGAATTGCGTGAGATGACAGCAGGCCACTTCTGCAAATCCTTATTTGTGGATCGATTCCCTGGAAGCGGACACTGATCCCAGTGCTGACATCGCATTTGTGAAGTTGCCTTGCGTTTAAGTAGCCTGAGAATGTGTCGTGACCGGTCTAGAGATAACTCAGGACCAAACAAAATCATGGATGTGACACTTTAGTGTAAATGGTAAATGGCTGGGGGAACATTTATTGTAAATGTGCTCTAAAAACTACAGTTCACAGAATCCTCAGAATATTGTGCTCTTGACTAATTTCTGTCCATGTGAATAACCCTGGGAAAACTTATCAGGACTGATCTCAGGTCAAATGGATCAGTATCAATAGTGTAAAAAAACATGGTTGTCTAATGGCTACTTCACTACCACCTCTTTGGTCTCCTGGCACTGGCAATGTACATTCCGCCCAGGGGAATTCACATTGTATTAAATGGATTATTATGTAAAGAGCTCATATTTTAATAGTGATTAAGTAGACTGTCATGACAACTACCAGAAACCTTTTTGTATGCAAGCCCTGATAGACCACAGGCCCCAGGGGGGTAACATCCTGGGAAAGAGAATGAGAGGCAACTGCCTTGATGTGCAAATACACCATCATGAGAACAAGTGGCCTGTGCCTTCCCTGACAATAATTGCAATACGTCTAATGGCAGTAGCGCTATGGCGGAGGTGGCAACACTAGATCAAATGCATCTTAGCTCAATAACTCGTCTCATGTCGTTATAAAAATTGATTGGCGCCCAATATTTTAATTTTTTAAATTAGGATTGTCATCATTATCAATACTATATTACCAGCGTAATTTGCATGCATGCCTCAAAAGTCGAGAGTAAAGCATTCAATACACTGAGTTTAAACGTAATGGTTTGCAAAATATGCCACTGGTAATTGTTTATTTTGACGAGTTCTCTACAATCGTCAAAAGTTTGGGTAGGAGATGTTGGTGGGTCTATGAGAGGCGACGCAAAACATTTTGATACAGCGCCTATAAGCAAAATTCAGAAATAATTAGCCTGATGAATGTGTGAGACATGCTAAAGCAATACTGATACATGTGCCCGTCATACAAGCAAATGTTATTGTCTGTACTACATAAAAATATTACATAGTAAAGAAAAAATTAATCCAAACAGTACGGGAAATAATTTGATGTCAGTATGAACGTTTCTCTTACCAGATATTTCGGTCTGAGGAACTCCGCTTAGGCTAAAACCCTTGCCGCTGTAGAACTGCCTGACATCCGAACAGCTGCGGGCTTTGCTGCTCACATTGTCCCCGAAAACCGGACCGGCGAAGACGCAAAAAAGACAAACCCACAGTATATCCATTTTACAGGGGGGCGAAATGACCACCACACGGTTAAGTGTAAATCCGAGAACAAGTGAGAGTAATATTGGAAAGTCCTAAACTGCGAGAGGCATCCGCTCGGCTGACTGTCCGGTAACTGGGTGGTAAGCGCTGCAGTACGCCTCTAGCTAGCGGTGCTGGAGGACATCTAATACCAGCCTGTTCTTCTGAAATCTGAAACGAATTGCAAGTGTATCCTGAGACTGACTGCAAGAGTTTCAATCCTTCCGAAGGCAGCTTTGCTTCCGCACTCTAATACAAATGAATCAGGTTACTCAAATGAGTCAGTTGCAATGAATCATGTCAGGATATGGACTATAATTTTGTTATTTGGGAGAAGATATGGAATACCCGAAGAGGGGAAAGTAATTAGGCTATGTAACCCGAAATGCAGATAATTAAACAGAAAAAAACAGCGAATTTAACATGACATTTAACCGGTTTTGACATTAAACGAGAAAGCAATCCACCACACATATAGGCTATGATGTGCCGCGGCGAAGGTATGCGTGCGTGTGTGCGTGACAGAGCGCAAGGAGTGAGTGCAATTGCGTTCTCCGGTTGGCTTTATCGTGGAGATGCTCTCGCGGCACTGCCTCGTGGACAAGTGAAGGAGATGGGGAAGACACCACCTGCAGGGCATGTAGTTCGCGTTTCTGCGTAAGGAGCTTTCTTACAGGAAATTACATCAAACCAGCGGATCGGCCAATAGAGGGGGGATTATTTTTGCCACCACTCAATGTGGTTTTGCATGAGGCCGGGACTGTTTGCAGGGGGTGTACGAGAGTAGTTAACTACCTACTGCCGACCTATCTGTCATCGGACTACATGGCCTACGCTTTTTGGAGAAATGCTTCACTGTTGGATTGGTTTGGATGGGCTGCATGTAGCCTAGACTAGACGATACGTGGAACTCTATGCAAATTGAGAATCTATGTGAATAACCAATATTTACATGAAATTATTTGTAGTGCAGAGAACTCACCTGTGGTGCGAAAGAGAACAACATTAACCACGCTTGCGCAAAACAGGCGCTCCTCACTTCGTTACAGTAGCCCTACTTTCATTAACATTAGGCAATGACAGTTTGACTTGGCATCAAAACACTTTGAAGTTACTTCGCAATAACCTCACGGATCACATACGCAAAATTGTAGAGCACTCTTGAAACAATTGAATGAACAGTGACCTGAGAGAGAGAACCACTTCTGCTGCTCATCCGAACCTGAGGGGCAGTGGCGGACTCAGGCTGTTTGAAGGGCAGGGGCGAAAAGAAAAAAAGGGCACCTACTGCACGACATGGGGCCCCATCAGTGCCCAAAAAGCATCGCTATAAAAGCATCGCTATGATGCGTTATGTGTGCTGAAATAGTCTTCGTCCTTGATTAACATTATGTAGGCAATCCAGAAAGGGCACCCTTTGGGACACTGTTATGTAGTGGCAGCATAGAGGGCACTTTATCACGGCACTGTTTACCTTTGGAAGGGCATCCATAGGGATTGTCAAGTTTAGACAATTGGAAGGGCACCAATAGGGCACTGCATCACATTTTATCCACTAATAGAGCACTCATTAAGACATGTTATTGTATTTTCTTGCTATGTTTTCCTATGTGAAGGGCAGCCAATAGGGCACATACTCTCGTTTTCGCCACTCAAGAGGGCACTTAAGCGCGGCGTTTTCAACCGGGGGGGCACCAGGGGGGGGCAGTCGCCCCCCCGCCCCCCCTGAGTCCGCCAGTGCTGAGGGGTCATCCGAACCTGCTTTAACACCAATATCCACAAATGGCGCACTTTTAAAAATGAAGGCTCACTTAATTTATAGCCTATGCGCATCATCATAATCAAAGTCTACATGATGTGATCCAATATTCTGTTGATTTTTAATGTTGGGTTGACCTATGGAAGTTATGTAGACTGCCTGTATGTTCTCGTGCCGCTCTGTATTAAAAAAAAAAAAACAATATAAACAATATTTCAATATTTTATGGAATAAATATAATTTGTGATCTATATATCTAGTGGCATGCAACTGTAACAATATTATGAGTCGGTGTGAGAGACATTTCTGTATTTGAAGGACTGTTGAGGCACATTAGCCCACAGCAGCCTCTGCATACAGACCTGGGGAACTCAAATAACATTTCAGAGCGAGGCCGTTGGCAAAATGTGTGACATGACTTAGACCCACACCAGCAATACATATCTGTGAAATAAGAAATCTTAGCTCCCTCTTCACAGCAAAAGTGGACATCACAGTGGGTATTGTGACAGATAATATAATTAACTCTATAAATTTCCCAACAGTGATCCAACATTCTTTCATGTGAGTATGAAACGCAATCAGGGAGTAGTCAGGAAATGATCCTCAGATCTACAGTATTCTATATATACCAGCGCAGTATGGGAAAAAAACTTTCTTTGGCTGCTGGCCCGTTGCACTGTTTTGTGCTTGAGTTGTGCAGATTTAATTTCAGCCTTGTTAACTCCCGATATCAATGGGAAACCCATGTGCTTGTATATTTGGGAAGTGGGAAGTTTTCCTGGTGCTGTAAATGCAATGCAAGTTTTTACTTGCTCCATGTCTTTGTCCCCAACTCTTTGTGAATGAAACATCCCCCACCACAGGTTGTGATTGTACTTCAGAATCACGTTGACCACAAGCAAAATTGTAAGTGAAAAGAAAATAACATTTGTTTACTCCTCATGCACAGATGTCTCAGACTAGGAGGTGCTGATCTAGGATCAGGTTTCTCCTGTCCATGTCCTAACCATATCGATTATGAGCTAAAGGTTTAAACTGATCCAGGATCAGCCCTCCCATTCTAAGACACTACATGAAAATGGGTCCTGTTCGTCAATAGAAGGAGGCACTCTTATTTTTCTTTGATATGTTTATTTGGTTGTGTTCACTTTGATTCCCTCTGGACTGTGTGTTACACGGTTATATTGTAATCAGGGAACAGAAGTGGTTCACGGGCTTTCTTCAATAGTGAGTGAGCAAATACACATGGTCTTCCGCTGGTACATGGTTGATATTGATGTCCAATAAAAATGAGCATTTGTCTTTTAGCTTTGTTGAAGTTCTAGGCAGTTAGCACATCTAACACATCTCTCTACAACATCTCCCACCTGTCTTTCCCCCCATTGTTTACATACATTATGTCAATAGGAACTGTATTTGTCCATATCCTGAATTCAATTAATACATTATCATGAAATATAATTGCTCCAAATGTTAATCATAAATTTTTACTTTTTTACTCAGAGTGATATGAACATTATTTAAATTATTCTTCATTATTATAATCTAATTGGTCTTCTTAGCAAAATGTTAGCAATATGCAACAGTTGTTTTCCTTTATAACTTGCAAGAATACGTCTAAAACATTAATTATTTGCATAACCTAGTATGCAACTGTTGGGTAGGTGAGAACTGGTGATAAAAACTTATTGGCAAAGTGTGTCTAACTACAAAGTATGTCTGAGATGCAATTAAAAATTTTTAAAAAGTTCAAAAGCATAGGTCTCCCTGTAGTTTCACAGTGACAAATCAGCAACATCTACAAAATATATAAAAAACACAAAACTTCACAAGGTTGTGGAGGCCAGTAGGCAGCTTCTTTTGAGGACATGCAAAGGTTGAGGGCTATGCTATACTTTTCATTAATTGGAAATTAACTGCAATTAATCCAACAAAATTAATTAAACAGAAACTATTTCAAAGGTGTAGACTGAAGTTATGCCCATTTGCTGAATATTGAAAACCAAAAGAATAATAATGCTGGTATATATCCACTTCCATGAAGCACATTTCAGTTTGTATTTTCCTTGTCCGCCATATTGGATTTCCTGCCATTTTTAGTCATTTGCTTATCAGGAAAAGGCAGCATCTTCTCATTTGCATGGAACGTGGTGAAAAATAGTCTATGGAGTCGCACATATCATTTGTTAAAATTAGACGTTTAAGTACAACAGCATATGCAAATATGTGAATCGCATTCATTATCAACTGTTCTCAAAAATAGCAATGTACAAAAGTATCAATGTAAAGGTTTACAATTACAATGTATGGCCGTGTGAGTGATAAGCACTGAAGAGATCATGTTTGCTCTACTGCTTAGAAATGCGCAGAGCATTTTCTTCACCTTTCACTTTTATTTATGCAAGAATACATGAGGATATTGGCAATTTGACTTCAGTCTATCTGCAATGTGTGGACATCATTATTTTCGATTTGCAAAACCTTATCATCATACCACATTTGAAACAAATTCCTTAAAATGCATGGACGCCACAAGATAAGAGAACATGTTTTATTTTCAAATTTATTTGTGATTATAAAATATTTGATTGATATTAAAAGTAGTTTTTCTCACAGGCTCACCAGTGTGAGTGGAATTTAGCGTGCATGGTCACTAAATAGTCCTTCATTGTTTGTTTATTAGAAATTTGCCAGTAAATATGTATGTCACCACAGCCAATAAAATTGCATATGCAACTGAAAGCTCATAAATCCCAGCACGTATTTTGAAACGTGACTGTCTCTGCGGGAGGTGACGGCTTACAGTGCCTTGCGAAAGTATTCACCCCCCTTGGCATTTTTTCCTATTTTGTTGCATTACAACCTGTAATTTAAATTGATTTTTATTTGGATTTTATGTAATGGCCTTACACAAAATAGTCCAAATAGGTGAAGTGACATGAAAAAAAAACTTGCTTTAAAAAATAAAAAATAAATAAAAAACTGAAAAGTGGTACGTGCATATGTATTCACCCCCTTTGCTTTAATGTATTTTTAAAGTATCATATTTAATATTTGGTCGCATATCCTTTGCATGCTGTTACTTCCTGAAGTCTGTGACCCATCAACATCAAAAGACTCTCGATATCTTATTTTCAGGTACTGTTACAAGCGATACTATAACCTCTCTGCATTTGAATGGATCTCTATGGGAATTGGGGGGTGAGACTAGATTCAGATGTAAATTACGCTGGTACAGTATGGAACACATGACTGGCTAAATGGCAATAAGTCATCAAGGGTCTAAGGTATCAAACGAGCCCCAAACCATCACTCTGCGGCCACATATGGAGTAGATGTGGATGGCTCACTGCAAGGGTTATTTCTCCTGACTCATTTTCCTATAAAACTCTATGGGGAAAAAAGTCAGGAGAAGAAACCCTTAAAGTGATTAAAGCAAGTTTTTTTTTTTCATTTCACTTCACCTATTTGGACTATTTTGTGTTGGTCCATTACATAAAATCCAAATAAAAATCTATTTAAATTACAGGTTGTACTGCAACAAAATAGGAAAAATGCCTAGGGGGGTGAATACTTTCGCAAGGCACTGTATATATTACCCAGAATCATGAACATGGCACTGATCGGACACTAGGTGGTGCTAAAACAGGGAAATCAATTTTCATTTTTTTTAAATTGCTAAAAATCGCTACTATATCGCAGACATAGGTTTCGTAAGGAACAATTTTTCCTAACTATCACTGTCACCCATATTGGATTAATATTAATATTCTTAATGCATTTAAATCTCAAATACTTGTTAACCTTTAGGCCTACTACATTGATCCAAAAAGATGTGTGAACCTCGAACCTATCGAAATAATGAATTGTAAAAGAATAGCCGATGTGTAAAAATCTTGGACTCCATGAGTCAATTACATTACAGCTGTAATTTGGTTGTTGAATTATGGATTTTTTCTTCTAACCACTTGCAAAATCCAGTTATTGCTGCTTGCCGTTACATTTATACAAACGTTTGGTGGTGTTTCCACCATTTGGAAATACTTTATCATAAAAATGTCCCAATACAGGTAGTATGAGGTATAAGTATAAGGCAATATTAATACACAGCATTTCTCGTTTCCTCCCGGGAGCAGTTCAAATGCACAGAGCATTTTCAAACTTCGATTTCAATGCATTCTTGTCTACATGGCAGGACAGGCCATTCCGAGGCAGGCTGACAGGGTGTTCTGTTTGGAGTGTAACTAATGCAGAGCCTGACAGGGTCCCACGGTCTCTGAGCAGGTCAGTATATCTGCTGTCTGTGTGCTTACACTCTGCCCTCTCATGCCAAGATGCCTCAGTGTATCATTAAGGTGCCAAGTGCCAGCAGCAACGCCCCCCCCCCCCCAGCCAAATAAACTGACCTGCTTCAGCTGTCAGCATCTAGGAAACTTTGTGTGTGTGTGTGTGTGTGTGTGTGTGTGTGTGTGTGTGTGTGTGTGTGTGTGTGTGTGTGTGTGTGTGTGTGTGTGTGTGTGTGTGTGTGTGTGTGTGTGTGTGTGTGTAAAATTGCATGCACGTATGCATACATGTATTTGTGTGTCTGTGCTGGCAGTGCCAATTTAGCCTGGTATGGAATAACCTCATTTTAATATCAGAACATTTGAAGCAAGCAGATTAACAGAGAACACAAATCTCAATGACAAAAAGAGATCAAAATGAATACCTGAATATTTGTTTGAATTGTAATTAGCTCGTTATGTTTTCGTGTTCGCAACTCCTCCCAGGTGGCTCCATTTCCCCAGGAGGAACAGCATCAGTCCACAGCATCTCCCTTCTTACTCAACAGCACCCCCTCTGGTCGAACGAATCCCTGCATTCTGCCTGCTCCAGCAGCCTAATTTGCATAAACTCATTTGGCACAATGACTGCACTGTGCAGCTGATGAATTGCACAGGTGGCTGGCAGTTATGGGACATTCCTCTAATTGCAGTAGCACATTTCAAATTAGGGGAAAAAAAGGAAATGTGGGTTGTCATATTTCTCCAGCAGACCCTCCCAGTTTCATGACATGAGCACTCAGAATAAAAAAATTTTAAAAACTATTTTGCTTTTTTTTTTGCATAATGTACTCGTCCAGTAGTATAGTGTGATCATGAGGTGAAGCCACCTTATACGGTGCAGTAGTTTAGGGGATTTTTTTGTGTTCCTGGAAGATGAAAGTGAGCCCCGCTGTGGTTGGAATCAGAAGGGGTGTGATGGGTGGACAGGCTCTGTGGGACGTTACCCAGAGCCAGGCAGAGGTTATCGTACCATAATGCTGAGACTGTCACTTTCATAATGTCTCACCTGTGTCTGTCTGCTCAGGTAATGTCTCACCCGCTGCACGCTCAGCCCCTCCCTCTACTGGAGGCCAGTGTGTACGCACCACGGCTTGGGTGAATTGCGATCGTTTGTTTCGTCTTACTGTTAACCGCATAATTTAGAAAACCGTGGTTGCCAGATATTCTAAACAGTTACATAACTGGATAGATTTTTCGCTAGCAATAAACAAAACACCTGACAAGCAAGCTAGCGTTAGTTTGGTTGGCTTGCCTAGCTTGCCAATTGCTCCCTTAGCTACAGTATGTGTGCAGGCAGAATCTCACAAATACGCACGTCGGGTAGCGTTAGCAGATGTTATATAATGTTCACCCACTAATTTTACTGCACTTATCAAGTTTTCTAGCTTGTTTAGATGATCAATGCTAGCTGGTGTACTTAGGGAACCATCAACTACACTTTCCTCACACAAGTGGAGCAGCAAACATATTGACCTATACCTCTTTAGCCACCTTTATTTAAGGTGGAGTTCTTGTCATCAGTATATAGACAATGAACCCAGCTAGTTCACACTTAGATAAATACCTCCTTTAGTTTCTGTTTGTTGTGAAGGAAATTTCACTTGCCTCACAGGCTAGTGATCCTCACATCAGACTCGCGTGAGATACTCTCGCCACTGGGAATGAGCGAGGGGAGCGTCATTTCCAGCTCTGTATAAATGGCTGTTGTACGTATTATGGTCTGTGTATGGGCATTGCAATACAACGGTCGGCTCATAGAGCGTACACCAGTAGCACTGAACAGTGTGACTCTGGAAAATGTCCGACCATCTATGGTACAATAGTACACGTGAACTCGATGCCTGGAAATCAATTCTCAGATTGTTTTTCTGCAGAAATCAAGTGGCAGCGTTGCGGGCAGAATGACTGTGACCAGAGACCACATCTCGGTTTCCACCCTCCCATCTGTCCAAAGCACCCCAGTGTTTTCACACAGACAATGTTCACACTCTCATTCCATTTGCATATTTCCTGTGGCTGGGGGTGGCATGGCAGTATGTATTTGCTTTACAGACTCATGTACCAGTGGACTACACCCCCCCCCTTTTTGTATTTAAATTAGAGCAAATGAGGGAAAAGAACCGACAGGTTCTGTCTAATGAAGGATTGAAACCTATAACCTTTCCAAGCTTCCACTCAAGGGTGGTCTTGACAACTTACATACGGACACCAAGGTGAAATTGTCAGTCCTGTCAGTCAATAAATGGCGACGTATAAAGTGCTACTTTTTCTATTTAGGGCTTTTCAGCGTTTTATTGGACAGCACAGTGTGGAGAGACATGAATAACAGGAATGAGAGTGAGGAAGAGGAAGAGACACGCGACTAAGGATGCGTAGCCAGACACGAAGCGCCGATATGGCGGCCCGCCACGAGCACACGGACGGCCCCCCGCAGGCCCTGCCACCGAGACATCACCATCTAATGTGCTACTTTTATGTATAACGCACTGCAGGCATTCTGCACTGCTCACAGTGGGTCCTAATGTACTGCATGCTCATTGAATCCAGTAATGCAGCACTTGACCAGTAATGAACTACATTACCAATATTTCAGAAACTCGCCATTTTTCAAACGTGCATGTACATATCAGTTGGTGGGAAGGTGCATAAAATGGACAACAACCTCAATAGAATTAAAAAGGAGTTGAAATGAACAACAGCAACAATCGCAAAAGTTAAACACCCAAATCTTTTCTTCTTGGTCTTTAAAAACATTTTATTGTTTTTTGTCAGAAATCTCTACGGGGAAGAGTCACCTTTTCTCAGCCCTTTGACAGGAGCCAACCAGTCAATGTCAGCTGGAAGCCTCTTTGTTATTGTTAGCATACAGTATTCCCTGCATAAAAGAGCAGTGCTTGGGCAAAAAGACACTGAACCACACCGTGACCTTTCAATGAATGAAACTGGCAGAGATCAAGACCTGTCGCTTCCTTTTTAAAATAAGTGTAATCAGACCGAAAGAATCGCAGTTATACCATTGTGCAGGAGATTGAAAACATCTGGGTAAAAAAAATTTGTAGATGGATTTTCAGCTGTACTACATCACATTCTCATGGTCGACCGTAACCCTGTTCCAACACAGTGGCCACATATTCCCGGGGAACACTGAAAGCCAACCAGGGGTGACTAGGCAGCCAACGCATTCCTTTCCCAGGGTTCACCATGGCTGAGCTTTATAGGAAGCCATTGTGGGGATAAAAATGCTCTTGGGTTTGCATTAGCATTTTGTCAGCTATTCATTTGCAACATGTTTCTTGGCACCCTGTCTCTTGGCTAATTACAAATCCGAGCACATTCTCGTTCTCTAATTACAAGGAATTTGATTTTATAAATAAGCTTTTGCATTTTTGAATCAATCACCACATCTGCTGGGTTGTATTACCCACCACTGCTTAACTGGTAGATGCGGAAGACATAGACATAGCCTACACAATGAGAAGAGAGAGAGAGAAAGAAACGGAATATGGAAAATGAGACAGGCAGAAAAATACGAAGGAGAGAGGAAAGAAGAGAAAGAGGAGACAGATTTCAAAAAACGGGTAGTGAGATGATGTTTCTTGTTAAACTGAGGGTCAGAGTGCTTTCCAGCCACATTGTCACATACATAATTATGCAATCGTTCCCTTCTCTCTCGCGCACGCAATCTTCCAAATGCCACTTCCCTTCCTCACTGTGAAAAACATAATTCTCATAGTTTTCAGAACAGAAAAAAAAAAACTAATCGTTATGTTGAAAATGTAGCGTTTCCCTCTGTCGCAGATTCTCGGGGAGTGTGATTGATCGAGTGCCTGCATTAACGCTACACATTTCAACCATTTCGTCTTTTTTTTCTGCCCGTCTGTGCTGTGAACGTGGCGCCGCGGGCAGACCCCCTGGGGAGTTTGAGCCAGGCGTTCCTCCTCTCCGCGATCGGTCGAGCAAAATAACTGCCGCGGCGCGAACTTCGCCAGGGCGCGCTCACACGTACAGGGTCATCCCACCTGCGCATACCCCTCGCGGAACGGGAAGACGTTTAGCACTCGGCTTCCCCATCGCTTCACGGCTATTATTTTTTCACAGCTTCTTCAGGACTGAGTGAGTAGCCTACCCGTGAGTGACAGCTCTCTGTCCGAGAGATTTTTTCCACAGGACATTTCATGAACACCACGTTCATTTAGCAGACACTCTAATCCAGAGCAATTTAAATATAGCAGAAACAAATCTGCATTCACCTTATTAAACATAAGTAGACCTTAATAATCTTAATTAGCCTACACAGTATGTCTTTGTTTTTTTCTTTTTTCTTTAATTTGTTAATTCTATCTTTCTTTCTCTGTTTCATGACAAATTGATCAATGCCATTTCCAGTTTCTGGAAAATACACATGGACCACACAGGACCATACAGGCTACCTTAAATCCAATGTGTGGTGAATTTTACCCAGACAGACAACCTAGTGTACATGCAGAATAAACATCATATGACTCATCTTGCAAGTCAGTACAGAAATTAATTAATGTTTTTTTTTTTTTTTGATTACAATTTTAAATACAAGCAGCCCAAACCTTATGAAAGGTATATTTAATGTAGACTAATATATTACCTTAAATAAGTGTTGTTGGGAAAATGTATAAAGTCTATGAAAAGCAAATAAACAAAATATATAAAAAATTATAAATAACATACTAAAAGTAAAAAATATTAAGGAGATGTGACAAAATAAGCTTACATACGTTATGGTAAAATTATTCAATAAATTACTCAAGATATGCATACAATGGCATGAAATGTATATAAACATATATAACAGTAATGAATAAGTTATGCATTAATGGCGCACAAGTTCAACAGGTGTCAGAAATATATCCCTGATATTTTCACGTTTCCATAGAAACACATGAACATGTATGCATTTTGCATTAATGCATTTTTTGCGTCGGAGGAACTGGACCTTTTCCGGAGGAATCTTGTCCCTGCGTCCCATTACCCCATAAAGGCTTTACGGAGTAATTGCTGTTTTAAATTTCCCAGAGTCGGCGCACGAGTGTAAGCCTCCTACATCATTGATTTCCTATCATCACCACCCCTGCTATGTGACACCCTCGCAAGATGTACTGAATTCTCAATTGCTCTCGATCAATGAGCCCCTGTTTAGTTAGGGTAGCCCACCAGAACTCCCCCAACCTCCTCCCATAGCAAGAGTGAGAGATAGGGGGGGGTTGTTAATGCCATATACTGTATGTATTGAATAAAAACTGGATTAAAAAAAGAGTAAGAAAGGAGAGGGAATGAGAAAGAAACAGAAAAAAGGGGGAGAAAGAAGGGAGGGAAAGAAACTGAGTGAGAAAGAGATTGGGAGATGGGTGGATGGGATGGTGGGGGGGGGGGGGGGGGGGTTGAGGGGCAGAACTGTCAAAAAAGACCCGGTACGTACATGTAGGGTCAAGGGTCAGGTACAAAGCAGCCTATCCGTTCAATCTCCTCGTACCATTACCGAGACACCCATCCCGCCTCAAAAGCAACACAAACCACACCGTCCCTCCCACCCGACACTCTTCCGCACTTTCAAAACACCCACCCTCCCCTCCGTAATACAGTTGAGTTTTCAATCCGGCCCAAATCTACCGGGACCGGCATCGCCCAGGAGACACCTAGCACGGAGCCAGAGCCGGGCTACCAATCGGCTCCGGCGCGAGACATCCTGTGATGTATTTTCAATCTCTTGCCGCCGTTCGGGGGGCGCGTGAAATTCTCCACGCGGGCGACGGCAGAGCACCGGTCCAGATTTTAACGTAAGCTTTAAGATTAAACTTTCATACGTTTATTACGAAACATCAATCGACGGGTTCAGATTTAGGGGAGAGAGGGCCGGTAAAAGGAGAGACAAAGTGTGATAACAGGCGCGGCGTTAACAGAAAACACGGGGAGGTTTGGAGAAAAGAAATGATCGCTCCCAGCAGGTTCCACAGAAGAGTGAATCGGAGAGCGCTTGTAAAAAATGAGACAGAATGAGCAATCTTTACCGCATCCAGCTGAATCCCCCGCCACACAATGGCCAGGACAATCTCGATGAAGCCCTCTCTACAAAAGGGCCGTGGGGTGCCTTAGTCATTCGGTTCACGAGTGATTGGGAACAGGCTGAATAGCATGTCTTGCTCAGAGCAGTGCAGGCGAAGTTTAAGCAACACTTAGACTTGAAAAAGCAGGGGGTTCACTCGTGTCCTGGCTAAGATCCCAGCCTGGCTTTCTAAATCTGGCCATCTTTATATCCCTAGTTCTCTTGGCTAAATAAAACATTTTAATCTTCACCTCAGCTGGTGAGCGTTCTGGTGCAAAACGGACTCAGCGCATCACGCAGGTTGAAGCAACGCATCAAGGGGTGGACGGGGTGAGTCACCTGCCCTTCACTGTAAAAAGAAACACGGAGATCATGATTACAGAAATGAAGGTCATGTGTAAATGAAGTTCATCATTATTACTTTAGCATTACTAGACCTCGCCGTGTGTTCCTTCCGCCTAGAGCTGTCATTTCGTCACAAGAAACGAGAAGTACATAGAGCAGATCCATTCAGCGCCAAACCAAAATAATTATATATTCATTCATATATTAAATTTGTGAGTTATCCTGACAGAACTCTCATTTTTCTCATATTCACCTCTGTCCACAATATTGATCCTTTTCTGATCCACGGACCCAGACCCAGGCTCAAAGGCATCCGGGGACCCCCATCATAAGTTAAAAATGGTTATACTGTATTTTAAAAAAGGTTTTATGTTTTTTAAATATTTTTGCAAATCTCTATATAGTCATTGCATATCAAGTCTGACCAGGGACCTCCTACAGTACCTTCAAGGACCCCCAGGTATCCATGGACC
Source organism: Synaphobranchus kaupii (assembly GCA_029718625.1). Lineage (NCBI taxonomy): Eukaryota > Metazoa > Chordata > Actinopteri > Anguilliformes > Synaphobranchidae > Synaphobranchus > Synaphobranchus kaupii. The sequence goes on along the minus strand of CM056381.1, from coordinate 76,336,893 downwards.
CCCTGTTGAAAACTCTTGCACAATTATGCTTCTTTTAACTCATATCCGAGGTTATCTGCTGAAAATAATTCCTCTTTTAGGGGATTAATTTCTTAAAGAACTGTAAAAAAAAAAGAGATTAAACAGAAACAGAAAATAAGAAAGGTGTATTTTGACATACTCTGAACCATGTATTCTGTAATACCACAGTGTAGATACTGCAATAAGGTTTAATAAGTGTTCATAAGAGATTACAAAAGAAAATGGCAGGGATAGAGTCACAGCAGAGTGGCAGGGATAGAGTCACAGCAGAGTGGCAGGGATTGAGTCATAGCAGAGTTGCAGGGATAGAGTCACAGCAGAGTTGCAGGGATAGAGTCACAGCAGAGTTGCAGGGATAGAGTCACAGCAGAGTGGCAGGGATAGAGTCACAGCAGAGTGGCAGGGATAGAGTCATAGCAGAGTGGCAGGGATAGAGTCACAGCAGAGTGGCAGGGATAGAGTCACAGCAGAGTGGCAGGGATAGAGTCACAGCAGAGTTGCAGGGATAGAGTCACAGCAGAGTGGCAGGGATAGAGTCACAGCAGAGTGGCAGGGATAGAGTCATAGCAGAGTGGCAGGGATAGAGTCACAGCAGAGTGGCAGGGATAGAGTCACAGCAGAGTGGCAGGGATTGAGTCATAGCAGAGTTGCAGGGATAGAGTCACAGCAGAGTGGCAGGGATAGAGTCACAGCAGAGTGGCAGGGATAGAGTCACAGCAGAGTGGCAGGGATAGAGTCACAGCAGAGTTGCAGGGATAGAGTCACAGCAGAGTGGCAGGGATAGAGTCACAGCAGAGTGGCAGGGATAGAGTCACAGCAGAGTGGCAGGGATAGAGTCATAGCAGAGTGGCAGGGATAGAGTCACAGCAGAGTGGCAGGGATAGAGTCACAGCAGAGTGGCAGGGATAGAGTCACAGCAGAGTGGCAGGGATAGAGTCACAGCAGAGTGGCAGGGATAGAGTCATAGCAGAGTGGCAGGGATAGAGTCACAGCAGAGTGGCAGGGATAGAGTCACAGCAGAATGGCAGGGATAGAGTCACAGCAGAGTGGCAGGGATAGAGTCACAGCAGAGTGGCAGGGATAGAGTCACAGCAGAATGGCAGGGATAGAGTCACAGCAGAGTGGCAGGGATTGAGTCATAGCAGAGTTGCAGGGATAGAGTCATAGCAGAGTGGATTGTGCCTCCTCGCTGGCCACTGGGATTTCTTCAGGACCTTGGAGAGATGTATTCTGGGAAGCAACATTCCCCAAAGCCTCAGACCAGGAAAAGAGGAGCCCTTTCAAGTATCTTTGTCCCAAATTGTGGAAAGGTTCGCAAGTGAGGACCTACATAATGTTTAAATAAATCTGTCTAAATCTGGAGTGTCGTCGCAAGTGTGGCAGTTTTCCTGCCATCTGTTTTATCTTGAGAGCTCCACATAAATATCGAGCCCTGCTGATGTAGCAAATGCATTTATCTCATAGCAATAAAGTTTGAGTACCGCTAGGCATGACGAAGCAGCAGTGCTTGCATTGCGGTTAGAGCCTCAAACCTTCTACCTCTTTCACCTGCCACAGGCTTAACTTGCCAGAAAAGCCATTTCCAGGTGCCTGTCTTTGGATATGAGGTCTTCCTACCACTCTGTTTTCATTTAATAACCCAAAAATGGCATTGAATTCCACTGAGATATTGAACTATTATGAAACGTAGCAATTTGTGTGAAGGAGACCGTTGCCATATTTCCTTACAGACGGCCATTTTAAATTTGCCTGGGGACACTGCTGTATATTGGACACGGTGATGCATTTGTAGATTAATTAAACTGACTCGTGGCTCATCATTTGCGTGATGTAATGACACACAAACAAAACACACAAGCACATACACATTCAGTATATGCATTCATACACAGTCAAGATATCTTCAGGAATATCTACAGATAGTAGAATCAGGGCAAAGAACAGTGGAGGATAAAAACACATCTAAAAAATGAATGTGTGTAATGCTGGTTAAAACTAGGTAACCCCCGATGATACATACTGTATCATGTTTTCTCCCACTTGCCTCCCTTTGACACAGGGAGTAATGCCGTTAACGTGGCTTGTATCGGTATCCTCCATTCACAAATGTGCTCCTGGGGAGGTGGTCTATCCTCTTCCGTTTGCATCCAGGAAACGTCTAGCAAAACAATGTTTGTCCGTGGAGCGGCGGACAGCGGTTGGCCTGTGCAGATGGACAGGCATGGAGGATAAAGTGCGGTGATGCAGCTCTCTCCAAGCAAGGGACCTCTGCTATTTATGGAAAATAATGACTGAGCTGTGCCTACCAAAAATAAAAGTAAAATTTAAATTGGCCCAGCTTCGCTCCGGACTCCAGCCACCCAGACAGGAGATCCAGCCTGCCCAGGATTGTGTGTCCTTGTTAAAGTTCAGTGCACCAGCCAGCCAACAGTAGCATGCGTGCACCATCCCACCCACTCGTCTCCCGTCAGCTATTATGTGTTAGCAATCTGTATCTAGATAGACGGCGGTTGAAAACCAGAGTCTGATATGTAAATGATTGTTTTTATTTTATGTTTGTTTAAATGTAGCTTCATTATTTAGATGCAAAACAAAATTAACAAATGAAGTTCTATTCAATGAAATCTCTAAATACCATATACTGTTTCTCACACGCCCACACACAGGAACACACACACACACGGTTTTAAATCTCCCAAGTCTTACCATCACAGTGACTCATTGCTGAATGAAATGTAGCTATTGACCTCCTCCTCCATGTGTCCACTATGGTTATGTGAATCACATCTGCACAGCTGAATTTGCAGTTGCAGAAAGTACTGAGCTGACAGCACAAGTTCCACAGCAGAACTGCAGAGTATGTATGAGCCCTGTTGTGGAGCAAAGAGTACGTGCCCTAGTGTGGAGGAAAGAGCATGGGCCCCATCATGGAGCTGAGAACATGAGCCCTATCATGGAGCAGAGTATATGTGCCTCAGGATTCAACAGAGAGCATGAGACCCATTGTGGAGCAAAGAGCATGAGTCCCATTGCAGAGCAAAGAAAATGAGTCCCAGTGTGCAGCAGAGAGCATGAACCCTATCGTGGAGCAGTGTATGAGCCCTGTTGTGGAGCAAAGAGCTTTAACCCATTGTGGAACATGGCTCCTGTGATGAACAAAGAGTATCTGATAAGAAACAAGACATTTGGACCCAGACTGGACATGAGCAGGGAGCCGATGTCATAACAGCCGTCTGCTCGGAGAGCTATTTTAAAATCCTCCCTGCCTCAGCAGTTTGGGAATGGCACCGGCTGCTCCTCAATTAGCTCCCGTTCCTGTCTAAGCTGATCTGGCACAGGGGCGTACAGTCTGGACTGTCAGCAGTTTGGGAGCGGGGTTTTCCTGCAGAAATGATCGGTCCAGTGATTGACAGTCGTTTTCTGCTGAGGAAGAGAGGGGGGGGGGGGTCACAGTGAGACAGGGAGAAAGATGGGGATACAGACGTTTGGAGCACAATGATTTCAGAAGATAAAGTGATGTGCTACAGCGGTTTGAAGTCCAATTTGCTTAGTTTCAATACAGGTTTCCTTCTAATGTTCGGTCAAAATGTAATCGACCCCAAGTCGATCATCCAATTGTTCATTCTCCCACGTTTTTTTCAGATAACACCCACCAAAGTCATGCTTGACCACGTCATTTCAAAACAAATGAGCTGTTATGTAGCGATAAGAGCCAAACTGTGTGAACGTTGCATAAAACCGGGGTGGCCCATCGAGCTGAATTGCTTTGGGTAAATATCCAGCTTTATGAATGAATTTTTGAAAAAAAATGGAAAGAATTAATAGCCGCACACCCTGGATAAGAGCTCGCCAAGCAAACCATTGTAATCATCATCAGTGCGGCTCCAGGCACGACTGCTGAACACAGAGACAGTTTGGTGTTGGAATAATCGGAGTGGAAATGCTCACTGCATTATTTCAGTGGATTGTGGGGCAGAGCAGCAGCCTTGGTGGTTTGATCAGGGGGGTTTCCCCAATGACCTGTGCCCGCTGTAGCCGACGGCAGCTTTCAGGTTTAGGGAGAAAATTAAAAGACAAAGACTCCGGTACGGTACACGGCCAAGCAGACCCTTATACGTTTATTGAAATATCTATTGAAGTCTAGTAGTAAATGTTTCGTCCATTCCACTCGGGGAGAGTCACTGTTCAATCTTTTGCTCGGGCCAAACGATGCATTACGGGTAAGGCTTTTTAAATATCAGACTACTCCCTTCCTTTTGCGGTGGATGCTGAGGTGCCCGTCCTCCCCAAACCCCATTTCTGTCCACGATGCCACGATGACGGGCACACTGTGTATACCCATGCCCCAAATCCTTTACACCTTTACAACGTTGTGGGAACGTTGATCTGGCTGGAAGACGTCCTCCTAGTCCGACGGTGGATGGATGATTTCAAGCTCGCTGCTTCCCCTATCGACAGTCTCAGGTACTGCAGTCACAAACCCGGCTGCATATCCGGCGGCTACATTGCTTCCGGTCTGCAAACCCGCAGAGCCGCCTCAGCCTGTTGGGTTATGCAGTGGGTGAGAAGCTTTGACGTGTAGCTCGCAGGTTGCAGGTGGACCACTGCCATTGTCTTCTTGAGCAGATACTTAAGCACTAATAATCCAGGCCTACAAAAGTATGACAGTATACAACATGTAAGCTATACCAGTTACCCCTAGACAGGGACGCTTGTAAGTAAATCAATGAAGCCATGCAAAAACCTTACATCTGAGGGCCCTGTGTGTTCACTTTGGCAAATCTCAACAATTTCAGCTAGCCAGGTGAAGCAAGTCTTGCTTGAGAACGCAAGAGAGAATGCTGGCCTTTGCACATGTCTAACACACACACACACACACACACACACACAGAACACTCCCTCATCTTCTACACGGGTATCAGAGACAGCTGCTTGGGACCAGTCAATCATGCTGATCTCCTTGAAGCTAAAATCTGACGATAACAAAGTCACATAGAAAAAGACAAAAGACAATCAGCTGTAGTGTTACCATGTACAAAGCAAAGAGATGGGAACTGCAACTGCACAAAAGCTGACCAAGAAAAAAAAAAAAAAACACTTTTGCAACTCACATAGTGAGATTTGTGCTCAATGTACGTTAAAACTGAAATTTTGTGATAATCTCATCACCCCGTGCACAGTTCAATATCGACAAAAACAGTAACGGTTATATTTTGTGGAGTGTGATGACAGTCATTTTTCAACTTTAATATAGTGCTAAGCTCTGTACCACAGATGAGGCAAACGCTCCAATAAAACAAGTCATTTCTTATCATAGGGGATACTTAAGTAAGGCAGAAAAATCAATGGTTTCATTTTGCAGGAAGGAAAGATTTTCTGGAAAAAAAAAAGGACAGAGTGCACCCTTAAAAAGCCTGACCGGCCACACATACCCACACTTAAAACTCTGCGTTAAAAAAAGAAAGCAAAGGAGAAAAAAAAGATGTAAAATATATACATTTATACAGAAGCTATATGAGTATTCTTTGTGCATTTGATGCAAGTTAAGGATGCCAACATAAACAGACAAGGGACAGGAAAGAGATGTTATGGTATAATCTACTGAGCACACTCCGCCAGGACAAATTGCATTCTGCAAAAAACAAGAAAAGAAAAAAAAATATATATATTGCTATAGTACCCTAAGCATTGTACTATCTTCTAGTACTGCAACTTACCCAAGTTAGAACCCTGTCAGTACATACATATATAAAATCATGTTTACATTCACTCACGATAGTGAGTCACAAGCACTGCACAAGCTCTAATGCTAAAGTATTCAGTCGTTAAAAAACGATTCAAATACACTCTCATACATACACATTCACGAATATGAACACAGTTGTATTATAACACACACATATACACATATGTGTGTGTGTGTGTATACAGTATATATTACGAGACTGAAAAGAATTACAGTTGGCAAACTTAATAGTTAACAGAGTTTTTTTCCAGACAAACCCTGTCATTTATAAAGAAAGTAAACATTGCAAAAGGTGAAACGGTTTTACATAAAGTTGTAAGTTTTAAAGGTTCTGTGGTATTTGGTGAAGTTGACCCTTATGCTTATTAAGATGACATGTAACGCTTCCCTAATGTTGCTCTAATGTTGCAGCATGTGGTAACATCACTGTAACATCGCAGCCACATTGTGACAATGTTACGCATGATCCAAGTCATGTACCATAATGGGTACCGTAATACAACAAAAAGGAATACAATGCAACATGTTTGCTAACATAATGCGCAATATCTCGACCACAGCACCTACTTTAATGATCTTGATAATAAGGTAATAAAGATCACCGGTATTATCCTGGTATGGGGATGTGAATGTAATATTAGCAGTCAGAACCAGGGCAGTTCTGGTCTGGATTTTAAGAAAAACAGATAGACGGAGAGCGACAGATGAAGAAAGGATAACAGCAACAGCTATGCATACATCTGTGAATTAACTAAAATAACAAAAAAGGAGGGAAAAAATAAACATTTGCACAACAAAAATGTACAGACAGGGTTTGACCTTGGTTCCCTTGTAAAAAAAAACAACAAAAAAAACAATATCTCGACAAAAATGAAAATATTACATCCACAAGTGGCAATAAGTGTGTTTTTGCAATATTATAACATTACTATTGACATGTTTTTTTGGCATACATCAAGTTTATTTTTCCTATCTGCTGGATGCTATGGTTGAACATATACTGCTTTGTCATAAGGGGTGAGCTCTGTCTCTCAATAACTATTCCAGAAGTACTGTCACTGAGGCCCCCATCAGCTCAGTGTTAAGGCTGACGGTCATGCAGTCAATGTATAATCCATAAATGCAGACCCTTCACATTACCGTGGCAACCCACTATTACTGGGCACCAATAAGAATCCTACATCTGAATTTCTTTGCTGCCGGCTAACAAAGTGGAAACATTTACACAGTTGACCTGTGGGGGAGGTCAACTTTTTTTTTTTTTTTACCCTGGCTTTTGACCAGATAAGTATCCATCTTTTATTCTGCAGTACACTGTGGCTTACTGAAGTGCCTGTGGAACTGCAGTAAGAAGCCTCAGTGATTATTGGCTGTCGATTTCAACCGAGAACACTGGGTTCTACCCGGGGTCAACCTATACCTCAAGCATGCACAGAACCAACCCAAATACAGACGCAACACAATCAACAGCACGCTCTAGGCTGTCCTCGTTTACTGTACATTACATATTCATACCGGGCTAAGCGCAAAATGCGCTTACGACAATGGCAGACAGATGTGTCTTTCCTTCCCCTGCTAAAAGTGCTGGGCTCACACTGGTGACACCTGTTCTAGGTACAGTGAATGGGGAGTTAGGGTAGAAGCAGAGAGAGCGAGAGAGGTTGGGTGTTTGCCTCTTCTGCTAGGGACCAACACTTGGGAGAAATAAGACCTAAATCCTGTGTTTGTGTAGAAGAGAGTGTATGTATGTGGTTTGTGTGTGTGTGTGTGTGTGTGTGTGTGTGTGTGTGTTTCTACTCTGTTGAACTGAAACCATCTGAATCCAAACTCTTGTTTTGCCTTTTTTATATATATATTGTGCATACGAATATTCATCTTTCAATCCTCTGCTTTCAATATGAAATAAGCCCAAAAACATGCAGGTGCTTTATAAAAAGCTTTGGGTGAAAAGACGGGATCAAATGGCAATTAGATGGCCTTATTTCTTCATTTATGTGATTGTTTTACAAATATATTAGGGATTCCACAAGTCTGAAAAACAAATACATTTCACAAATCTATAAAACTTCCTGGATTAAAATGGAACTGATTCACTGCCATGCAGGCAGCCAGTGCAATGGTCAAAGCTTTGGGCCGGTGCAGTGTGGGATGGATCTTGAATACGCACACCATTGAATACACACACCTGTGTGAGCTATAGGTGTGTGTATGTGTATCTGTACCGTATGTGTATGTGTGTGTGTGTGCGTTTATGTGTACTGTATGTGTGTAGGTGTGTGTATGTGTGTGTGTGTTTATGTGTATGTGTACTGTATGTGTGTGTGTGTGTGTGTGTGTGTGTGTATCTGTGCTGTATATGTGTGTGTGTATATGTGTGCGTTTATGCGTACTGTATGTGTGTATGTGTAATATATATGTGTGTGTTTATACTGTATGTGTGTGTTTATGTGTATGTGTACTGTATGTGCGTGTGTGTGTGTGTGTGTGTGTGCGTTGGGGGAGACGGGTGCAGTCCATTACAGTGAGGAATTACAGTACAGCAGCTGAAGAGCAAATAAAAGGCCTTAAATCAGCCCGAGAGGCACTGAGTTCCCAAGCCAATGCAGAACAAGCCCAGAGAGAAGCAGCGGGACAGGAGCCAATCGCACGCTGCGGAACGACCCACAGTCCGTCCGGTAAGCGACCGCTCCCCCACCCAACCTCCTCTTCCTCGTCTCCCTCCTGTAAAGTCCCGTGCTCTGGAGGTGTGGTCCACACAGCATGTGGAGGGGAGGGGAGGGGCCTGGGGTTCGGGGGGAGGGGCTCAGAGCAGGGTCCACTGTGGCCCCAGGGGTGAACAGGAGAAGGAGCAGGGCCAGGGGGGCCGGCGCAGTGCAGGTGACGGGGGCGCCGCCCTTCGCCTTGGGGATGAGCTGCTGAGGGGGGACGGGCGTGGCCCGGCGTGGGGGGTGCGCTCCTGGCTCCTGCTCCAGAGCGACCCCTTCACTGGGGACAATCTGCTCCTCGTGGGCTGAGAGAGAGAGAGAGAGAGGGAAGGAGGAAGGGAGGGAGAGTGAATGAGAGAGGGAGAGAGAGAGATGGATAAGACAGAGAGAGAGAGAGAGAGAGAGAGAGAGAGAGAGAGAGAGAGAGAGAGAGAGAGAGAGAGAGAGAGAGAGAGAGAGAAAAAAGGTTGGATAAGGCTTTGCACCAGATCAAGCTATTATAAGAAAGTCACAACTATCACAAGCCTGAGATGGCGGAGAATAATGAGCATGTTTGGTCAAATAATGAGACAGGAACTGACCAGATGGAGATCAGAATCTGTATCTCCCTGACCGTCGGTTGACACTGGTTAATTTAACATGTGCTACATACAGAAAGAATGCTATTTTAAAACGGAAGTAATACGTTTAATTGGGTGTTCTTTTAAAGAAAAACTTTACAAATGCAGAAATGTCACTACCATGGTTCTAAAATAGTTTTTTTTCTTACTTAAGTTGTAAGTTCAGTTCAACAGAGTAGAAACACTCACACACACACACACACAAACGTGACTTGTCTCAGTTTTATTTTAAAGTGACAGTTCCTTAGGCAGTTGGCGACATACTTCCAAGTATGAGGTTTTTTGAGGCCTTTGCCACTGTAATTAAGGTGCTCTATAAGAAGGAACCTGTCATCTCCATAACAAGGGTCCATTTGACAGCCTTCAAGCATTATTACAGTCAATCAGAAAATAATCACACTAACAGGGCGTGCAGATTGAGAGCCAGTCTCCACGTCTCCCAGCTCTGGCAGTGTGCTGACTTAGGCGCACTCTGTGAATTAAGAGCTTGATCAGGTACGTACAGCTCCACGTCCTGCCCTGTCAGCTCGCCGGATGCTTTAAATCGGCCTGATCGAAGCGCATTAGCGCTCCTCCCAGGCCGTGACCGAAGCCTCCTCTTCATCTTCCCAAACAGTGGATTAGAGGAGATTACCCGGAGCCCAGGAGAGGCTCCTCTTCAGCCACCCAGAACCTTCCATCACTGTTCCTGGGTCAGCCCTGGAGACCAGTCAGCCATTTGCTCTGCTGGTGTCCGGCGGCTACACCCCGTTTTATGGGTTATAGTTTTGGGGGAGAATGTGTGATGTTTCACCAGCACAGATTCCATCGACCTATCTGACTATATATATTGTTGTATACAGTGCCCTCCACTATTATTGGCACCCCTGGTAAAGATGAGTAAAAAGGGTTATAAAAAATTCACCGTTTGGTGAATTACCTTAATCTCACACAAACTCAAGCTCTGGGGTTGATGTGGGGGAATACAGGCAAACCCACAGGGACTGGAATCTGTTTCCACAGCACAATGGACATTGTGGCTCTTGAGAGCAGTGGACAAAGGCCTCACTGATCCCCAGTCGAGATAAGGTCCTTCTTTATGCTACAAATCGCAAAACGGTCTTAAACTGGGCCGAACAGAACCGGAGTCTTGAAACCTACAACACTTTTACAAGCCACATTGCTTTTTTCCCCCCATTGTGCTCCAATTCTTCCTTTCTGTTTTTCATCACATTTGCATTCCCCAGTTTGTTTTTAATAATTCTCTCAGTAATTAAATTTCATTCTCTCAGTGTGCAATGAGCACATACATGATGCGCATACATCCTCTGTAACACGTGCAGCCAGCCGCCACGCCTCACCACCCAACCAGCTCAGCTGCTGTTAGTACAGCAGAGAACTGTGCTACTGGTGCAACTGCTACAGTCAAAACTGAAACTTTTTTTGTTGTAAAGCGCCTTGGGTACCTTGAAAAGCGCTCTTAAATCCAAGCTATTATTATTATTTATTATTATTAGAACAGTGGGCAAAAGGAGCTAATATTGTGCATTGAGGCTGGCAATAGTACACACTACAGGACTCCCAGCTACAGTCAGTACTGCTGTTATTATACTAACAACTACACACTACAGGGCCTCCAGCTACAGTCAGTACTGCTGTTATTATACTAACAACAACTACACACTACAGGACTCCCAGCTACAGTCAGTACTGCTGTTATTATACTAACAACAACTACACACTACAGGACCTCCAGCTACAGTCAGTACTGCTGTTATTATACTAACAACTACACACTACAGGACCTCCAGCTACAGTCAGTACTGCTGTTATTATACTAACAACAACTACACACTACAGGACTCCCAGCTACAGTCAGTACTGCTGTTATTATACTAACAACAACTACACACTACAGGACTCCCAGCTACAGTCAGTACTGCTGTTATTATACTAACAACTACACACTACAGGACTCCCAGCTACAGTCAGTACTGCTGTTATTATACTAACAACAACTACACACTACAGGACTCCCAGCTACAGTCAGTACTGCTGTTATTATACTAACAACAACTACACACTACAGGACTCCCAGCTACAGTCAGTACTGCTGTTATTATACTAACAACAACTACACACTACAGGACTCCCAGCTACAGTCAGTACTGCTGTTATTATACTAACAACAACTACACACTACAGGACTCCCAGCTACAGTCAGTACTGCTGTTATTATACTAACAACAACTACACACTACAGGACTCCCAGCTACAGTCAGTACTGCTGTTATTATACTAACAACAACTACACACTACAGGACTCCCAGCTACAGTCAGTACTGCTGTTATTATACTAACAACAACTACACACTACAGGACTCCCAGCTACAGTCAGTACTGCTGTTATTATACTAACAACAACTACACACTACAGGACTCCCAGCTACAGTCAGTACTGCTGTTATTATACTAACAACAACTACACACTACAGGACTCCCAGCTACAGTCAGTACTGCTGTTATTATACTAACAACAACTACACACTACAGGACTCCCAGCTACAGTCAGTACTGCTGTTATTATACTAACAACAACTACACACTACAGGACTCCCAGCTACAGTCAGTACTGCTGTTATTATACTAACAACTACACACTACAGGACTCCCAGCTACAGTCAGCACTGCGGTTATTATACTAACAACAACTACACACTACAGGACTCCCAGCTACAGTCAGTACTGCTGTTATTATACTAACAACAACTACACACTACAGGACTCCCAGCTACAGTCAGTACTGTTGTTATTATACTAACAACAACTACACACTACAGGACTCCTAGCTACAGTCGGTACTGCTGTTATTATACTAACAACAACTACACACTACAGGACTCCCAGCTACAGTCAGTACTGCTGTTATTATACTAACAACTACACACTACAGGACTCCCAGCTACAGTCAGTACTGCTGTTATTATACTAACAACAACTACACACTACAGGACCTCCAGCTACAGTCAGTACTGCTGCTATTATACTAACAACAACTACACACTACAGGACTCCCAGCTACAGTCAGTACTGCTGTTATTATACTAACAACAACTACACACTACAGGACTCCCAGCTACAGTCAGTACTGCTGTTATTATACTAACAACAACTACACACTACAGGACCTCCAGCTACAGTCAGTACTGCTCTTATTATACTAACAACAACTACACACTACAGGACTCCTAGTTACAGTCAGTACTGCTGTTATTATACTAACAACAACTACACACTACAGGACTCCCAGCTACAGTCAGTACTGCTGTTATTATACTAACAACAACTACACACTACAGGACCTCCAGCTACAGTCAGTACTGCTGTTATTATACAAACAACAACTACACACTACAGGACTCCCAGCTACAGTCAGCACTGCGGTTATTATACTAACAACAATTACACACTACAGGACTTCCAGCTACAGTCAGCACTGCTGTTATTATACTAACAACAACTACACACTACAGGACTCCCAGCTACAGTCAGTACTGCTGCTATTATACTAACAACAACTACACACTACAGGACTTCCAGCTACAGTCAGCACTGCTGTTATTATACTAACAACAACTACACACTACAGGACCTCCAGCTACAGTCAGTACTGCTGCTATTATACTAACAACAACTACACACTACAGGACTCCCAGCTACAGTCAGTACTGCTGCTATTATACTAACAACAACTACACACTACAGGACTCCCAGCTACAGTCAGTACTGCTGTTATTATACTAACAACAACTACACACTACAGGACTCCCAGCTACAGTCAGTACTGCTGTTATTATACTAACAACTACACACTACAGGACTCCCAGCTACAGTCAGCACTGCGGTTATTATACTAACAACAACTACACACTACAGGACTCCCAGCTACAGTCAGCACTGCTGTTATTATACTAACAACAACTACACACTACAGGACTCCCAGCTACAGTCAGTACTGCTGTTATTATACTAACAACAACTACACACTACAGGACTCCCAGCTACAGTCAGTACTGCTGTTATTATACTAACAACAACTACACACTACAGGACTCCTAGCTACAGTCAGTACTGCTGTTATTATACTAACAACAACTACACACTACAGGACTCCCAGCTACAGTCAGTACTGCTGTTATTATACTAACAACTACACACTACAGGACTCCTAGCTACAGTCAGTACTGCTGTTATTATACTAACAACAACTACACACTACAGGACTCCTAGCTACAGTCAGTACTGCTGTTATTATACTAACAACAACTACACACTACAGGACTCCCAGCTACAGTCAGTACTGCTGTTATTATACTAACAACTACACACTACAGGACTCCCAGCTACAGTCAGTACTGCTGTTATTATACTAACAACAACTACACACTACAGGACTCCTAGCTAGTCAGTACTGCTGTTATTATACTAACAACTACACACTACAGGACTCCCAGCTACAGTCAGCACTGCTGTTATTATAAGTAATGTTATCTCAGCAAGCCATACCACCTGGCAGCTCCTCTGTCTGTTTGTGGAGTTTTATTATGTTTTTATTAGCTGTTTTGGGAGGTGAGAGTACAGTACTTATGCCAGAGTTGTTAAGAAGACTCCTGTGACATGATTCTGACTGATATACACCCTTCTACTACGAGGCCATCACCTACAAATTCACCTTTGCAATATAGTGCCAAGAATATGGGCCGACTGACACCATTTCTTAGGGCCACTATGCGGCTGTACGACAGGATGGGCAGTTTGTCTTGCACTGCCCCTTTAAGTTATTTTGCAGTAGAGCGGTGGTTCCCAAATCTTTCCTTTGGCACCCCCAGTCCATCTCAACCATACCTGATGCAACTAATCAAAGGCTTGAGGTGGATCACATCAAATACCTGGATCTGGCTGGGGTTGCCAGGGGAGAGGTTCGGGAACCACTGCAATAACTAGAGGGACAGAATAAGCCTGGGTGATATAATCTATTTTACACTAGGAAATCTATGCACAGAGTGTATGTGAAATCAGGCCAGTCCAGGGGTATCTAACTCACTTGCCCAACGGGCTTACATACGCATTGGTCTGTCTTCCCACAAATTGCTCTTGCTTAATGTGGTATCATTTGGTAATTATCTGCTAACACTGACAGGGCTGAATTTCCAAAAAAATAACATTCCACAGGAAGTGAAAAGATTGGAGCAAGCCCAGCCCACACACATGGCCCTCTGAGAACTTGACTCATTGGGTTAGTCTCAGAGTGCAAGTGGGTATAGGCCTGTGTGCAGGAGATGCCGTGTACATGAAGATGTGGTCACAAATTCACTTATTTTCCCAAGAGTGAAGGCACTCTCAAAGGAAGGAGAATTTGAAAATCTGAAGTTTAAAAAGCCTTTTATATGCTAGCCATATCCATCAATACATTAAAAGAGACAATGAGCAATCCATTTAAAAAAAAAATTGCTTTAAATTTCTAATACTAGCGAGAAGTACCCTTTTCATTCAAAAAGCACCTTGCTGCCTACATCTGGAGTTACACTAAACAACATGTGAATATACATATAAAGAATTCTGTCATTTCTGCTCAAGGTTTTTATTTCAGTTGGAACAATTGGTAAAGGACATATTTAGACAAAGCATCTGTTTCAATAGTGAGTAAATTCGAAGTCCTTGCTTTTTCCCTCACATATGCAAATCAATAAGAGTAACAACAGCACAAAATAGACCTGAAAGAGTCTGGTGCATGTGACCATGGTGCATTGCCTCTGATTTTATTCCTTGCAGCAGAACATAAAAAAAGACATCTTTGGGAACCGTCCATCTGGGCCTTACGTTTAGAGGGGATGTATAAAAGCTGCCTCTAAAAACCTGCCGTTTTAGTCGAAGAGGAAAAATGCGGAAATTTCCACTTGTTTTGAGACGATCCAGGACTGACAATCGGCACGAGGGCTTTTTAGGGAAGCGTCCGCACTCACGCGGGAGGCTCGTCGGCATCAGTCGGCAGGGCGCGCACCGATCTCTCAGCCCTCCCCGTCACCAAAACCTCCGGGACGAGGAATAAATCACAGCGCGCCGCAAACGGCCAACGCGCTCCTAACACGGCCTCGCGGGACCCCTATAAAACCCATGAATCAAAAGTCGGGGAGATATCGACTTTGAAAGTGTGACGCGTGGCAACAGGAACATTAGCAGTCAAAGCGGTCCTCTTGCAGGCTGATGGGTTCAATCCGCCACTGCAATCCTGCAACCCCCCCCCCCCAAACAAATCCTTTCACGCCTTCCAGTCCTCAGGGCCTTTACCTCCATATCAAGCTTCTTCATGCCTTCCTGTCACAGACATAATTACAAGACAAGCTCTGAACGCCGTGCGACATCCCGGTTTGGACGTAGCCGCCATTCGGATTCGGCTTGAATTCATTACCGCCATTTTGAGCCGTTCGACGAGCGCCTGTTTGTAAGGACGTTCCAATTTGGCTGACATTTCCATTTTATCTGAAAAAGCAATCATTTACTAAAAACAGGGCGATGGGAGGCGATCGGCAGACCGGGGTAATTGAATTTAGATCGGAGATGGTAATTGCCCAGTTTTATGTTTATTCCGTCTGCTGAACGCGCGCTGCTGGTTGGAGGTCGGAGGCCCGGGCGAGCTGGCGGTTCTCCCTACATATAGATTCAAGTCACACTCCGCCCTCCTTTTGTGCTCCGTAGAGCTCTGCTGTTTTTTCATGCTCGTGTTTCATAGGACCTGAACACCCTGCGTGCTCAGAGGTGAATCTGAACATCGTGGTTTGCCGGAAGGGAACGGGACGGGACCGAACTCCGACAGACACCGATGCGGCGGTACATCGGCGTCGGGCTCAGCCAACCCGAGTGCGGAGTGTGAGACCCCTCTGGTTTTCCTTCCACCCAAACCCACCGGATCAATAATTAATGCACTTGACCGTCCCCTGGATTCAATCAAGATGGCTCAATTGCAAGGGGAAAAGCAATTCAATCAAAAATGAAAACAGATTTACGACAAAGTGACCGCTCGCCTAAAGATGTGATGTTG
>CM056381.1:76253320-76320223 GCA_029718625.1 Synaphobranchus kaupii | reverse complement strand
GATGTGATGTTGACTGATTAACCAGACAGCTGCACAGAAACACTGCGCCAGATTAATCTGGGAGGGTTAATTATGCTCCATCAAATAATATTTTCCCTTCGAAATGACCTGCCAGTTCTGATCGATTCCAGGGGCTCATGCTGAAGGTTTCCTGTGCGTTTTGCTAAAATATACAGATAACGTCTCGGAGCAGGGGAATCAACCCTGCATTAGTGAATACAGAACACAGCCGAACGACACAGACTGAAGCAGCAAAATGCTTCACTTTTATTTTTACTAAAGCGACTTTTTTTAATGTCATTTTAAACTCACTTGGATGTACCGTAGGCACCAGTGGCATTGAGCAAGCTTTCATGGTGACTGACAGTTAATAACTAATAAAACGAAAGTACTAACAAGCTTGCAAGGACTGCGGTTGTGAGTTTCTGATTTAAGATTTTATGGATTTAACTTCAGCTGTGATCCTGGACAGGCTTTTGTAGTTAGATAAATACGGCGTAGAACAAAGAGGCTGTAGCTCTCGCCGCTTATGGTCTATGAGTCATTGTGCTCTACAAACGCTCTAGTGGGTATTAGGAAGGGAAAATCATAAAATCGGGATTCTCAGGTTCCCTGGGATGTTGGCGAAGGGCGAGAGATGCGGTTGGACCATTCGTCTCAGCCCAGCTCTCTCCTAACGAGGATTTGGGTCGACGGCCTGGCCGAGCCCGGCCCACAAGAGCACATTTACAAGGCTTGCATACACTCCCTCATTTCAACGGGGTGACTAAGGCTATAGGGCGTGTGTTTCAGAGGGAGAGTGAGTGAGTGTATGCGCCCTTACAGACATGGAATATACTAAAAATAGACTCAAATAAAATATATATTACCAAGCAAAACTTCACAATATATGGGGCAAACATACTAATTATTACCACTTTGAGATACTACTATATATTCTTTGTCTAAAATATATTGTGTGTGGAGCAGCACAAGCGCGGTCTCTAAGATAGATACAGCATTGTGGGGGGGGCGGGGCTGCAGAGCCCAATCGATTCTGTGAGTAGCAGGGCAGATCAGTCACTGTCCTCTAAAGGCCACGGCATCGCCCAACAACCTCCCATTGAGCCTCCAGATTGCTCAACTACTCATCCCCTCTCAAGGATTCCCCCCCCACCCCCAGCAGCCAAACACACCGTTACTCCCTTTCACAAGGGCCTGTGTTTCTTTGTTACCAGGAGTCTTTTCCGGACCTGGCGACGACAGCCGTGGACGCACCCCACCCCTGATCACAGAGTGCCCACACGAGCATGTCACATTTTCTCTCCGTCTCAAACCTCTCTCTCCCTCCTCCTCCTCCTCCACCTCCTCTTCCTCCTCACTTACGGTCAACCTTCGCTCTATTCCCCCATCTCCTTTTTATTCGCTCTTCTCTTTCAATCTTCTTTATCTCCGTCTCTATGAATCCCTCTCTCTTCCTTTCTCTCACCTCTCCCCCGCTCTTCTCTATCGCTCTACCTAGTCCTTCCTTCATCCCAGTCTCTGGTTTAGAAAATGCCACGCAGGAGACAGCAGAGTGAGAATGCTACGATTGCAATCACTTGTCAGTGTGGAGTTAACAGTAGTGGAAAACATCAGAGTTACAGCTCTCAGGAATACAAAAATGCGATATGACCAAAAAGGCACAATTTGATCAATAAATGTAATGTTTTATAATTTGTATTGCAACAAAGGACAGTAAGAGAGAAAGCACCTTCACACAGGCATACCTACAGCACTATCCAAAAGGAAATCCAAAAATAGAGAAAATGAAAGAAAGAAGTAAAGAAAGGCGTCTGGGGAGCCATGGGGCAATCTGAAATGTTCAGTCTGTGTTGGAAGAAGGGTCGGGTTTCTGCTGTTCTCACTGTGTCGGGCAGCTCATTCCACCACGCTGAGGTGAGGGGATGTACGGGGGGGGTAGCAGATCGGAGAGGTCTGGTAGGTGTAGAGCGGACTGCTGATATTTTTGAAAACATAACAGGGCCGTCCCTTTAGCAGCCTGATAGGTTAGCGGCAAGGTTTTTTAATTTTATGTGAGCTGACATAGGCGGCCGGATGAGCAGAGGAATTACATGGCTGGAATGATGAGAAGTATTCAGATATAGCAAAGCCCTATGTTAAGCTATTCGGTATTAATTTAATCCTCTGGGGTCGACCATGTCGCCGGCGACATGGCATCGGTGGTCATACGCTTTGTTTAATAACTTAGCTCTCGTTTCGCATAGGAACTTACTGTGGTGTGAAGCCTCGCTTTGTAGCTACAAGTAGAGCCCACCCCCCGTGTTTCTAGACCAACCAGAGGTTTCTATATCGACAAGCTAATTGGAGGCATTTTTTTGCGCAGTGGGATGCAAGCTACCTTGCTACTCGTCGTTTCCTACACGAAGGTGATAGACTATAGGCAGATCCTTTTGTAAGTATATTTATGTACCGTTTGTGAAATGAAAACGAAAATACTAATGTTGTTCTGTAATGCTAATTTTATGCTTTTGTGGTCATTTTGCCATAAATAAAGTCTCCTAAAAAGGATCTATGATAAAATACCACACAGGACCAGTTTGTGTTGAAAGAAGATATGCAATACCCGATAGTGTATACCCCATATAGGCTTACATACTGTATATGTAATAGTAACTATCCAAGGGTACCAAAAATGGGGGAAATAGGCTTAGACCCCAGAGTGTTATTCGATTCCTTAAACATTTTTCTTTTTATTTAGCAAATAAGTGTTCTAAGTGTTCTTTTTTCACAGTTTACTTCGTGTGAGAAGTTCAGCAATCACCAAAATGTATTTTTTAGCTGTTCAAGGAACAAAAATCAAACCTGCATTCATTTTTTAGTCAAGGTTAAGGACAAATATTGACAGAAATCATGCCAATGTAGAATATACTTCATTCAATAGCAATCACTCCACTTGTTTTGCAAACCGGTCTGCAAATCACATTCTGAAGGACGCATTTCATAATGAGTTTTGATTGATTCAATGATTGATTTATTAAGTCACTGACAATCTGCTGTGGAGTGGCAATGGCATGCTGAAGGCCACTCTATCCATGCCTACAGAAACACACATTTAAATTCATTATTTGAGACAGCAGTTATACAACAAAGGGCACTACATTTTTAATGGATGTCTTAGACCTTGTAGCTACTCAGTGCCAATGTCCATGTGACTCTATAATAATATTTAATAATCAAAAAAGGCAAGTTTTCAAAATTCCCAATTTGGAAATTCATGAGGACATCTATAAATCAATTTTCAGTGGCCATGCCCTCAGCACCCTTGTTAACATGCACAGGCAGACAAACTACCCCAGTTGAGCAAAATCCCACCCCCATAAGCTTCCACGAAGGCGGCACAGCACAGGGGCGGAGCTCCAGCGCCTTCAATCACTTGACTGACAGCTCTTCATTAGTCACAACCCTGAAGAACAACCCGGAAAGTCCCACGGGGAGAGACAAAATGGCAGCAATCTGGCAGGCAGCCAGAAGACGCCGACATCTATCAAATTCTCATTCGTTTTTTTTTCAGTTCAGAAAAATGGCCGTTTTATGCAATGAAATGAAACATAACCGTAGAATAACCACATGATGTGGAGAGCGAATCTCCCGCTCGCCATCCGTAAGGATTTACCGCTGTTGGTTTAACAAGGCCTTCCTGCATGTATTGTGCTTGTCGGAAACCATTTTATTGTTTCGAGAACCTCGGAGGGCCTTCTTTTAATCACTGGCAATTAATGTTTCAGCTGCTGACTGACACTGGAACGCACTAAATGAAATGCATGCATCCCCCCCCCCCCCCCGGGCGTTCTGCCCAATACTTAGCATGCTGCCGGAATTCCTCCCAGGTGAAATTGTCATCTGGGATTAGGGATTATTAAATGGGGGAGATAAAAGCAGGCGAAAACCGGTGGAATCCCTCAAAGGGCGAGGGCGGTTTTCAAAGGCATGCCCCTGCCCCCCACGCCGCAAAGCTGCGGATAAATGCTGATGTAGGTGTTTGAGCCTGCCTCCTTACACACACACACACACACACACACACACACGCACACACACACACGCGCACGCACACACACACACACACACGCACGCACATATGCATATGCACACCCACGCACACATACGCATACATACACACGCACATATGCATCTGCACACACACACACACACACACACACACACGCACACGCACACCATACGCATACACACAAACATACGCGACGTGCAAGTACAGTGCACATAAGCGCGAACACACAGAGCCAAGCTAAGGATAATAAATACAGAATTCAGCGGCATGCGGACGAGCCGAGCTCTCTGTTCTGTAAATAGTGTGTAAGAGGGGCAATGAAGAGAGCCCGGGGAACACGCTGATCAATAAGTGCCCTTGTCTCTCTCAAAACTGCAGCCTTAATCCTCAGAGATACGGAGTGGCCTTGCCCTAAGCGTCACACGTCCAGTTTCACGGCGATGCTTCGGTTTCTCATAATTGCCTCACGCCCGTAGCAGTGTTAAAAAAAAAAAAAAGACTCCTCAAAAAATATTAATTCAGCTTTTTTTTAAAAATAAATAAAAATGTGGCCTTGTCTTGGTGAGAATGTCACGTAAACGGCACTCAGCTAATGAAGCGTAGATATTTCTTGGGCCAAAACCTTTTGTGGTGTTTTTTTTTCACTTTTGCAAGCTGATGGCAGTAAACCGGCTGCAGATTACATTGAAGGCGAGTCTCTTTGTACTGCGCTACAGATCAAACGCAAAAGTAATTTCCTGTGATGCAGAACAACCGCAGAGTCTGCAGGCTCCGCCACGCAGGGAACACACCGGAGTGAGAAACAGCCTATTTTTGTTTTTTAATTAAGAAGGTCAGAGACAGTAATGGCTGCAAACACAGGCACGATTAATCTAGTCCCCGTATCGCTGTGCCAGCAAGCCGGGGGCAACTACCGCCTCGCTCTCTCTCTCTCTCTCTCCCTCCCTCGCTTACCTCTTACTCTCTCTCTCTCTCTCTCTCTCTCTCAGGTGTGACAGATAAATATGTAGATATGTGTATGCTCATTTGATTTGCTTGGTTTTTGGAAACGACTGCATTGTTTCTACGGTACCTGTATGAGCATGCTCCGTACAGGAGGGGGCGCCAGTCCGCGGTGGGGCGTTTCCCCTCCGCTTCCATCTCTGCAACCGCGGCGTGAATGTCCGCATCTCTGTGAACGCTTCATACATGTGGCCCCAGGACTGGAGACTATGTTCAAAATACCGCCAAGGACACAATGCAGAAGTGAAGGCCTTGATTGGATTCACACATAATGGGGAGCGAACCGCCCTCCTCCACAAGAGCAAATGCAGGCCGGGAAACGTAATCAGGAAGTAATTGTACATGTGAAGCTTGGGCCATCTCTTCAGGGCATGAATGAGTGATAACGCCCCTTTTTGAATAGCCAGCGAGGGGTTGATTGAGCCCGTCTGCAGCGTGAACGCACGGTGTGGCTTTGGCCCCCGGCAGTGTAGCCGACCGCGCGCGAGGAGCAAGTGGGATTCACTGCCAGGCTCCTTCTTACAGAGCACCTTAATTACAGCGGAAAACGCCACTTTTACATTGGTAAAATGTACTGTTGCCAACTACCTGAGGAACTCACTTTAAAGTAAAACTGAGAGACAAAGTGTGTTTGTGTGGGCTGCTGGGTGGCTCATTCGGTTAAGGCACCATGCTGCGGTGCACGGATGAGCCTCACGGCTTCGGCTTGAATAAGAGCTGCGCAGCGGCGACTGCGGCCGGTAGCTCAACAGGGTGACGCACAATCGCCGCCCGGGGCATGGGGGGCGGGGTTCAGCCGGAAAATAATCTGCGTTTCATCGCTCTTGGGCGACCCCCGCTGGCCGATACGAGCGCTCGTGAGACTGCATATCAGAGCCGCATATGAAAGGTAATTCCTCCGACACCACTCTGCACGAGTTTAGCCGCGGTCCGAAAAGAAACAGCTGCAGGATGGCACGTGTTTCGGGGGGGAACCGTGGATGTCCCAGCTCCCCCGAATTAACAGGGCGGTTCACGCACAATGCGTCTGCGATTGCAGACATTCCAGATTGGGGTGGGAATTGGATATACAGTCCCAGGTTTGGCGGCAAATAAAAAAAAGAAAAAAAAGAAGTGTGTGTGTGTGTGTGTGTGTACAAGTGTGTGTGGGTTGTGGGCTGCATTTTATATTCCATTAGGTTTTCAGGGGAGATTTCAAGGAAAAGATAGCCATTTCAAAGAGATGTTGTCAGGCGATAAACAGTCAGCATTCTCCTAGGGACTCTTTTGGATTTGTTTTCGGCTATGGTTATTTCTATTGAGTTTAGAGGAAAAAAAATGATGCAGTGAGCAAGCACGTTTTTTTAGTTTGGAATAGTTTCTTAAAACACTTTGCTTGATTTGGATAATTCTTATGATATTATGATATAAGGTTATGATAAAGATTAAGACAAATCTGATTAAAAAACTACACATGCAGGCATTTAATGACCTCTTATGCTACTGGCCAACAAAAAATCCCTCATAAATCACTGGATGATTCTTGGTTTGATGCCGTGCGTCTTGTTTCATGGTATTATTTTTCTCATTACAGAACCTGTTTTATCGTGAAACAATTAGCTCTAATCAAGAATGAATACCTCAGCATGCTGTGCGCTCTATCATAATCAAGTAATTGTCTCCAAACTGGAAAGATCCCACTGTGGCTACAAACGGCAAAACAGGATAATGAACTATATGTTACGATCCTGATACGGGACGAACCCAAGTGCAACGACCAGGAGACAGATTACAGAAAGTGGAACTTTATTAAGCGTTGGGGTGGTCCCAAAGCTGTACACGGGAGCAAAACAGGTTAGTTAGTTAACACAGGATAGCGTCCAACTGAGGACTGCTCCAAGCCGGAGCTGGACTTGAAGAAACACGGAACGGTTCCAAGCCGGAACTGGACTTGAACGGAGGTGTCTAAAACACCGGAACTGGACTGGAACTGGACTGGAACTGGACTGGAAACTGGATCGGAACTGGACTGGAAACTGGACCGGAAGGTCCACTCAGGAAACGGGAACGGCACGGAACTTGTTCCAAGCCGGAACTGGACTTGAACGGAGGTGTATAAAACACCGGACCTGGACTGGAACTGGCCTGGAAACTGGACCGGAAGGCCCACTCAGGAACACAGGGGACGGCACGGAACTTGTTCCAAGCCGGAACTGGACTTGAACGGAGGTGTCTAAAACACCGGAACTGGACTGGAACTGGACTGGAGGCTGGACCGGAAGGTCCACTCAGGAACACAGGGGACGGCACGGAACTTGTTCCAAGCCGGAACTGGACTTGAACGGAGGTGTCTAAAACACCGGAACTGGACTGGAACTGGACTGGAAACTGGACTGGAGCTGGACTGGAAACTGGATCGGAACTGGGCTGGAACAGGACTGGAAACTGGACCGGGTAGCTTGAGTAACCGGGCAGAAAGCAGAGGTTAAAGGCAGGGTGTTGTGACAGGACTGTAGCTGGTGAATGCACCGCCGAGTTGGAAGGTGCGGCGTAGCTCGGGCAATACTGGCGTAAGCCGGCTGGCATGCATAGGTCCTGGTACCGCAACACGAGTACGGGAGGTACGTAACACGGGGAGGACAAACACAGCTGCGGGAAGACTGGAACTGCGGCGTCTGGAGGTTTTGAAGGGAAACAGGTAAATGCATGCAGCAGCGAAAGATTAGCAGAGATAGCTACCAGTCAGGAAACCAGGCGAACAGGTATGAACCAGCAGGCTCACAAACACTGGACCAGAAACGGGATACGAAACAAACACGGTAGGTTAGTCAACGAACTGGCCCTGAATAGCAGCCAGCCAGGGGTTTAAATGGTGCAGGAAGTGAAGGAGAAAACGAGAAACAGGTGTGCTGTTAAATCAGGAGTGATTGCCGAAGCACAGCAGTGAGGAATGTGAGTAACGAGAGGGGCGAGTGATAGGCGGAAGCTAAAGAGGAAAATGAAACCAAAAGTACCCGAGGGAGACGCCCAGTCCACAGCCAGGAGGGAAACACGGACAAGGGATCCAACATGACACGGAAGGAAACAAGGAAAACATGGAAAACGGACAGGACGGGAACGGAACGTTACAGTACCCCCCCCTCAATGTACGCCACCTGGCGTACCCGGAGGCCTGGTCTTGTCAGGGAACTGTTCGTGGAAGTCTTGGATTACTGAATGGTCCAAGATCAGGCTCTTGTGGAGCCACGACCTCTCCTCAGGACCGTACCCCCTCCCAGTCGACGAGGTATTGGAAACCCCGGCCCCTGCGGCGGATATCAATAACACGGTTCACCGTGTAGGCCGGGGCGTTGTCAACAACTCGGACGGGAGGAGGCGGGATGGTAGGGGTACTGAGGGGGCTGGAGGAGACAGGCTTAACCTGGGACACATGAAACACAGGGTAAACTTTGAGGGAGGCGGGGAGGGAAAGTTTAACAGACACCGGGTTAACTAGACAAATGATGGGGAAGGGACCAATAAAACGGGGCTGAAGCTTTCTGGATGAAGAGGGAAGGGAGATGTTTGCAGTGGAGAGCCAGACCTGCTGACCGGCCCTATACTGTGGGGCTGCGGTCCTGTGAAGGTCCGCCAGACGTTGGGAGCGGGAATTGGCGTGAAGGAGTGCGGTGCGTGTGAGTCTCCAAATGTTTCTACAACGAAGGACATGGGCCCTAACAGAGGGGACAGCTATCTCGGCCTCCTGGGTCGACAGAAGAGGGGGTTGATAGCCTAAAGCACACTCAAACGGGGATAGGCCAGTAGAGGCACTCTTAAGGGAGTTATGTGCGTACTCGACCCAGGGGAGAAAACGGCTCCAAGAGGCAGGATTGCGCACTGTAACGCACCGCAGGGCGGCCCCCAGGTCCTGGTTCGCCCTCTCTGCCTGACCATTAGACTGGGGATGGAAACCCGAGGAAAGACTAGGAGAGGCACCCAGGGCTGCACAGAACGCCCTCCAAACTCGGGAGGAGAACTGGGGCCCACGGTCTGACACGATGTCAGAGGGGATCCCGTGCAGCCTGACCACGTGTAGCACCAAGAGCTCAGCGGTTTCAAGGGCGGACGGGAGCTTGGGGAGGGGAACAAAGTGAACCGCCTTGGAGAACCGGTCCACTATTGTCAGAATGACGGTGTTACCTTCTGACAACGGCAGACCGGTTACGAAGTCCACACCAATGTGACTCCAAGGACGGCCAGGGACGGGGAGGGAAAGGAGAAGACCGGAGGGAGGCTGGTGGGAAGCCTTGCTCCTGGCGCACACCGAGCAGGCCAGGACGAAGGCACGGGTATCCCCTTTAAGGGTAGGCCACCAGAAACTCCTCCTGACGAGGGCGATAGTTCTGGCGACACCTGGGTGACATGCCAGGCACGAGGCGTGAACCCATTCGAGGACCTGGGAGCGGACGGAATCGGGGACAAAAAGACAGGAGTTAGGGTTATTGCGGGGGTCCGGTTGGGAAGTCTGGGCGGCCTTCACAATGCCCTCAATCTCCCAGGAGACCGCAGCCACCACACAGGAGGCCGGCAAAATGGGCTCCGGATCAGCAGGACTGGAGGGAGGGGAAAAAATGCGGGACAGGGCATCTGCTTTAATATTACGGGAACCAGGGCGGAAAGAAACAGAGAAATTAAAGCGTGCAAAAAATAACGACCATCTAGCCTGACGAGAATTGAGCCTCTTGGCAGATCTTAAATAAATGAGGTTTTGATGGTCGGTAAAAACAAGAAAAGGGGTACCTGCCCCCTCCAGCCAGTGGCGCCACTCCTCAAGAGCCAGTTTTATCGCCAGCAGTTCCCGATCCCCGACATCGTAGTTCCTCTCGGCGGAGGACAGCCTCCGGGAGAAGAATGCGCAGGGATGGAGCTTGCTATCAGAGGCGGACCGTTGAGACAGAATGGCCCCCACGCCGGTGTCGGAGGCATCCACCTCAACGACAAACTGCCGAGAAGTGTCAGGGTGAAGGAGGATAGGTGCTGAGGAAAACCGAGCTTTGAGTAGCTCGAAAGCTCGCTGGGCATCGGAATTCCAACAGTAAGGCAGGGCAACGGAAGTGAGTTTAGTCAGGGGAGCAGCAATGGAACTGTAATTGCGAATAAAGCGGCGGTAGAAATTTGCAAACCCCAGGAACTGTTGAAGGTGCTTGCGGGAGGTGGGTTGGGGCCATTCTGTCACCGCCTTGATTTTCACAGGGTCCGCCCGGATACTGCCCTCCTCGATAATGAAGCCGAGGAACGGGACCGTGGAAGCGTGGAAGGAACATTTCTCAGCCTTAACAAACAGCTGATTCTCCAACAGCCGCTGGAGAACCTCTCGAACGTGACGGACATGCTCCTGCGGGGATTGAGAAAAAATTAAAATATCATCGATATAAACAAAAACGCTCCTCCCTAGGAGGTCCCGCAGGACGTCGTTCACCATGCTCTGGAAGACTGCTGGGGCGTTAGTAAGGCCGAAAGGGACCACCAGGTATTCGTAGTGGCCCAACGGGGTATTAAAAGCAGTCTTCCACTCGTCCCCCTCACGGATACGCACCAAGTGATACGCATTCCGGAGGTCGAGCTTGGTGAACGTCACAGCTGGAGAGAGGGCTTCAAAGGCGGTGTTAATGAGGGGAAGAGGGTATTTGTTACGGATGGTGACCTGGTTGAGGCCCCGGTAGTCGATGCAGGGTCGCAGGGAGCCATCCTTCTTCCCAACGAAGAAGAACCCTGCACCGACTGGGGATGAAGAGGGACGGATAATACCCGAAGCGAGGGAGCCGTGGATGTATTCCTCCATGGCTAGTTTCTCCGGTCCAGACAGACTGTAGAGGCGTCCCGATGGCAGTTTAGCTCCAGCCAGTAGGTCAATGGCGCAGTCATACGGCCTGTGAGGAGGTAAGGACAGAGCACGTGATTTAGAAAATACTTGCGCGAGGTCGTGATACTCGCTGGGAACATTCGTTAAATCCGGTATAGGTTGCATGGAACAGGGTTTACTGGGCCCCGGAGGGGGTAGTGCAGAACGGAGACAGCTGGCTAGACAGTGGGCACTCCACGCCAGGATGCGACCGGCTTTCCAGTCAATATGGGGATTGTGGAGGCGAAGCCAGGTCTGACCTAAAACTAGAGCAGATTGTTGGGAGTTAATCAGTAATAGCTGAATGGACTCCCGATGATTGCCAGATAGAATTAATTGGATAGGAACGGTGGAGTGGGTAACTAACCCCAAACTCCTACCGTCCAGAGCTAGAGCTGAAATGGGTGAAGTGAGACGTTCCGTGGGAATGCCGGCCCTCCTGGCGAAGGTGATATCCATGAAGCTGGCGTCAGCTCCGGAGTCAATTAGGGCCGAAGAAGATAGGGTCTTGTCCCTCCAAAGGAGAGTAGCCTTGAACATGAGGCGGTGCTGGGCAGCATGGTTGGGGACGATGGGGCTCGTCAGTACGCCCAGTCCTACTGGCGAGCCCCTTCTTTTGGGCGAATGGGACAGGAGGCGATCTGATGGCCAGGCTTGCCGCAATAGAAACAGGATCTGGTGCGCTGACGGCGCTGACGCTCCTCGGGATTGACCGCAACTCTGCCCAGTTGCATGGGCTCTTCCTCGGACCCGCCCGTAGGCGCCCGAGATCCAGTGATGGAGTGTGAATGAACATTAGAGACGACGGAGGGCGAATGACGCCCGGAACTTCCTCCCCGCTCCCGGGCCCGGATGCGGAGACGATTATCGATGGCTATAGCGAGGCTGATGAGGCTATTAAGGGAGTTGGATTCCTCCCGAGTGGCAAGCTGGTCCTTGAGTTCCTCGCTGAGAGCTTGGCGGAAAGCCCCCTGGAGGGAGGCGTCATTCCATCCTGACTCCGCGGCGAGGGTACGAAACTGAATGGCCATTTCTGCGACACTGCGGTTGCCTTGGCGAACTTGAAGCAGACGCTGGGTAGCGTCACGTCCACAGGTCGGGTGTTCAAACACACGTCGCATCTCTGCCGTAAAGGCTGCGAAGTTGCTGCATAACGGAGCCTGGCTGTCCCAGATGGATGTAGCCCACTCCAGGGCGCTCCCTCCCAGGCTGCTCATAATGAACGCGATCTTGCTGGAGTCAGAGGCGAAGGAGGAGGGCTGCATCCGAAACACTATGTCACATTTAAGTAGAAATTCACGACATCTCCCCAACCCCCCGCGATATAACTCGGGGTGTTGTACACGGGGCTCACGGCTGGAAGTGGGAGCCGGTGCCTCCGGATGGGGTTCGGGAGAGGAAGGAGTAGGGTTGGCTGGAATCCGTAGTAGCGGTTGGTGGAGCGAAAGTTGGGATACTTGCTCCGTGATGCCCCTAACTACTTCCAGCACATCATCCAAACGGCGACCCTGTTGGTCGCTGATCGCAGTTTGGCAGGAGAAGGCGTGGCGAATCTGTTCCAGATCGGCTGGGTCCATATTGTTGGCCAGTTCGTTCTGTTACGATCCTGATACGGGACGAACCCAAGTGCAACGACCAGGAGACAGATTACAGAAAGTGGAACTTTATTAAGCGTTGGGGTGGTCCCAAAGCTGTACACGGGAGCAAAACAGGTTAGTTAGTTAACACAGGATAGCGTCCAACTGAGGACTGCTCCAAGCCGGAGCTGGACTTGAAGAAACACGGAACGGTTCCAAGCCGGAACTGGACTTGAACGGAGGTGTCTAAAACACCGGAACTGGACTGGAACTGGACTGGAGGCTGGACCGGAAGGTCCACTCAGGAACACAGGGGACGGCACGGAACTTGTTCCAAGCCGGAACTGGACTTGAACGGAGGTGTCTAAAACACCGGAACTGGACTGGAACTGGACTGGAAACTGGACTGGAGCTGGACTGGAAACTGGATCGGAACTGGGCTGGAACAGGACTGGAAACTGGACCGGGTAGCTTGAGTAACCGGGCAGAAAGCAGAGGTTAAAGGCAGGGTGTTGTGACAGGACTGTAGCTGGTGAATGCACCGCCGAGTTGGAAGGTGCGGCGTAGCTCGGGCAATACTGGCGTAAGCCGGCTGGCATGCATAGGTCCTGGTACCGCAACACGAGTACGGGAGGTACGTAACACGGGGAGGACAAACACAGCTGCGGGAAGACTGGAACTGCGGCGTCTGGAGGTTTTGAAGGGAAACAGGTAAATGCATGCAGCAGCGAAAGATTAGCAGAGATAGCTACCAGTCAGGAAACCAGGCGAACAGGTATGAACCAGCAGGCTCACAAACACTGGACCAGAAACGGGATACGAAACAAACACGGTAGGTTAGTCAACGAACTGGCCCTGAATAGCAGCCAGCCAGGGGTTTAAATGGTGCAGGAAGTGAAGGAGAAAACGAGAAACAGGTGTGCTGTTAAATCAGGAGTGATTGCCGAAGCACAGCAGTGAGGAATGTGAGTAACGAGAGGGGCGAGTGATAGGCGGAAGCTAAAGAGGAAAATGAAACCAAAAGTACCCGAGGGAGACGCCCAGTCCACAGCCAGGAGGGAAACACGGACAAGGGATCCAACATGACACGGAAGGAAACAAGGAAAACATGGAAAACGGACAGGACGGGAACGGAACGTTACACTATATGCACGCAACAGAAACAGACGTCCAGAAATCCTACTTTGCATAAAAATATTTGATAAAACAGTTGATACTTTAAAATCAAGCCTGCGTTGCAATTGGTAACATATGCCATGCAGTGACAAATGGTAGGCCTCTATTGCGGGTTCCCGCACAGAAGACAATACGTGGTAATGAGAGGGTACAGTATAACATTAGCATTAAAGTATCAGCGGTAACAATGGGAAACACAGAAATACACCTTTTATCCATTTATCAAGTGGCATCTTACTTTCTCCCTGTGCAACAGACACTCTATTACAGCTCATTTATGTGGTAAATATGTGCCAAATGGTTATTAAATATAATATACAGTAGTTGCTTACAGCTGCATTTTTGAAAGGTCTACTCTTTTCTGTATCTAATTGGTTCATTAACATTCAGCATGTTTGCATAATTTCCTCATTTAAAAAGAGCCACACGACGTATTATTTCCGGAGAGGGAATAATGGAGGAATAGCCTTCTGCTCAAGAGAGAAACTTCCAGTCTTTTTTTTTACATTTATTTACTTTTAGGGCTTTTTCAGCTTTATTGAACAGCAGAGTGTAGAGAGAGAGGAAGAGTGTGGAGCGAGAGAGAGGGAGAGACAAGCGACAAAGGTCGGATTCGAACCACCGATGCCGCGTTTTGCTATGAGCATGTGGACAGTGCTCTACGGGCTACGCCACTGAGACACCCCTTAAACGGTCTTTTTTGACCAACAAAAAAGCCTCTGTTGGGCTGTCTACCCTTTTACCACAACGCTGCTTGTGGCCATCCAATCAAAGCATACCTGTCACATGAAAATATTGTTTTATGAGAGAATAAAAACAGCCATCAACAAAGGTTTGCCAATGAGCATTGCATTAGCCAGAGATTAACAATACTCCCAAAGGATATGGATATGGCAATCAATGAACATGAAAACTTTGCTCATTTCTTTATACTTATTAGTTTTATTTAAAAGCATAGACAGTATTTCATTCGGGACATCAGCCTATGTCAGAGCCAAATGCATGTCAGTATACTTGAGACTTAAATACCCGCCAGTGTTAACTGGTAGAAATCAACGGTTTACAAGAAGCCAGACTGAAATCTTTCAATCAAAAACAGCCTTGGTTACGATCTCAAATGTGCCCTCCCACAAGCTGTCTGCTTATTTCTCTGTCCCTCTCTCCATATTTACCTCATTTGCTCTCGCTTTTTTACTTTGTAAGTACATTGAATGTGTTTTCTTTTGCTTTTGTGATTACCAGAATTTGACGACTCTTTATTGTTTTTATGTTTTTAAGGACCTTATGATGAATTATATCGGGCACATTTTTATATACCTATGGGCTAACCTTCCAATACCAATGCCTATGACCTTCTGGGACTTGCTAAGGTAGCATTAACTTTGCATAAAATATTTGTTGTGCCAATGCCTGATATTTCAAATAAAATTATAGCTGCTGTGAACTTGAATCTGCCAAGATTGAGGACTACCTTTTTATCTCCAATTTGTGCTCCCAGGAATATTATATCAACTCTCTGACTCTCTGACTGTTTGATACGTAAAGTTCAAAAGGTAAATTCCCAATAATAGTCCCTCGAGGAGAATTTATCTGTCCCGTTGAGGAGGTATTGATACTGCCTGGGATGTTGAGCTAAATACAGGATAGGGTAGATTCACCAGCACTCAAGAGAAGGCCGAAAACAAGAGTTAATTCAGTGACAGTCATATAATAACGTGAAAGGGATGATAAGTAGTACATTACAAACACAAATGGAATTGGGAGCTGGCGAGACATCTTCATATCCTATTGTCACATTTGCGTCGTACAGGGACAAGGTCGGGAGGCAGAACTGCGCATCGACGGCTGCCACCTCCCCTTCCCAGAGGCACTTTCACTGAGGGCAGATTAAACAGAAGCCCATTTGGAACCGAACAAAAATAAATACACCCAATGGCCTATGGGAGCCTTAGCGACGGGCTGGGTATGTAAAATAAATCACGCGCCGGTCTTTGTGGACGCCCGAAAAGGGGCAGAGCAGCTGGCGCTCCTGGCAACGGCAGCGCGTTCCTGGCGGGCGGGGCGTTGCCCCAGCGCGACACGGCGACCTCGCTCTCCAGCGGTAGCAGGATTAGGGGCGAAGCGCCGAGCGCTTTTGAGAGGCCTCTGTTGTAGCGCGCACCTGACTTTCAAACGGGCACGGGGAGCGAGGCGTGTGGGGCGGGGGGGGGGAGTGGGCTGTGGAAGGCGCGGAGCGGGGGGCGGGGCACAGGGAGCAGGGTGTGGGAGAGCAGCGGCCAACGGCCCTGCCCGAGCGGATAATCCCGAGCCTCGCGGCTGAAGCGGGAGGCGCGCCGTCTGTGCACTGATACCACGGCCAGAGCCGATGACTTCCTGTCCGACGCAGCGTGTGCCCCGTGGGCTGGAACTGGCTCGGGCGCTCTGACAGAAAGGGAGGGGTGGACAGTCACTGGCTCAAAATAATCAAGAAGTCAACGTTGTTTTTTGAGTCACAAAAAGTAATGACTGTTCAATCTGACTCCACTGAACACTGATTTTATTCTCACCGGCCCTCTGTGGACCACTGTGTTCTGTTTCTGTCTACAGAATAAGGATGGGACTCTTTGATGTGACACATATCTGAAACACACATTCACATTCGCTTGGGATGCCAAGATGATCACAGGGCCAAGTTAGATTAGCAAATGCAGGAAACTTCCTAATGTAAATGCTAATGGCCGCATTTCTTTTTGAAAAAGTAGTTCTTTAGTCTGTGTGAAACAAGAGTGATCAAAGGGCTTTCTTGGCAGCATTTTGATATCCATTATTCTGTAGGCAATTTTTATTTGTTTCAGTAAATGTGACAGATATATAAAGAGTATAGAGTTTGTTTCGTATATGCAAGTAAATGGATTTTGAAACGTTAAACACATTTTTTGTTATTACATCAGAGGTGGCAGGGTGGTGTATTGTACACCACCCTAGGGGGGTATTTCATGAAGCAGGATTATTCAGTAACCTGGATAACTGCTCTGAGTAAAATCCAGAACCCTCCCAAAACTGGAACTTGGACTGATGTAAAAAGAGCTGTTCTGGGTTTTACTCAGTGCAGTTATCCAGCTAACTCAGTAATTCTGCTTTGTGAAATACCCCCCTGGGCATAAACACTGAAGCATGCACTAATTATCGGGGTACTAGTACTACTGTGCCCATGACAGAGGTAAAAGATTCCGCTGTATAAACTGATTTTGTATAAAAATGTAGACTATGTACATCACCCTGGATAATTTTCAAATAAAATCATTATGTATTTGCCTGCTGAGCAAAAGCATTGTTATGAGTATCAGATGTCAACACGCACAAGGCACAATATTTCACACGGCCCCAGGAGAAGTTCCCCAAAATACTGGTACTAGTAAACCAAAGAAAAGGCTCACTCCCACTCACATGGAACTCTCCAATCTAGAGCAGGCTACACGACGAGCGCTTTCCTCAGTTTCTCCGATGTCATTTTGATCATCGATGTTTTATTACTACTCAGGGCTAGTTCAGAAAAGTCCTTTTAACTGGAAAAAATGCCGCGCTAACGCTAATCGAGGCACAAGATCGTCGGGAGCTGAAATCGTTCCACTGTCGTTCGCCTTCTCCGAAAACAGCATCTCGGCTTCTTTCTCTCCTGCTTGGCTTGCCGCTTTCATCTCAGAGAAGCAAACGCCGCTTCCGCAATGGCTGTCGGAACACAACCTATCTATAAATCAGGTCATTAAGCCTGACGGATTTACATCGCAACCGACATTTTAATTGGATTTACAAACAGCTGGTTGACTCGCTTTATGAATCATAGCCAGCAGAGATACCACCCTGCAGCCCCCCCTGCATCGTGCTGGATGGCTAAGTTAAGTAGGGTTAAGCTTTGGTTAATGCTTGAAAGGGAGGCCTCTTGGGAAAAATATGTTACTACTGTGTTGTGTTGGCGGGTCAGTGGGGAGTGGTCTTCCATCAGGACAGTGGGAAAAGGCCAATGCCCCTGTAGAGTGACAGGGACATTCCACTGAATGGCATTGCCTTTCAAGACGAGACTGTGTTTCCGAATCGCTGTTGTCATTAACAATCCTATAGCACTTATAAAAAAGAATTAACTTCAGTGTCTTGGTATCTACACCTGGCATCACCCTCCTAAAAGGTGGACTGGCTATAACTTGAATTCCCCACCTACCTTGTTTCCAGTGGCTCTCACTGTAAATGAGGAATTAGGCTCCCTCTCAGCTTGTCTTCCAGTTCAAACAAAGGTTATTATTATCAATAATAATAATAATAATAATGATAATAATTCACTATATCAAATGTTATTTTTATGTTATACTGTGCAGACATCACTATTTGTGCAAAATGTAAAACAGATCACAGGTGGCAAGGTGTGTAAAGTACTCGTGTAAGACATTACAGTGAGAAATGACATCTGCTATTACCGAGATCATGTTCTGCTGTATCCATCTCATTTGAATGACTGTCACAATTCATCGGCTAAAGGGCCCTGCCCTTGGAGAACCATTTAGCCTCAATCATGAACAGGTCCTTCTTTCAGCTCCGAGGATAACTTATGCAGGTCACATGCCCGTTCCCTTTGGCCGCTCCTTGCTCTAAGCTCCGCCCATGGCTCTGGGCGGAATTTATTGAGCCCAGGTCATTAAATAAGGGCAGAGCTGGCTCTTATCAGCAACATAAGTGACTCCTACCAAGAAAAAACTGACTCTCACCACCAACAAACAGCAAAGAGAAGTTCCAAAGAACTGTTGCATTCAGAGCAGCAGGTCACGGGAGAGCAAGGGCACGCCGTAAAATATTTTTAAAGATTTAATTCAACTCAAGCAGAGTTTTTCCAGTTCAAAAGGAACTCTCTCAAAGCTAATTTAGCACTGAACATTGCACTGTGAAATATGAAAAACTGTAATGTGAAAAAAATTGCTCTGTGCAACTGACACTGCAACTGTACGCACCTACAACTATCAATGCCACCACACCCTCCCCTAAATTCATCCACACCAGCCCCACAATTTTACTACATCTTCCCAAGACAACAAATGGCATTTGAGAGAAAAGAAGGATGGAGAGATAGAACTCTTTGTGTCAGTAGTGCTGCTGCATTGCTAAAAATACGTTCTTCCTGTCAGAAGCAATAAAGATAGACGTAGATGAGCTAAAATCAGGTGTCTTATCTCTGCCTCTAAACTCCACCGTTCCCCCGTCACACGCTGGCCAAGCTCGGAGAACGGCTCTTTTGATCGGTGCGACGGTGACACTGTGATGTCGATGGAGAGATTTGTCCCGCTCGCCGTACAGGTGAGCTGTCAGCGCGGGTCGCGGATTCCAGAACGAAGGCCGACGGCGAGCTTTAGACACGCGCCGTTATTAACACATGACAAGCGCTGTCAGGAGCGGCGAGCCTCTCCGAGATGGTTATCATCGAGCGATCGATGCTCGCAAGGAGAAAAGGCAGAGGCTGCCGTTATCACGGTCAACGCTGTCAGGCGCGAGCCGTCAGATACCGGGACAAAAGAGGACATTTGACCCGCGTCCTTTAGCGCGTCCTTTAGCGCGTCCTTTAGCCGCTCTCTCCCGTTAAACATTCCCCGGTCAGTAGAGGCCCTGCCCTGTGCAGGTCCCTTCTGATTAGCCAGTGACCAGGAGTGCTATTATCCCTATGGTACTCACCAGCGATTAGAGTCAACGCCATGCCACCGTCTTCAAAAAGCATCTTAGAGTAGGTTTCCTCTGTCCGAATTGTGACCTTATCCACGACGAGCCAAAAGACAAAACTGATCCTAGATCGACGCCCCTATCTATGAGATTCTTTATGAATATGGGTTCAGGTCTCTATGACACACCGTTGACAGCGGTCACTTTATTGACTCCACAGCATATTTCCAATAACGGACAGCTCGTTGCTTGTGCAAGAGCACTTTATTATTCGACGTTCATGAGTTTTCGATAATTTTAGGATAACCATGGAAAGGGAGGCACAGAAATGGTGCCTTCTAGCCGGTTCTGAATATAATTAATTTAGGATTACTAATTGTCTGGTTGGAGTCCCATTGCCTTGGATACCGGACATACTGCATTAGATGCATCAATCGAGACTCCCAGGGGATTGTGGGGGAAGAGTCCCCTGAGTTGGGATGACAATGCAGTGCTGCTATTCCACTAATTACTTTATAAGCAAAGAAAACATTGCTTCGATATTAAGACATACATTAAGAAAACACGGATGGCTCAAGATCCACTTTGGCAGATCCCAGACCTCGTTAAAAAAAAAGGAAAGATTTTTAAAAAATTGTGTTGTTTTAGAAAGTTGGTTTCCCCCTAAGCACAGCCTCTTTCACAGAGCCTCAAACCAGTCTTTCAGCACCAAACAAAAGCGGGAGAAAAACACATAAACAAGCAGCAGAGAAAAGAAGCCCTGTTCAAAGCTGCTCAATGTGCATGACTTACAATAAATACAGAATCACAAGACCAGGCGGTGTGTTGTGTTTGAGCTACAGTGTGTTGTTTTATAGACAGGGAGATGCAGTGTGTTGTTTTAGAGAGAGGGAGATGCAGTGTGTTGTTTTACAGACAGGGAGCTCTAGTGTGTTGTTTTAGAGACAGGGAGCTGTAGTGTGTTGTTTTAGAGAGAGGGAGCTGTAGTGTGTTGTTTTAGAGACAGGGAGCTGCAGTGTGTTGTTTTAGAGACAGGGAGCTGCAGTGTGTTGTTTTAGAGACAGGGAGCTGCAGTGTGTTGTTTTAGAGACAGGGTGCTACAGTGTGTTGTTTTAGAGACAGGGAGCTACAGTGTGTTGTTTTAGAGACAGGGAGCTACAGTGTGTTGTTTTAGAGACAGGGAGCTACAGTGTGTTGTTTTAGAGACAGGGAGCTGCAGTGTGTTGTTTTAGAGACAGGGAGCTGCAGTGTGTTGTTTTAGAGACAGGGAGCTACAGTGTGTTGTTTTAGAGACAGGGAGCTGCAGTGTGTTGTTTTAGAGACAGGGAGCTACAGTGTGTTGTTTTAGAGACAGGGAGCTGCAGTGTGTTGTTTTAGAGACAGGGTGCTACAGTGTGTTGTTTTAGAGACAGGGAGCTGCAGTGTGTTGTTTTAGAGACAGGGAGCTGCAGTGTGTTGTTTTAGAGTCAGTGTGCTGCAGTGTGGTGTGGTGGCGTGGTGAATCCGAAAGTAAGCAATTTGCTATCCCCTTCAGCAAGGAACCTGGTCCAGAATGCTTAAGAATATATCCACCTGTATGAATCAACCGATGCCTATAGTCTGCTGCTAAGCAACTAAAAATAATCATCATCATCATCGTCATCATCATCATCATCAGCACAATCTGTAATCAAATCAAGGCAGCTCAGGGCTCCTTTGTTGTGTACCCACTTGTGTGGAGTGCAGGGGTAAATGGGTCATAAAGGACCTGATTAAATGTGATGCATACGGGAGGCTGATTGCTGCTGGGAGTCTCGCAGGGTGCTGATTGGCAGTTGCGTCGCCCGGTTTCAGTTAGGAGAGTGCGACACCTCTGGCGGTTCACGGGGGCCTGCGGTCTAGCCTTCTGGCTGCAGCATCATGCGATTAACCGCCAACTTACCTGACCGATCAGGGCAGCTTGTCTTTGGCACTTCATCCATTTATTAACTTTATACGTGGATGTACTTGGATACTGAAGCTTATTCAAGGGCACCTTGCAGGTTCCGTTAACCCTGGAAGTCACACCGGTGCCCCGCATTACGCTAGCACAAGTCGGGTGTTTCAGCTAAGCAGCACGGCTGGGCCCTTTCGGCCTGCTATCGCCCCTGAGTGATACACAATAAGGAACGCTGGCCTGACCTGTGTTGACCTCGGAGCCCTGCCTCAGGCCCCGCTGATCCCCCTGGAAGGAGGGATAAAGCCCCAGTGCTTTCATGTTGCCCGCCACGCGCTCACTGGCACGGCATCAGACAGAGCGGCCGTGTCGGGCTTCCCCCCCCCCCCCCCCCCCCAGCCCCACGGGACAGAATGTTCCGGCACAAATTCCACACCATATGTACACATCTCGGATGCTGGATCCCCTTTCTCTGCCCCGGATGCAAAAAACCTGTCAAAATAAGCGCGCTCACGATCATCCGCGCAACTGCAAACATTCGCTGTTTACTCTCGTTCACTTAAACGCGTTAACATGCTTAGACGTCTTCTCACGCAAAACAGATTCACATATTGCTCAAACACGACAAGCACTCAAGCTCTGAAATCACTGGGACCCGTTTCGATCACTGACTCTTACTGACATACTGTGAACTGGATTATCTATTAACCTTATCTCTCTCACCCTCCTTCGAGCTCTCTCTCTCCCTCATTCCCTAGCTCTCTCTCTTCTTCCCTCTCTCTCACCCCAACCCCCTCTCTCTCCATCTCTCTCCTTCCCTCCCGCTATCTCTCTCTCCCTCTAGCTCTCTCTATCTCTCTTCCTCCTACCCTCTATCTCTGTCTCGCTCTCTCTCTTCCTCCTACCCTTCTACGGGTAATATCTCTCTCTCTCTCTCTGATTTCCCCCGTGCAGTGTGAGGCGAGGGGAGAACGTTCCGCGTTTCGTTCCCAATGAACCGTAGTTCCGTCATCTCCCCGTCTGTTTTGAAACCCCGTCACAAGAGTTGCTAAAAAGTCGCTATAGCAATCTGGTTAATCGCCAGATTATCTCTGATTAAGCAATTAAAAAGTACACTTGTTCTCCACTTAAACATCTGGCTCTATTTCATTGTCCTCTGCGACACCCTGGCAACCCCACACAGCAAGGCTGGTTAGCATATAGTTTCTGTCCAGTTCATACAGCGTATGTTACAGCACTAGGGGAATTACTGATATTGTACAGGTTGATTATGAAAAAAAACAAAAAAAAAAAAACTAATTTTTCTACTTTGACTGAATTACTTTTGAGAAGCCCGCATGAGTTGGATTGGGCCTGGATAAAAGCCCAGTCAGTTGTGAGAGCGGGCACAGGAAAGACCTGCGGTGCATTAAGTGCTCTCGCATAAAGCCCCTCCACCCCTATCCCAAAGGCACATCCGAACCAGGAGCTCGGCGAATGACGGGACGGCACTTCACGCACAAAAACGGGTCGCGGCTTCCTCTGTTCCCGGCGCCTTTTCAGACCCGCTCTGAAAAGGTGACACAGGATTTGATTCCAATCAGCCGGGGGAAAAATGACTTCCCTCCCTCGTATCGTCAATAGGGCTTTGATGGTGCGCGCCGCCAAACACAATGGTTAATATCCTGTACAGCGGTGTCATCTCGTAGCTGCAGGAGAGCTCGCCATTCAACCCTTCTTCCTGAACCTGGTTCTCGTAGATGAATCACGATTCAAATACGGCTCTCCCTCTGTCTGTTCGCGTGATTCAATCTTTCTCCCGGTATCTGGTCCTCGTGAATGGCATTCAAATAAATAAATGAAATTCAAATCTTTCTCGCTATATCTGTGAGTGACAGATACGCTTTCCTTTCAAATCCTTCTCTCAAATACAATCAATTGTTGGCAGAAGGAAGGATTGAAGGATTCATAGCCTCTCTTTGGTCTGGAAACATAAGCCATGTCTTGAGTGATTGTGGCATGCCATTATATACTTCCTTTTAGGAAATATGAAGTTATGAGTCGTTTCTCTGACATGCAAAGAGGCACGTGTCGTCGCCCCCGGTTACGGAGATGCAGCCCACAGCTGGTTGTTGGCATGGAGCCCGTCACTTGCGTGGAGATACATTGGCTATATACATCTGCACCTATTTCCATGAGATCACAATAGCCAGTGAAAGTAAATCTGCTGGGGGGTTTTTTTCCCTCCCCTCTGATGGCACAACACAGTGACTGACAGGTACCATGGCAACGCTGACCCAAATATTCAAAGCTATACCTGCCCATGAGGTAATGCACACAAACAGGCATGAAGCGAAATCCTCCGGAGGGCTTAGCAAATTGCCACAGGGAGTTGTCAGTCTGGTCAGATAGGCCATGCGCCGACACTTTACAAATAATACAGTACTCTGCAGGCACATTCCTACTTCAGACATCAAACGGATTTACAGTGCAGGTCTTAGGGCTCTATGGTTTCAGAGATGTGGAGAACGTGGACTGAATCACAGAATTCAGCAATCAACACGGAATAAGTGATTAACACGCAACACTGCACATCTTGAACATAGGAGCGTATTTCACTGGAAATATGTTTAAATTGGACTGGAGGCAATCCCTGAAACTGCCCATTATGATGTTCTGAAACGGAATGTAAATATTTCACTTAAACTGGTGAAAATCCTAACAGTGCATTATGTCCTCTGTAGTCAGAGGTGTAAAATCCAGGTTCAGAAAGTAAAAGTCCCCAGTATTTTGTTCCAATTACCTGGATTTGCTAATTAGCACAATTCTTCAGCCAGGAGGTACAAACTAATTAGTTGGCTTAGTTCATGGGTGGATGAAACACATAGCAGGACTTTCCACCACTTTCCACTGAGTCAAGCTATAGCAACATCAAAGTGACTGCGTCCTGTCACCTGAGCGACTGATGATGTTATGCTATCTTAACACCGTTAGTCCCACGGTGTCAAAGCCCGATTCATTTTATTGTAGTTCAGTTATTATTTGTCACAATATGGTAATTTAAATAGTTTTTGAACAAATTAAACAAAGAACTACAATCGTGCATTCAAAAGATACACTTTGGAGATACCCAAATTGGAAGCCTTCTTCCCCTCCCTTCTCTTCTGTGCTTATACAACTGCAGCTCTTTTTAGCGGCTTTATAGTTTCTTGTCATAGTAAGGGATTTTTATTTCAAAATAAAAGTTACATTGGGGTTGTCTAAAAATAAAAGTTAAATACAATAATCAATAATGTGTATGCATAAAATAAATATGCATATAAATAAATATGTATCATACAGGATAATAATGAAATCGAGAAATCTGGAAGAAATAAAATGGATTTTATAGGGCCCTACGGGCTCGACTTAGAAGGCTGCTGTTACAGAGCTGGTTTGAGGGGTCAGGAGTTCATGAAGACGGGATCTTGACTGACTAAGATGAAAATGGATGACAGTTCCAGGTCACAACCTCGACTGTAAGAGCTGGGGACATATCGGCGAGCTCCCTCAAGTCACCGTGGTGTTCTGCTTGAAGGAAAAAGGGCCAATCGGGAGCCGGGATTCTCGCCTGGAGACCCCTCGGGCCCTTCAGGCATTTGCTTGATCTCGGGATGCAGCAGAACCAAGGCGGACTCACGTATTGTCTCCGCGCCCAGGCTAATTCCTTCTAAGCTTTCACTTTCCCTCCTCTGCAGTGGGCAGACATTCTCTCATTCACCACCTTCTCCAGTTCCCACAACCCCTTTCAGCCTGCCCCCTTTCTCCCGCCGGTGGCACACTGCAGGCCGTTGCTAGGCGATTCGGAAAATGCATGGCCGCCCCCCCCCCCCCCTCCCACCGATATTCCTTTCCCCCCACGGTACTCTGGGTAAGGTCCTGTCCTCTTTTCCCAGCTTAGGTTGCCAGTGAACGTGAACTTTGCGAATAAAAACGAGGGCGCCATTGAAGACGCAGGACCAGCCGGTTTTCTCAGCGGGAGAGGAGAACAAGCAATTCGCTGCTATCCATCTTCTGGCCTGTTAGTCCATTAGTGTTTGGTTCAAACAAAAGGGACACAGGGATTGATGGGTTGTAATGAGGTGTCTGAAATGGCGCTCCTTTTGGACCCCATGAAAGCAAAGCGGGGACGAATGTGTAAAAGAGGAGAGGAGAGGGGAAAGTGGATTTGTTTAAAGCAGTGAGGTTCACAGCTGTTTGGACTCCATTTCTCTCTACTGTTTCTGATTACTCCAAAAGATGGATGTACCAACATCACTTAACATTAATTTACATGCTTATTATTAATAGTAACAATAATAATAATAATAATAATAATAATGATAATGTTGTCTTTCAAAGCCTTTTACAGTAGTGATGGGACGACTCACCGTAACTGATATAATATAACTGCTTCTATGGGTACAAGTGTTACAGGCAATACAGAATTACTACTATTCTACCATGACTACTTCTAACAGTACTATCTGGCATAGCTTCGACTAATACTGACGCTACTTCTACAAATATTACAATTGCCACTACTACACCTAGGGCTAGAAGTGCTACTACTGTAACTACTACCACTACTAAGGCTATTCTACAACTATGTCTGCTTCTGCTTCAATACTACAACTGCTAGTATTACCACTTGTACTATAGGTACTAATACAGGCATACAACTACTATTACTACTATGTCTACTGCAACTGCTGTGTATAACCAAGGGAGCTTGTTTCCTTGCCACTCTCACCCTAGGCTTGCATTAGCTTTTAGGCTGGTATGCTGTGAAGCACATTGTGACAAATGTTTTGTAAAATATCCTGTGTTTGACTTCAACAATTTGCTGCTGTTACTATGGTCAGAACTAATATTAATGTAGGTAACTGCTACTAGTGCATCTTATATTACCACAAAACTACTACTACACCTAATAATAAGAATGGTTTGAATTTGTACGGTAAAATACACTGCTTTTCATCAAACTGGAGTAATGCATGACGTGCGGCCTGCCCAAGCCAACACTGACCCTCTTTACATTATTTAGCGAGGCCTGTTCTGTATGTGGAATAGCAGGATGTGTAACACTATACAACTTATCAAGGCGAGGATACTGAAGGTCAAACCCACAAGGCAGCATAAACACACATACTTGGATTCCCTCCAGCCCTAATACTATGACCTGGTAGGAATCTGCCCACCTCGCTATCCGTTCTACGAACCACATTCAGACAATGTTAACTTGCTGTTACTGCAAAGTCACAGGCAGCCGCTGTGAAAACGCCGCGACCAAAAACACAATGGCGCCCCTCGGCGCCTCGGCTCATATTTGTGTCAGACAGCCGGTCATCCGGCCTCGCCTCGCCACGCCGCGGGATAAAACGCCTCGCCGCTCCCCCATTAAAAATTCACTCCCCGATTTATGTGCTGAAATTTGTGCATTTATCACCACATTCATTCATATCGGCCAATGAAAGGCTACTAAAACGACAAAGATTAACTGTCTCCGACCTCCCCCCCCCCACCCCAAACACAAAAGCTTGTACGCCAGCCCTGACACTGTCGTAAAAATAGCTCTCTGGTCACCGAACAGGAATGACAGTCAACGCGTCTAATGGCGTTCAGTGAGTAATAAGGCCCATGTTATGACCCATGAGAATGTGTCTTTAGGCGCTGCAATCGAACCGCGCGGCGGCTTTGGCTGAGGCCAGTTCTGTCCGCAGCGAGCGACTGTGACTTTGAAGTCGGCCCGTTACATGTCCGCCTTTGTGCCGCGCGCCGACGGAGCGGAACAGCTTTTAGCGCTCTGAATTAAGCGGCGTACGCGCCTCACGCCAAATAACTTCCCTCGAATAACGTTCGCTCAGACGTGTGATGCCCGGGATCTGTCCGCGAGGGAATTTTATGGCCGTCGCGGGGAGACAGGGGTGACCCCGCTTAGTGGGGCGCGCCCCCCGGGGCGGGTCCGGGAGCCCGGTCGCACGACGGGCCGCTCGTCAATCGCGCTTCTCTCGCCCCCGTGACGCCGCTTCGACGGGCGAGTGCCACCGATGTCAAGGGAGAGGCGCGTGACCGGGGTCACGGTGGGGTCGTGACCTTCGCCCTCTGAAGAGCCCCATGAGCCGCTAATCAAAAGCTGATGACCTCCTGAGCCAGGGGCAGAGTATGGGAAATTGGGAAATAAAATAAAAAGCAAGTTTGTGTGTGTCGGTGTGTGTGTGCGCGCTTGTCTGTGTTTTATGCATTGGGGTTTACCTGTGTGTGCGGTAGCATGTGCTTGTGTAGGTGTGTTAATGCCTGTAAGTTAGTATGCATACATGTGCATGTTATTGTGTTATTATT
This sequence comes from Synaphobranchus kaupii, assembly GCA_029718625.1. Classification (NCBI taxonomy): domain Eukaryota; kingdom Metazoa; phylum Chordata; class Actinopteri; order Anguilliformes; family Synaphobranchidae; genus Synaphobranchus; species Synaphobranchus kaupii. The sequence continues at coordinate 76,292,630 of CM056381.1, read as the reverse complement.
TCTGTTATTGTACGTGTGCATGCATTTTGTGTCTGAGAGTACGCATTAATTATGAATACTCTACAGGATATGTGTCTATGTCTAAAGGGATTATTCAAAGAGATCGCTTGACCCAGGTTTAGTGTGAGTGATACTGGACGTCTGTGTGCTCATACGTCGGTGTGAGAGCATCGATGGAGAGGCGTGTACCCAGGAGCACGGGGTTGTGGCATCCAACCTCTACAAAGCCCTTCGAGCAGCAAATCAAATGTTTATAAGCCCCTAGGCCAGTTACACAGAATCAGAGTATGGGTAATAAAATACTGAAGAAATGTGGGAGTCTGTGTGTGCATGTGTGCGTGTGTGTGGGCGCGCATTTGTGTGTGCGCGCGTCTGTGAGTGTGTTTGAGCATGAGCACACACTCTCACACGCGCGCGTCTGCGTGACGACCTTTACTACTTGGCCCTTAATGGAATGTGCAATGAAGTGCGATTACAAAAAGGGCTTTAGGAGTGAAATACAGGCTATGAATCAGTCTGTTTGGAGCCAGATGGCTCCAGTCCTCGACAGACCTTAGTGTACAGCAATGGCCAGGGGATTTCTACTGAAAGCCAACCAATGTCATATAATGCCGTTTATTTTCATCAGTGCAAAGGACCTTGGTGCACAAGTACTGACTGTGGAAGCAGAGGAAGAGCTTTGCAGTCCGGACTAGAGCTTGCATCAGACTCTCTACATACCTCCTCCTTTCCATCTGAGCTATTACTCCAGAGAAAACAAAACCCTATAACAAATAAAAATATTTTGCATTTACATCCAGTCCCTGGCATTTCAAAAACCCGACAGCAGAGTCGAGGGCTTTTTGTACGTCACAAACACAACACAACCTTCCTGATGTCTGCCAAACTCTTTTTTACATGTTAGGGATGGGGGAGGCGACAAAAATACATTCTGTCAGCGAGGAACGGAACGAGGCCCGTTCATCTCCCCAGCTCGCGCGGGCCTGAAGTTCTCTCACGCCGAAGACACAGAAGTTAACGGTCCTCACGGAGTCACAGAAAACCTGGAGCCATCATACAGTGCATCAGATATAACGGCCCCCATTTTAGACTCACTCACAGAAAGGCCACGTGATTTGTCTTTCGTTTTGTTGCCGATTTATTTTATTTTTTTGTTTCTTTCTTTCCGTTCTTTTTTCTCCGGGGCTGACAAGTGCTTTCAAACTCGTCAATCTGCTGCGCAGGCCTGCTGTTGAGTATCTGGCCCGCAGGGTGCATTAGTCATATCCACCACATCGCAGAGGCTGATCCGAGCAGTAATTAGCTAGTCTGCGTTGTTCCGCTGTGTAGTCCAGCTACAGAGTCGATGCGCTGTTAACTGCTTAGTCGATGGCGCTGCTGCGCTCCGGGACATTTGCTCACTGCCTCAGTAAAGTTGTGCGCTTTCAGACCAGTGGTGAGGGGAAAATGACCTCCGGCAGATATGGTTATGATGAAATTGGGTCTCTCAACTGTGCCTGTAGTGTCCGCTCTCACCCCTGGATTACTGTCACTGAGAGTGCCAAAAGCACAGAGCAGCAAATCACAATATGTGTGTGTGAGTGTGTGTGCGCGTTTGTACGTGCCTGTGTGTGTGTGTGTGTGTGTGTGTGTGTTTGTATGTGCTTGCGTTTGCGTATGTGCGTGTGTTTGTACATGTGTGTGCGTGCTTTTGTGCATGTGTGTGTATGTGTGTGCGTTTGTGCATGCATGTGTGTTTGTGTGTGCATGTGTGTTCGTGTGTGTGTGCATGCCTGTGTGTGTGTGTGTGTGTGTGTGTGTGTGTGCGCACATTTGTGCGTGCCTGTGTGTGTGTGTTTTCGTTCGTTTGTGTGTGTGTGCGTGCGTGCGTGCGTTTGTGTGTGACTGTGTGTGTTTGCATGTGCGTTTGTGTGTGTGTGTGTGTGTGTGTGTGTGTGCGTGCGTGCGTGCGTTTGTGTGTGACTGTGTGTGTGTTTGCATGTGCGTGTGTGTGCACGTGTGCGCGCGTTTGTGTGTGCCTGTGTGTGTTTGTGTGTATTGTGTGTGGTGCAGGGAGTATAAGATACGCATATTCAGCTTGGTTGAAAAGTGTGAACAGCACAGTTTGAGTGGTGTGACAGTAACAGGATGAAGAACACCACAGAAATGGTAGGGTGATGAAGAAGAGGATGCTCAGCGAGGACTCACAGGTCTCCACGTTCCCTTCCCCGGAGCCCTGGCACCCGTCTTCATCGTCGCAGTCGCTGCTGCCCTCCTCCGTCCCGCTGCCAGCCTCCGTCCACGTCCCTCGAGTCCCCCACCCGGGTGAACTGTCCTCCATCTCCTACGGCAACAGACACAGCAGGGCGGGGTCACCCCAACAGGCGAGCTCACAAACACACTAAATCACAGACAAAGCACAGCCAAGGACATCCTGGCGGAAAGGGACAGGAAAGCTGCACTAAAAGCCAAAGCGAGTAAGTAAGATAAGAACTTTACCTCAAAGTCTTTACCTCAAAATGGCCAAGAAGCAAACTTGGAATCTCACCATTAGGGCAATGAGTTAAAAATATAAACGAGCGCAGAAAGGACAAGGGATTAGGAGTCATTTCTGGTGTTTCCAGGAGAAAGAATTAGCCATCACCCCACTAGCACATGACATGGGGGAGTGGGGAGTGGGGGGGGGGGTGTTTCTATGGAAATCTCATCGGCAGCCCATCTGTAGGAAACGGGACGTTAATCGAGACAGCGCTGGATGTGGTCTGTGTTTCGCGCGTCCCGGTGCGAGGGGCGCTGCTGCCGATCCGCGGCCTTCCTGTGACAGAAACAGCGCCGGCGCAGCTTCCCGCGAGTGAGAAACCGTTTATGCAAAACGCCGCGGTCGTTAATTGGGCAGCCCGGCGCCCCGGCGGCAGCGCGGTGCGTGTCCTCGGCTCCCCGGGAATATCAATTAAGGCAGATGCCCACGGGCGGCTTAGAGCCGAGATAGGGCTCTCTGAAAAAGCCCCTGACGCGGGCGGTCGTGGACCGGCGGAGCGTGACCGGATATCGACCGCGAGGCTGTGGTAGCAGTGAGAATACTGTGCATCTCTCTACAAGTGCATCTCTCCAATAACCAGACGCTTCTGCGTGCCGCTATTTTAATTGAGTGCAAAGCCAATGTCGTGGCCTTTTGCCATTGTGAACACACATTGATGACGAGTCAACAGTAATACATATATCAGTAAATATGACATTCACAAGGAACTCAGGGCCGTTTTCACTAAGGGATTGCGACTGCTTTTCAACATTTCTGTCCCTCAGTACTGCTGTTACCACAGAGCAGAACCACAAAACAAGAATAAACAATAAACTTTAATGTAATAAGTGTGCAACAGGGCAATATTTAGACTATAGATAACAGGTATGGGCGTCCCCTAAACTAGTTAAACCAAAGATAAAACTGTAATGTGCTGTAATGGAAATAGAAAGGAGGAACAATGCTGACCTGGACAGAGAGACAGAGACAATGTGTGTGTGTGTGTGTGTGTATGTGTGTACGTACATGTGTATGTGTGTGTGCATGCGTGCATGTGTGGGTGTGTGTGTGTGTGCATGTGTGTGCGCGTACATGTGTATGTGTGTGTGCATGTGTGCGTGTGGGTGCGTGCGTGCGTGTGTGTGTCCACAGTTGCTCAGCTCAGTGGTATGAATTACTGACAATCTACACAACTTCCAAGTCACTCATACTTAGAAACCCCGTTTTCTCTGAAGTGGAAACTGATTGGATGTCATGTCACGTAGTATTACAGCACACACAGTATTCAAATGTACAAGAGAAAGATGCTGCGTTTGCAAAAAATAAAAATCCCATTCTAGGAGAGGGGGGAATCAGCAGGGGTGGAGGTAGTAACATTCAGAGCGAGTAGCCAGTGCGGTAAAATGGCTCAGCGATAGCTTTGTTCCCAAAAGAAACAAGGGTTTGATGCAAAATTATTACAGTTTTCCCCATGAATAAAGCCATCAATTTTTATCTCGTCGTAAAAGGGATTCTCGATGTAGAATCGCAGGAATTCAAAGGCTTCATTCATCTGACAGAAATATAATTACAGACCTCGAGTAAAAAGATTTTCAGATTCCATTTTGTCAACACGAGGCTAAGTGCACACAGAGCTGGCCTGAAATTAATTGAACCGACTATTATACATTTTTTTTTTTTTTAAACACTGTACGTGCTTCACAAGCATCCACAAGGCTTCAGAGACCAGTAAAATAAATACACAAGCCATGCATTATCAAGCAGTTTCAGAATTTCAATAAAACGCGCTTCACAAATGGCTGCGTTCAAAGGATAACCAAGCGAGCACCAGAACCTGGGCAGAAACCATCCTGTCACCGTCGCTAAGCTTTAGCGGAATTTTATTTTTCAATAAACAAAGCCACTGGCTGAGACTAGCTCCTTAGACAGTCTGATCTCGCTTAATGCACTTTTCATATAACACTTTAATCAACATGTGCATGAAGACGTTATACAAACTCCGCCAACCTGCAGTCCTCGTTTGCCGTATCTTCCCATCAAAACATGAGTGTCTGTTTGGAACTTGTCCTTGTACGCTGGGGTTTAAGGAGCTTTTCAGGTGATAATACAACAGGCAGGGAGACGGAGCACGACGGAAGCTCCTTGTCCTAGGGCGAATTGCCTCGGAGAGATAAGGGTTTTGTGTTTTTTATTTCCCTATCAAAGTTTAGCCTGTACCTACAATGCTCCTGAGGCCTATAAGCCCTGCTTTACATTTCATAAGAGATGCTCCAGGAGCTAACGGCGGCTCTTTATCCACAGGCCTCTCCGCTCTTTCACTGGGTGGGCTTTGTTTTCGCCGTCCTCGCCCCGGTCTTCGGCGAGCAGCCTGCGATATAGCGGCGTTCGCGGCTGCCTCCGCTGCCGTGGCCCGGCTCACGCCGGGGAAGCAGATAAAAGAATATCTCAGGGAATCGGGGCGCGGCCCGCTAAAACGGTCTGGCTTTGATTTCGCTCACCTCCCACGCCGGTGCCGCCGACCTCCTGTTATCAGCTCCGAAACGTGTAAGGATATGTAATTAAGCACCTCCACCCCTTCCTCCTCCAGCTAGCCTGCCTGAACTGCAGTCGCAATGCGACTAATCTCACATTAGAAGGGGGGGACGTGGAGGAGCAACCGAAATCAGGGACACTGGAGACTTCCCACTACTCCCAGAACTGGAGCCTTCAGTTGGAAGAGAAAGAGAGATATACCATAGATACCATACCAACACCATAGATACTGACATGGCAAGACAGAAGGATTCTACAGGTGACAGAAGGATTCTACAGGTGGCAAAAAAATAGTAAGGCCCCTTAATCATGCAGAGGAAACTATGGCGACTATGAGGAAAATGGAGACACTGCCACACTGAAAGAAACCCACAGATGAAGACTGACAGAAAGACAGACCAAGAGGCACTCGTTCCACTCCCCTGTAGATTTCTCTATTTTCCATAGAATCCAGGCAAAAAAAAAAAAAACATACCAGACTTGCTCCAACAGCAAACCTCTTTCTGCCAGAAAATATATATAATTTTTTTTTTTAACTAAAGAATTCCGAGATGTTTCGCTTCAGAGAGTTCACATTCATCAAAAGTCAGAGCTTGCACTTTTTTTTCAGCCTCTCTTCTTCCTCTTCCTCCCCGGCTGGTGTCTCTGCATCAGAATGAGAAAGCTCGCCACGGTCAGATTAAATCTGGGCCTGTCCTTCACAAGCTGTCACCACACCAGATTTCCCAAGTGCACCCGTTAACTCCCGTCACCAGCAACCGTGACAACGTTTCCTTTCTCTGAGAACCAATCGGAACGGACGGCTGTTAAGTGAGACCTGTTCTGAGAACAGTGTGGCTAAGATCTGGAAGTTGGGACCAGATAGGAGACCTTGCCACCTTTCCCCACATGGATTGCTCTAAATACCCAGCCTTATGAATGGGATCCAGCCTTTTTGTATGACAGGGTAGACCATGGGAATGCACTGGGTTTTGTATTTGACGGGGGTACGCTCTCACATATACTGCTTGTCCCGTGGGACCACTGAACATCCTTTATAGTAGCATAATAAACTACAATAACTCTGTGAGGGCAAATCTAACGATACAGTTCAATCACATCTTTAAACTAATGGAGTACCCAATTCAGCCAGGACTGGGGTGGGCTGACAGTGCATTTACAGCGTTTGCTAATTTGCAATGCTTGTCCCTAGATGGGCCTTTCCAAACACACACATGCAGCCTACAACACAGAAATCATAAAATTGTGAACACAAATACTACAAAGTATTATCTTTTAATTGAGTAAAGATATCATACGTACAACAGCTTACAGAAAGCATTTGCAACTCAACAGTATATCCCATAGGATGACAGTAGATTATGCAGCGTTTAATGCTAATTTGACTGCTCTATGTTGTGTTCTATGTCGTATGACTATGACTGACTACAGTCATCATCCTGTGGATGCAGGGCGGGCTCAATGTCTTGGGTTACCCCCACATCAGTATCCCCAGACATCTGCCATTTTCTTATGAATTGTGAGAATCTACATTGCTTTGCACTCCCCCCAACTCTGGGCTGGGAGTGGCTGAGGATAACCTGTCTGAGTTTAGCGCTAAGCCACCCTGGAAAAGTGTGTCTGCCTAGCAAATAAATAATCCAATAATGTAATGATATTTCAGTTGGCTCACCATGCAAAAATGCAACAGTAACATCTCTGGTCGCACATAGACTCTGTATTATAGGCTGCTAAACAGAGATACGCTTTAAGTACCATGTGCTTACACCTGTGATTCATTATTAGGGGTGCAACGGATCACAAAACTCACGGTTCGGATCGTATCACGGTTTTGAGTCACGGATCGGATCATTTTTCGGATCAGCAAAAAAAAAAAAGGGAGACAAGTATATCTTTGCTTTCCATTTATTCTGTAAAACACTTAAAGCAAGGAACTTTTGCCCATGGTCTTAAATGAAAACAACATTCAATTCTATTTCTCGTTACTAGTTCTATTTTGTCCGTAGTTATGCAAAAACCTCTCGTTGGTAGTTCTGAAAACAATTGATTCTATATGGAAGCAAATAGTTCCTTCTCAACTTTATACCATAAAATTGGCACCAATTTTGGTTATTTTTGTCATTAGTTAGATTATATAAGAAAATTGCATGAAACCGCAACTCAATTTACCCATCTCTCTCCGTCTTGCGTTTTAAAAATGCTTTGGTCACGCAGCCTATTTTAAACAGCCCAGGCTAAGGAAATTGCATTTCACGATCTGCATCATGAGATGGGAACATCTGAAAAAAATAGCCTACTGTAGATAGAGTTTGTTACTGTTAGATGTAACGTGTCATATCTAAGACATTTCGCTGGATAAAATGTTTTTTTTAATATACAGATTAATGTGCTTTGTGAAGTAACTTGTTCGCATTCGCAACCAGCGTTGCTCACGTCAGCGTTACCTTACATTAGGTAAAGCCCTACTATGTTACGTTCATATTTCCAAACTGAATAAATACTGCACCTCTAACCACAAAACGTCTTTGCTAGATTAAAGTTGTTGTAACTAAGATATTTGGCGAAGACAAACTTTTCAAATCAGTGGATTTAGCGTTATTTGCCGGCTTTATTAATCAGCTGTTGGTGTTGCTATGGATACCATTCATATAAGGGTCGACTCTAATGGCGCTGGCAGCAGATAACGTAGACGGCGTATTAATTTAGAACGGTGATTAAAATGTTGCCAGCGCTACTTCATTGCCGGGCGGTTTAACGAAATAAATGCCCACCCTCCAGCCAATCAGAATCGAGTATTTATCCAAGCCATGGTATAATACTTTTAAAAGTACCAGCGGCAGTAAAACTGTAATTCACTATGATGGTTAAATTTTGCAATTAATCCGCGGTTCACATGCGTGCCGAACCGTGGGGGGCGATCCGTACGGATCACGGATCAACTACGTTCCGTTACACCACTATTCATTATACCTTATGCATTATACCAACGCAATGATCACCTAGTATAATGTCAACATAATAGCAATAGCAATTGCAGTATTATGGTAACCACAGCAACAGCATTATGCATTCTCCTACCCATAACACTAATCCTAATCCCAACCGTAAACCTTAATGAATTTACAGCTCAGTGTAATTGCACAATGGTAACACGGTATTAACAGCTGCATATGCAGCGTCTATGCAATTTCAATTTATTTCCAGTGCACGTACGGCACTGCCTACTCCATACATAGGGGATATGCATTTGGCACAAATCAAGGATAGAATTTGTACCCGGTGTGAGCTATGCACAACATAGATCATCCAGCGCACACTTTAAATCTTGTGCAATGGCGAAACATTTAATCTGAAAAACACACGGAGAGCTGGAGGTGCATTTCATTTGTTTATGGATCACTTAGGGAATGTCCTTTTCTTTGATGCTCTATTTTGTTCAACGTAGACAGGGCTGTGAAGCCCGTTTGTTTTTGTACGTAGCATGAAAGTGAAAAGAATTAGAAATTACGCCACTGAGGAAACTGTAAAAATCGCCTAATGCCACGAAACGGGCGTTCCGTCAATACCGTCCTAAGCCCATTAGCCACTAATTGTGTGGAGAAACCAAGTTAAATGTCTGTCTAATTCAATAAGCGTATTCGTGAGTCAATTAATAATCATCTGATAACCAACAGGATATTTATCCATCAATGAAGTAATGAGACATTTAATCTCAATGAGCCTGGCCCAATAAAGTCCCTGCGCTTGTTTAAAGACTGAATAAGGTTACAACAAGCGCTTCCTCTACAGAGAGCTTATTGTAGTCTAATGGTAGGCTGTTGCACTTCAACTTTCATAATTGAAAAGAACACCAGCAAACCAGCTGAGGTTTTAGACCATAGTGCTTATATTTAATGTTATAGCCTATGCTTAAGCCTGTGTTGTGAAATTACTGCGATCACACGAGGCCTCTGGAAATGCAATTGGGCTGCAAACACCCAGCTTCTAATTCTAGACCGAGACATTTCTATGCAATGCGGTCACACGCCACCGAGAGTATGTCCAGTCTAGGCATTTTATATCTATGCAAGTTGGTCTCTCTGCCAAAACGAGGAGATAGTTTAGTGTCCTCCCTCACCTCCACAGTACATACAACGCAGACACAACTGAAGAATGAGGCCGTTTGTGTTGTACATCATTTTTATTATCCCATTGTGTGACCTTTATCCAGTGAGTCTAAAACAACACACATTTTTACAGAGCCTCCTACAGTGATAGTGCTCCCACCTGGAAATCAAATGTCCAGTTAAATAAAATAAATAAATAAAAATCTGAACAGGATGCTGATTGCATTCAGGTGAATGAATCAAATAATAGCGAATAAGAAAAAATTATTATGCACACTGTTCTGATTGGAGTACTTGTACCAGCATGAACTATGAGAACTCAGCTGCCACCAATATTCATCTGCCTGTATAGCTATTAGTGGAAAAAGTGTGGTGTCCCTTTTCAGAGCACTGATGGAAGCATTTCAGCTGAAGCGTTTGCTCGCTAGTTCCTTTTTTTCTCTCTTTTTACCTGCACCTTTAAGTTGGGCACCAATTAAACAAATCTGCTTCATTTTGGAACTAGTGTGTTGGTCCTAGCCGGCTGGTTTGCATTGTGCAGAATTCATCTTATTCACAGATTTGTAAACACAAATGGTCAGGTGACCATCCAGGTATAAAGTGCAGACTCAGGCACACTGACAGGGATTTGGGGGAGACTGGAACGGGGATAGTGACGGGGTCATTACGGGAGGTGGGTCACTGCCAGTCTGTACAAAGAGGCTCCCCCACCCTGCACTCCAACCACCTGCTTCAAGTTCACAACCATGCTATCTACAATGGACAAAGACACAACCTGACTTTCAGTCATTCTCTCTCTTCCTCTCTCTCCGTCCGTCTCTCTTTGTCCTTCCCTCGCTCTCTTGCTCTCGCTCTCCTCATGCAGGACGTTAGGAGCCATGCTGAGCTAAGACCGATGACCTAGGCCGTCTCCTGATTAGTTCGCCTCCTCGAACTACAGGTGCGGAAAATCCGCCAGGGTGTCCCTCCGCCAAGGCTGACCCCCGTATCGGAGATCAGCGTGTTCTACAGTCGGGGGCGGCGATAGGGAGACCTGAGCGCTCCTCCACACGCAGGGAGCCACGCGCTAAAGCAGAGTAAAGCATGATTGACACCCCGCACCTCGCCCCGGCCCCGCCCTCCTCCACTTCCACATCCCCGCCCCCTAAAGGAAGATAAACTGACTGAAGGGACGAGTGGCTTCGTGATTTTGCGTTTAAATCGCCAGCATCTCAGATGAGACCCGCTTCCCCGACTTCTGCGGTCTTTGCAACGCAGCAGCGATCCTGCAGGGCCACTTAACCTCGGCCCTGGAGGGCCACAGTATCACTTGGACTTAATTACCAGCAGGCAATGATGTAAATCATTGGCTTATTTCAACCAATTTAGCCCCCCCCCCCCCCAAAGTCCTGAAAATGAATGTGGTTTTAAAAGAGCTTTAGGTCCTGCTGCACTGCAGGCCTCGAGGACTGGAAAAAAACTAGCCTTGTACTTGGGTTTCTTATTCCGCAAGGGACAAGCTACACGTTGTGAAGTGAAACCCATATTCTTGCATCCTGGGGGGATAAATATGCATACACCCTACACCAGAGGATGGTGCCTGGTGTATTTTTTATCATATCGATTTGAAACGTTGTTGAAGTGTGAGAACAGTGCCTTTTGCTCCAGGATAGCCACATTTCTTTGCTCAACAAAAACAGCCCAGCACAAGCAAACATACAAAAAACTAAACTTTGGATGTTTAATTTAAAAAATAACCCTCTTCCATCATTATCTGGTCGGTCTTCAGGCACGCATCTTGGCTAATGTGATTGTAACTTTGCATAATCTCCAGATCTTGTGCCGTTTGCTCACCGTGTGAAACGGGACTTTTGTAAGTTGCTTTGGATGAAAGAGTCTGCCAAATCACTGAATCGGTCATTAGTGGCAGTTCTGTAATCTAGTGACACCCCCTGGCCTGGAGGAATGAGTTATCCCCTATAACTCTGTTGAGTTGTCCCCCTGGCCAAGACGCTGACTCATAGGTGGGCTGCCGAGCCACTGCACAGTTGAACGGGCCCACCCCGCCTCATGGTTAAGTCCCATATGCCATACGAGTCTGCAGACTCAGAGAAGCAGCTCGTAAAGGTACATAAGGTTTATTGTGCTCCTTACGAAAGTGGAGGTGCATTCTTGGTACTGCACATGGGTGTGAGAGCAGATAAATCTTCATCTTCTGCTTTCTCTCGGTGCCAGACCCTGTGCTTCTGAGCTTCTGTGGGCTCTGTACTGGCGGTGTGTGTGACCCACACGCGCACATGCACGCACACACACACACATACGCACACACAGCAGCTGTGCTGCTCCAAGAGACAGAGAGGCAAACAACAATCCTTTACAGTGCATTAGCACAACCCACAATCAGATAATGTATTTGTTTTCTTTATATTTTTAATCGTAATGCCGATTCCCCAAGCAGCAAGCACAATACCTACACCCCTTTTCCTCATTCTCAACAGACTGTGCCACAGTGTAGCGTCCTGTGTTGCTGGTATGCAACAGATTAATTTTTCTCCTGCTGTCTTGTAGGTCCTATTCAACGCAAATCCCCGTTGCCAGGAGACACCGTCCCTGCTTAACTTTTGTCCGGCCCCCTTAGGGGAGAATTTGGGGCTGCAGTAACACGGAGGGGGCCTGATGTGCTTAGAGGTTGGGCCCCAAACACAAACACATTCCTGCTTTATTTGAAGAAAAAAAAAGGGGTGGGGGGGGGGGGGGGGGGCTTGTGGCAAGTACCAGCACTCCGGGAGTCCCACGCTGAAACACGATTCTGCGTAAAACTCAGGACAGGCGAAGAAAGAACTTCTCTAACCATCTCTTAGCTTCTGGGAACGGGAACACGACAGCATGCCATAAGCCAAATCGCACATAAAGACCTCCATAAGCGATTACTTTTTATTACAACAGCATGCGTCTGCGGTTTCTCGCTCGGCATACCTCGCTCTATTTAACCCCTCCCTCCCCGCGGCATTACGTCACGCCCACAATGGAGGTGTCCTCCTCCATAGGCCGATCCGTATGCCGTGGCCCGGGTGAGGCAACCGTTTGTGTTTTAGTTCATCACCTACAAACTACCCTTGCCACTCCGCAACCTCAAAGGCATGCTGTGCAGGATTTTTAGCCTTGCTGTGGTCCTGTATTTACAAGAGAAGTCTCCTCCCCCGTCCTCAACCCCGCCCAGAATTTGATACAAAAGGTACCTGACTTCGGTACAAAGACAATGAATCATAGATATGATTGTGCATGGTTATTTTATAATATTTTCAAGGTAAAAATCCTGCATAGCATGCCTTTAAAGCCCTCTGTTCCAGCGAACCAATAGACGGGGAGACATTCTTCCTTCACAATACCAAAAAATATCCAGAGCAGAGTCGACCGCAGTCAAAAGGAACGGATTTGTAGACATCACGTTCTCCGCGGATGATAACCGCATATGTTCACATCGGGGACGTAGGGAGGCTGGTCACTCCGCTCGTAATTACATTTCTTATTTGGCTTCTTGGATTCGTTTTAAAAAATAATAATAATTCTCAGGAAGTAACCAGGGGAGGTCTAACGGAAGGAGGAGATGCGTCGTCTCGGCCCTGTGACTCCCTGAATAGCGTATCGCATTCAGACGTGTCCCACAGCGGCACTTGCTAATTAATTTTGGAAAGTGCACATGCGATTAAATGCTGGCTGAGGGGGTTGTTGACGAGACCACAGCATTCCTCTATGTTTGCGTGTGTGAAGAGCATCGGGCGTGTATCGTAGGTGTGTATGGGTGCGAAGATACGGCATGCCGGTTTTCTTCAAGGTCAGGCTTATGACTGAGATGAACAAAAAAAAAACACAGTGCAGTGTCCCTGGCTAAAACATTCATATTTTACCTCCCAAAGAAGGTGCTGGAAAGATGCTACTGCAGAAGATGGCTTTCTGGGACTGAACACTTTTTATCTGCAGCAACAGTTTGTATCAGAGAGAATGTAGATCCACTCTGTATTCATACTAAGGTTCCACTGACAGGTTCTAAATTGCATCCAATTCAGGAGCACATCAGCATATTATTATAGTTTTCCTTCCATTTCAGATATCATTTGGTTGGTCATTGACGTCATGTACCATAATGCTTATTTTATATATTAATTGCGCCATTAAGCACAATCTTTTACAATACGACTGTTGTTATTCCATTATATTTTTTTATTATTACCCATGTTCAGACCCACAATTGCATTATCATAACAGTGTTATAGTTGTAGAAATACACACCAGAAACGTAAAAACAAATGTCCCTGGGAAACATGAGTAGAGCCCTGAATAATGTACCATCACTGTGATATTTAAAGTCCTTTACATTATAAAATCCTTTATGGTTTCAATCACTTGATTTAAAATAAACTGGATTCAAAGCAGGATATGACAAGTTGAACTTCGGTTAAAACACATAACACAAAACACATGAACACATGGATTTATCGGCAAAAATATGCAACCACTCTCTTGTGAAATACATAAGTCTTTCATCTCTAGTGTTAAAGCCTTGCTACTGTGCGAGCTGCTCATTCAAATGAGTGTGTAAATGAGTGGGGTACACTGCTGTTAAAGGCTGCTTTCACCAGTCACAGCAAAAATTCATGCTAATTGCTATCACTGTGGCACTGATGTGGAGGTCCTTCCCTGCTATAGTACCTCAGTGTATGTACCTCTAGCATACTCTTACTGTCTCTCTCTGAGGGGGTTAGCTGGCCCATTAGTGCAAGCTCAACCATAGTGCATACAATTCAGGGAGAAAACACCTTCAGCACTGGGGTTGTAGCACAAGCTAAGCTAATTTGTGCTAAGCTAACACCCGGCTAAACGGGCATGCTATCATGACTGTGCTAACTTCAACCAACAACAAAGCTACACTTATAGTAGTGTGTTTCCTCAGTCTGCCAATACGCCTTTAAAATAATGTTTAATTTTATTACATAGTTGTGTTGCACTGTTGTTCTGTTGTTCTGTTGACAGTTTTTTGCTCTCTGCACTTCCTTGTTCTCAGCCAGTCACACAGTCCATCCTTTCAGGAGTTCAGATAGATTCCCAAGCCATGCTCCATGCCCGCAGACATAAAATAGTTAGACTAATTGTCGCGGCGGCGATGTGGCTGCTTCCTCCAGGACAACGGAAATTTAAACGACATTACACCCTGGACAATGCATTCTTCAGGAAATCAAATGGTATCAACGCTGCTCAATGAAACTGACCTTATTAAGCTATTAAGCTATCCCTAAATAACCGGACACCAAGAAATTCAGTATCGGAGCCCTCTCACGAGAAGTAAGAAATGTGCACTAAGTGAGCAGGAGTTATATTGTGAAAAGAAATACCATAAAGCAATTAAGTTCCCATCCCATCATTCAAAGGCTTTTGCCAGTCCAGTTTCCTGGGCTTAATGCAGTCGTATCACATAAAATATCCACGCGCCATCTGATGCAATTATAGAACCAGGCATCTTCTTTGATGGAAAGCGGAAAAACTGTGTCTCCAAAAAAAAGAAAAGAAAAGGTTTTAATGGACCATTAAAAGGGGGTCACTGAAGAACAGACTAGCTTTGGTGCATCTCCGCCCAAAAACAGCTGCGAGGACGGCCTGCAAATCAAGATCCCTCTTTTTAAATATTTACAATTCACATTAGATGCCTTTATGACATGCCGGGGGAGGTCGAGGCAGAACTACTCCGCGGAGAGTCGTACATTAACCTCCATTATATATTAAATCATCGAGCGTTTTTGGAATCTTTATTTAGAGCTCTGCGGCTCCCGTTACAAAGAGGAACACAGCCCCGCACAGTGGAAAAAAACAAAAAACACTTTGATTCTGCTGCCTAAAGATTCTATATAAAAATGCTTTATAAAGCCTTAAATCTTGTGTACATCTGGAAACGTCTAAAATGTATTCTGGTGTTGCAGACCTGAATACAAATGTGTTGCACGTATAAATGTGGAGACAGAATTGAGTGTCCCTGCACTCAACAATAATGTGAAAATAACCATTGGAAGTCCACAGGTTTTGCTTGCAGTGCAACTTTACAACTCAAGTACTTCCAAGTCTAATCACCACACAACTGTCACAGTATGGCTAGCTTGATTATACAGTAATTGCCTACGCACACTTTAAAAAAATTTTTTTTTATAGTTGGAGCTTTTCCCTGTAGTTGTGCGTGTGTGTGTGTGCATGTGTGTGACAGAAACTAAACTGCTTGACACGGTTGTCCGCCCCCCCCCACCCCCCCCACCCCAGCCCTTATCTTCGACGAGCACAAAAACTCAGGAGAGGCATGTGGGGGCTTCGCTAAATATTTCACACCTGATGGTAAAAAGGAGGAGAGGCCTCTCGTAAATGTCAACAAGATTGCAGCGCTCTCCTACATTTCCATGACAACGCAACCTTCACCGTCCCGAACTCCACGCGAAAAGTAGCAGGCGTCACTCGGAAAAGAAGGCACCGATCTATCGCTTGTAAAAGTGTAACTCAGAGGGAGAGAGAAAGATAGAATGAGAGGGAGAAGATAGAGAGCTTTATGTCTTGTATCACTGTTAATTGCTCGGGCCAAATTCATCAATCCACGATTCTTTATTTTTATATAGCGCCATTTAGAAACAGGTGCAGGTCGTCACACAGCCTTTCACAATGGAGAAATGCAGCATGTGTCATCGTCATTTTGTGAGCCATTTCATGCCAATAAAGCACTGTTGAATTGAAACAGACAGAGACAGGGAGAGGGAAAGGGAGGGATGGAGAAAGAGAAAGAGAGTGAGAGAGAGAGAGAGAGAGAGAGAGAGAGAGAGAGAGAGAGAGAGAGAGAGAGAGAGCGAGAGAGAGAGCGAGAGAGAGAGAGAGAGAGAGAGAGAGCGAGAGAGAGAGAGAGAGAGAGCGAGAGAGAGAGTGTTGTTGAGCAGCTAAATTGAGGCGGGGAGGAACCTTAATCTGTCCCTGTTTATCTTCAGAATGGGTCCCATGAGCGTCTGGGAAGTGGCTGTTTATCTGGGGGCCTATTCAGATTTAATCACATTTGCATGACAAAATGTTCTAAAGTACACCATCGCTTTAAAGTAGCTTGTGTCGTCTCCATTTTCCTGGCAGCCCAATCCTGATCTGTGGCTGTATCCTATTGGTCTTTGACACATCTCTCTGAATGGTCAGCTTGGAACAACCTCAATCAGAGTTAAACTGAGCAAAGAAGAGTATTTATTTACGTGCATCACTCATTCTCACTGCAAGGAAAAGCAGGCCAATTTGGCTGAGACCCACCAGCATTGAGAAATGGTCCTCAAAATCACCCCCACTGGCACACAAATGACAAAAATGTCAGGCTGGTGATAGAAATAAAAACACAACATGGAAGGTGTACATCTGTTTAGTTCCCTTTATCTGATAACTAAATTATTACTTCAATGATGACCTGGGAATCACAGTAGATATGGAATGCAAGGCATTGCATAGCCAATCAGATGTAGGGGACGGTTAGACTTGTTACTTTCCCATTCCCGGACACTGTATTTTATCTGGTCCAGAGGGAAGAGTGACCACTACTGGCCGCACGAGCGCTCTTTGGGCAGACAAGCAACCCCTGCTTCTGCGGAACTTTCCAGAGAGGGGGACTCTGTGGTCATTAGAGCCTCCGACGTCTGTCTCAAAGCACTGACCCGGCAAACGGGCCCAGGGGAGAGCCAGCAGGGAGAGCCGGGCTCCGACACACACGACGCACCAGCGCTGCTTCTCAAATAAACAGGCCTCCAGAGAGCCCTCCGCTTTGAGCGGGACCTACTGTCTGCTCCTCGTTTTCTCCAGAAAAGGGAAAAAGAGGCGCGAGTTTGTCCAGTGCTCGCTGGAAAGCGTGGTGACAATGGCAGCATGGAGTGACACTTTTATACGCGAGGAGAAGTTGTTTGTGTCGGCGCTGCGGCAGTATAATCACTCACGGAGCAGACTGCGGCATTCTTGCGGGCCCTGACGTGACCCGCGCCCCAACCTCATTTTTTTGCACGGGTCATCTCTCTCACGAGGAGCGTGTGACCAAACACGCCGGTCCCGCTGCTGAGTCACCCTCCCGGGACATATATAACCCTCCTCCCACAAGCGCACACACACACACACACACACACCACACACACACACACATTTTCAGTCAGATTTACAGCCCTGTCACCCAGTCTGTACACAGCCAACAAACAGACCAGTCACTGTCTGCACAAGGCAAGAACAAATCTTCACCTTAAAAAAGACATTTCTGGCTCATACAGAACATTTACAACAGACACCAACTGATGTTTGGATTTAGCAAATTGAGAAAATGGGTTCATTATACCAACAGTGCTACCAACTTAGCAAGTTACCAAGATTGGTGCCTTTTCGCCATACCTTTGCTTTTTATTTTTTGGATAGGTAACAAATCTAACATTGCAGCCGTACCATGTGATCTAATTATATGGAAATAACTGTGGTGATAACTGCCAGAGCCCTCCACAAAGCAAGGCAGGTCAACTGGCACCTAGGGGAGGGGAGGGGAGGGGTTATAACAACAATAACTATAGAAACTGAAGGAACTTGTCCCCCCTTTAATTACAGTATTGGCAATGCCAGATAGACAGACAGAGAGAGTGTGTGTGCACGTGTGTGTGTGTGTGTGTGTGTGTGTGTGCGCACGTGTGTACGTGTGTGTGCACGTGTGTACGTGTGTGTGTGTGTGTGTGTGTGTGTGTGTGTTCAAGTGCGATGTCCGGTTGGGTGTGAGGCTCCAGGTGCGAGTTTACCTGGTTGAAGCGCTCCAGCATCACCTTCACCTCTGTCAGCATGGCGTCAGGATTGCGCACTTTGACCTCTGGGTTCTGCCTCTGTGCCTGCAGGCCACTGTCAACCACGCGGCTGGTATAACTGAGAGAGAAAGAGAGGGGAAGAGACAGAGAGAGAATATTCAGAAAATATAAAGGCGATAAGAGTTTGAGCGCATTGCTTTTTCGTCTCTCACAACCTGGCTCTGCAGCTTAGCAGCAGGCTCTAAATATAATGGCGCCGCCTGGTTGGAATCCACTCAAAACATCCTTTTGGCTCCTGTCAGACAGTGAAATACCATCCTTTTTTTATCCAAGGCCAGTTTTTCTAAGCCTTTGCCACCGAAAGCTTCAACCCCAAACGCTATAGAAAAACCCATTGAGAGCCTCGTGTGTGCTATGTGCGATGTTATTGCACAGTAGGAGCTAGGAGTTTAGGAAGCTTTTAGCTACTCATATCAGTGTACAGGGTTCTCCGATAAAAGTAGCTGAAAATCCCATGCTGTATTTGTGCTTTAATAAGATAAAAAATGTAATAGGGTGTCAGATCAGGCTATCGAAAAGTTTCATGAACAAAAAGAAGGAAGTTGGTGCCGCTATCAAACTGCCATGGTTAGCGATACCCTTGCTAGCCTTTCAGAAAACTTAGGCAGAAGACATAAAAATAATCCCATTTGAAATACAGGGGAAGAGAAGTCAAACAATGGAATCTGGAAGGGGCATGCATTGGTAACACATTAAGAATCCTGGTTTTGTAATAGTGGCACATATATTCCCACTAAGTCTGCTTTTGACGCTGTCTTTCGGAGAGCTGCAGTTTGCTCTCAATGGCGAGGTGGTTGTTAGTGAATGCTCTCGTTTCACGATGTTCCCGGTGACGCTGAGAGCATTCTCCATTTGCCTTATTTGTATCTTTTCCCCCAGAATTTAGGAGTGGAGGGATAACATACGCTTCCAGATGTCCACTCATCCCGGGGGACGGAAAAACATAACTTAAACTTTAAGTCGCTCGAAGCATTCGCGTCGGTGATCTGATTGCGTCTGTTGTATCGGGACTGTTCATTTCCAACGGCAAATTAAGCACCTGGCTCAAACGAGGACGCTGTCTTCTCGTGAGACAAGATCAATAGCTTTTCGGACTGCCCAGTTTAGTGACAGAAATGATTAAAGGTTGTATCAGCGATTTTGGGTGGAAACATAAATGATCACATTCATCTGATTTTTCCTCACGATCCGCTAGCTGCCCGCCCCATAAGCAGGCCGTCAAAAAACCGCGTCTCTGTAGGCAGCCTATGCTCCGAGATCGTACACAAAAACAAATGGTACTACCAACCACTCAAAACCAAAATAAACAGTATTCCAACCAATCACAATGATCTGCACAAACGCTAATACTCTTATCTCGCTGAAATCTTGACGGATTTACAAACGGTTTGGTTTCTTACAAACGTTATTAACGTGGTTATAATTCTGGATGCTTGAACACTATTTTTTAAAACATAACATAATTATTCATAAGTATGTTTGTTTGGGATTTCGCTTCAGAAGTGACGTCACCCAAAATCGCTGATACAACCTTTAATTAAAAAGGCAGATAGCCTGCGTGATGTGAAATGACTAAGCGTGCGTGCTTTTACTGCAAATACAAATATTGACCGTCAAACTGGTAAGCGGGCGGAGGAAGGGCGGGGAGTGTTATTATGATAATGAAACAAAAAACTTTGACCACCGCATCCGCTACCTCATTATTGTCATTTGAATTGGGAAAACATGGCAGATTGTTCAGCCAGGAGCATAGCGGCTGACTTCTTTAATTGATTCTGCACTGATATATGCCAGCTAATTACAGCGCTCCGGACAGCATGATGGAGCACCCTCCATCAGCCCCACCCTCTCCATTCCTCCCAACATCTTGTGTTTGTTTCATATCTCTTCTTCTCTTAACTTACCTCCCTGTCAATCTCCCTCTATCTATTACTCTTGCCTTTTCATTCCCCACTTTCTACAGTAATATGTTTTGATAAAATGAATTCAGGAAGAAATATAACTCTGTACTGGCCAAATCAACTCGCCTTGCGCATGTTTGGAAGGACGAGGAACGGTCTCTAAAAGTAATTTGTCTCACATTTCTCACAATTTGTCTCACAATTTTTGCATCTCAGGCTACAACTTCGTAATTCCAGGACACCCAAGCAATGACAGGTGAATTTCTGAACTTAGCAAGCATTCACACAGAATCTCAGCCATTTCGCCCTTCACTGCAGTTTTGAAGTTAACAGCAATTTTCCTCTCTGTGCACCAATGAGCAAAACACCAAACAACCCACTTTAAAGATCTAAATGTTGAACCAAGGAAGCTTAAAGAGATGTTAAAAGTCACATTTGTTTAACACGCTTGACTGCTTCCAATTCTCCAATACCTATTACGTTTATGTTATCGGGAAGGCACTACGCTATTAAAAACAACATTCCATTTAGCCGTTCTATATCACAAATATTGGCACTGCAAGGATGGCAGATTGACCATTGTGCATCCAGGATTGGAAGTTATAGCGGTGGTCCCCAGCCCTGTTCCTGGACATCTACCGTCCTGAAGGTTTTCATTTCAACCCCATGTTTGCACACCTGGTTCTACTAATTAGCAACTAAACGAGATCTCTAGCTGTTGAATGGGGTGTGCTTTGTTAGGGTTGGAGTGAAAACCTACAGACCGGTAGATCTCCAGGAACAGGGTTGGGGTGCACTGGTTTATAGTGTTGTATATCAGGGGAGAACTCAGTTGGAATATACTGTACCCATCCCTCTCCTCATGCTATATTACTAGCCTACACTTCTCTGATTCGTTCCTTGTGGTAAATTACGACTATTCATCACATGAGCCCATACACAACATGGAAACTGCAGTAGGCCTACCTTGCCTGTGATCTGCCGCACAGTACACATAATATGTTGTCACCAGAGGTATAGTCTCTAGAGTGTGCTCCAGCCATAATTAGTTTTAAGTTATATACTCTCATACTGATATAGCAAGTGAACTTGAGTCCTGTACCGGTTTCTGTAATGATGAGAATGCGGACGGAATCGCGGAATTCAGCCATTCACTCTGGGCTTTAATATGGAATCCGGCACATTTCTACAGTGCCAGTGTATTTCACTGAAATGCTTTTGATTTCAAGGGACACGATATGTGAAACCGTGCATTATGATACAATGTTGTGAAATAGCATTCCACAGTGCTAAGCAAACTAAACAAAAAATTCTAAATTCCTAAGTTTAGAATGACTAAATTCCTCCAAAACGTTTGATACTATCAGTCCAAGGGTTTCAAAGACGACTTGGTGCCGATTCACTGAACCATAATTCGGTTATCATTTGTTAAATAATTAATTAAACCAGTGAAATGTAGTAGGGAGCATTGTGTCATTAAGATCCCCGCTATACAAAAACAAAATAATTTAAAAAAAACTTGAAGTAACGACTAATTCAGGTGGAGGATTTAGGTCCTCGGTTTTGTGAGCAATATTTGAACATGTTGAAATACTCACCACCAAAGCGGCCAACACTGTTTGAAAAGGCCAAGCTTTTCTCACAGGAATTTATGGCCAGAACGCACATGAAGGGCTTGGACGCCCTCGTCAAATAAACACATTAACATGGAAAAGCCACCAAGATAAACATTTAATCAGCGAAGAACAAGGTTTCCCGGACATTTCGAGCACTTTGGCGCTCTTTTTGTTTTTACATTCTGCAGAGTAAGCGGGGCGCAGCCCGGCATAGCCTGTGCCGACTTAATCCTGTTTAAAGGACACTGACGATAAAGATCCTGGAGAATTTATCAGATGTAAACAGAATGCTTGGCCGTGGCATGTCTTTATACTTTCTGTTGTCGGGACGCATTGTGCCGTTTCCTTGACTGGCCCCGGAGCCTGAAACAAGCCTATCCCAGCCTCCCTCCCCAGCTCAGAGCCAGGACAAATTGGTACCCGGGGAGATCTCTCGAAAGACCTTCCTACAGGCCGGCTCTCCCACCGTTCCATACAGAGCGCTTGTTGAGAAGGCCCTCCTTAAAGACGAGGCCTTCCTGTGCCTCTCGACGCAGTCAACTACTCACAGCACAATGAGCAGACACGGAGTGCAGTGCCACAACCCAGATATGGCTATTTGAGGTATTGTTATTAGTCAACACCAGGAGTGTGCAACAGCATGACATAAACGTTTCCATCCTGCCAGGATAGGAGCGGCTTCATGGGCCCCCACTCTATTGCCTCCGATTTGCCCCAGGCACCTTCAGGTTATGGGTTGTCATTGGAGAGACTCCTACTGGTGCTAGGTCACCTGTAGCACACTGTGTGCTAGGACAAGTGCACGTGTACAGTCTCCAACCCAAGTGCATGTGAATGTACAGTATGAGTAACTCATCCAATCAAAAACCTGGGTTTCAGTGCATTCCATTTGCCTGGTATAGAATCCTGACTACTCCAGTGGCAACAGTGCCCAGTAGCTTCACAGGGTGGCATGTGGAACAGAACTGGAACAATCAATCTGGAACAGAACATTAGTGTTACACTAAGCGTTACACTGCCACATCTTCCTGCTGCCTCAACTGGTACATAGGGCCTGATTCACTAAAACCTTTTAGCACAAGCAAAACTAATATCACAACCAACGATTGGTGCAAAACAAACACAATGACCAATCAACCACACAAGGTGTTAGTAAATCCAGCCCGTAACGTCAAAGTCTGGCCCCAAACTTTGAATCGACATTAAAATGGAGTGAAATTCAGAGCCAGGTACCAATGTGAGACTACATTTTGTAGTTTTTCCATACGTAACATCGCACATTCAACAGCAGAAGCTGTGGCTTGAGAACTACATGGCTATTCCTTGCATAAGTCCGTTTGGGGCAGCAGTACACTGGCTTGACAAATGCTCAAGTATTTCTGTATTTTTGGTCCGCACTCTCCAGTCGAACAATGGAAATCTGGAGGGCGGTGGATAAGGCAAAGTGCGGTAAGCAGTAAGCCGTAATTACAGGGGGAGGAGAGAGAAAAATGAAATCAAACCACTAGAATGTGCAAACCCGAATCTGGCAAATAGCAGGCTTGGCACATTCTGCAACTAAAGACCATTTTAGACAGACCTAAATTGCAACATAGAAGTCCAGTTGATGTCGATGAATTCCGTCGTGGAAGCTCCCGCATATGGAAACAGCAGTTGAATTGAAAGCATTCTCCGCTGGACAGGCAGAAAGGGTTTTGTAAGGGAACTAGAGACCACAATCGTACATTTTTTTTACTTAATTGGGACCCTGAACTGGCCAGAGGAGGATGGGCTGCTCATATTGAGTCTGGTTCCTCTCAGGGTTTAGTTCCATATGCCATCCAGGGAGTTTTTCTATTCCACTGCCACCTTTAGCCTTCTTAAGGGTTTAGGCCTGGGTATACTGGGAGGTCTATTGTGACAAATTATTTGTAAAAGATGCAATATAAGTAAAATTTGATTGATTGATTAAAACCCCTTAACCATTTTACTTTATTTGTATTCATTGCGTTTTTCTGAAGGTGAAATTTTCAATCAATCTGGTAATACAATATACCATTTGAAATCGTACACGATTCTGTAACTATCTTACGATCGCAATGCTTTAGCGACATATTTTGTTACATGACACAAAGCAGGCTTGATAAAAATAAAAACGATTCCGGACATTCTATGGGTTCTGGAAATCCACAGACGACACAGATCACAGTAAAGTCAGTATCCTTACCCCAGCCAAAATGTCCACTTCCACTGTGTTTGAGCTTCTGTTACTTTGGCTCGGTAATACTTAAGATTCATTGTGACTGTTGGAAAACAAACTCCTAAGGGTTACTTTACAGAAGAGACCTGGATTATGACTGTCAAAGAGGTTCAAGAAAGGTAACCATTTTATTTTCAGGCTTGTGCTCAAAAAAGGTGGTGCTTGAGAAGGTGTTAATTAACAGATATAAAGATGAAGACTGAAAACAAAACCAGTCCATCAACCTCTGACACATCCCTGTAATGTTGGGTACCCAGCAGAGGCATGTCACTGGTTTGTTACTGTACTTTAATAGAGACATTTGTTATTATTACCTTGCGGTGTCAGGATGTGAGTTCGCACATTTGATCTAAAGCCTCCTAAGATCATCATCATATCACTTTCCAGCTCCGCCGTCGCAATGCGGCACTGCGCTCGGTGACAGAAGGTGTGGTTTGCGACAGGGAGGTGGGCCATGAACCCAGAAAACCTTCCGGGCTGCGTTTCTGAGGTGCGAGGTATGGGACGGAGGGGATTGGCCAGAGCCAGCAAAACCCGAGGGGAGCAGGGTCGAGGAACGGGCGTTGACCCGCGCGGGCAGGGGCACCCGGCCAAGCCCGCGCCCCAGAGGATGGTGGGATGGATCAGCGTGCCGCCGGAGCCCATGTGGCCAGCAGCTGTGTGGCGGAAGAGAGCGGAGGCTCGCTCCCGTTGGGAGAAGCACACGGAAGTGCCATCGTCCGTCAGATAGCGATCTGTCCACGGACACAAACCACACAGCGAAAACACACAGTGAAAACACAGCGAAACCACACAGCGAAAACACACATGCGCTACGCTGGCTGCTTGATGGAATGAAGCTGAAACAGAATCGTTTCTTCCAAATTTGGAAATAACACAATGTTTTTTTTTGGTTTGTTTTTTGTCTCCTCACAAAAAACAGCACAATGGGGGGGTGGGGGGTGGGGTCTGTGATTTTATCAACATCGTTTATGAGTTTGAGTTCCTCAATCTGGAACAGAACACTGAGCCTCCAATCAGTTCTCTGTGGCTAAGCCTGTGGGGTTTAACCTCTGTGTGAGGTACCCATAGAGAGCCACGCACACACACGAGAGAGAGAGAGAGAGATTACAAATGTGTGTGTGTGTGTGTGTGTGTGTGTGTGTGTGTGTGTGTGCGTGCATATGTTTGGATTCCTAAACCACACAATCAATGCCAGGGTGTTTGTTTCAATTCTTGGACCAAAGGATCTCAAACACACACACACACACACACACATACACACACACACACAAACACGCACGCGCACACACACACACATTTGTAATTGCGGCAATCAAGATACCTCATATCAGTCACATTACAGACCATCAATTTAACCTCTTTAAAAGGCTAGACATGTCCACTGAGAATCCTCATCATTGAGCTATTAGCAGCCTAGGTCCCACGCTGAACATTTAAAACAGTTCTTCCTCAAAAAGAAATACCAGGAGAGGGCTGGATCCTGGGTGGGAATTAATGCATATAGATTTTTTTTGGGACACAGAGGTTTATTGGTGACTGGAAATCTTTGCTGCACGTAAGCAATGCATTCTCGGAAAACCCTGAACTTAAATTTTCAATACCTGATCAGCCATGAAAAAAGTAAAAAAAAGAAACAAAATGGGAAAGCGGAGGGCGGGTCTTATGAAGCTGCTTTTAGTTATTTAAGTAAATGTACAGCTAGAGGACGTAAGGAAACCTGCGGAACGGGACGATGAGCCAAAGCTTGCATAAAGGCATGAGCCCGTCCCTGTGGTAAAGAACAGCTGCCGCTGTTACTGAAGAGCGTTATCCAATCTTAACGCAGCATCATGCTGGGGTTACATTAGTCCTGTTCGGATGCTAGCTTTGTTGTGGCCCTGCTTTGTTTTTTAACCCGTTTTATTCCTCCTTGTCTATTCAGACATTGATGTTGTTACCGCCTGCTACCCCTGGTACTCCCAAGGCCCCCCACGCTAGCTGCTTTAACTACTGTTCCAAATGAGCAGAAACATGCCTAATGCAAAGGTTCCTGTCATCGGTCAGGCACAGTGTGACTTTAGTGCTGTGGTCTTCCATAAGGCCGAGGATAAGTCTGGTTTGCCTCAACACTGCTCCCACACTGCCATCTGCTGGCAGCAACCGGTATGTCACTCTCACGCCTGCTTCAGAGGAACATGTGGAGTGTGGCAAGTTTCCCTGGTGCGTGGGGTTTGTAGAAAAGATGGGAATCGGGGCTTTTTCCTAGTAGTTTACGTGCCAAAGTCTTCCCTACCCAATCTACTCATATGCACCAAAGTCTCAGGCAATCGCCTCACGGTGCCAGATGGCCTCAGCGCTGCCCCCGGAGGTCACCGCAGGACTCTGTCATCGATCGCAGTAAATGCGGAAGAGATGCCAGGGGAAATGGCAAGTCAGAAGCGAAAATCTTTCTATAGTAACAGAGAATGAGTTCCTCCTCTTCCCATCGTCAGGTAAGAAGGTAAGAAATTTGGAGGAAAGGGTGGATGGGTGCCACTGGGGGACGGAAGAACGAGAGAAGCCATGACATCACCTCCCTTGACCCTGAGATGCTGACCTTCACTGACGGAGAGGTATTTCACGTTCAGGCCAAAGAGAAACATTATTTTCCACTTTTTTATTTTGAATCTGCACACTCTTCAGCCTAGCGCTTGGGAACATTCGACACCCCTGCGGCGAATCCAAGAACGGTTTCCCACAATGCCACAGGGAAACCGATGCACGCGATCCAGCCAAACCTCTACAAACAGTATGCTTAATAGAACTCCAAATATGTTCTTTATAATTCCTACTTCTCTTGCCAGGCCAGCAGACAATTCGACATGCTGCAATTGCCAGTTTTGCCCCTACATTCCAGGTTTGACAGTGGGAGAAAATTAGTTCTGGAAATCCACAGACGACGCAGATCACAGTAAAGTCAGTATCCTTACCCCGCCACACATTCTAAAATACTTTTAAAAGACTGCATGGATACTGACAAAGAACTATCTGAAAACCACTGAGGGCAGCGACTCCCTCTTCCTCTCTTTCAAGTGCTATCTTACTCCACGGATGAAGCCACACTCATGCGAACGGTTAAATCATTTAATCCCTGGATGAACTGCCAGTCCCTTTTTATTTAACGAATACTTATGCTGCGCAAACAGAAAACAGGCGGTTTATACTGAGATGGAAACAATTCTCTAGTTCCTCGCTGCAGTCATTCCTATGGCATGTGAGATGAGAGATGTCGGAGATCAAGAAATATAAAGTTTGAACATCCAGCTTGCTCATGACTGTAGTCACGTGCTAAGGAATAAATCTGATAACTAAATTAAATCAATGTATCTGTAGTTGAAGTTCAGCTTTGTTAGTTAATTATATGCAGACCAGGTGGTGTAACTCCCGAACCCAGCAATAGCTGAAAGATCTCGGATCTCAGGCTCCCTCTAGTGGACACAGTTCATATTACAGTGCCCTGCCCACGTAACCCTTGGCAACCCTGCGTGGACAGCATCACATTAGGATGCATGATCCAAAATTACACATGGCGCTTTTTAAATCGATCCTTCCTTGTGCTCATTGGGGCATCAAGCCCAAATCTCTCAGGGGGAGATCCACTAGGAAAAATACTGAGCGCAGTTCGTACTGATTATTGCGCAACAGCTACACAGCTGCCTGTGCTAAATTAACGTGCGATTCACTCAAGTATCAAGTATTTATACAAAAGAAGGAACCGCGCAGCCACAGCCAAATAGTTTAGCGAGCGCATGTATGTCCCCGTAGTTGCGAAATACGTTTCGATCACCAGTTCAGCCTTCATAAGATATTTTTGAGCAAGGGTCGCACCACGTTCTATCTTCCGTGTTACATTATTTTACATTTGAGGCCACTCCTCATTTCTGTTGTCTGATTACAATTATTTTTTAACTCACAAACAGGTCTTGGTGTCAAGTTATCTCCGATTGGACAAAAAAAGTAAAAGGCTGGTTCCAGACACATAGCCTATTTTAAGTCGAGCAAACACTGATTCAATAATTAATTCGAAATTTGAAGGTTAAGTTTAATTGGGTACATAAATAATGATACATGACTAATAAAGGGACAAAACTGACCCATTGAGCCAGATACTTTGAATGACCAGCAAATTGACCTCTATTTCTATATACAAAGAGGACAGGCTCAACGTCATCTTTGTCGTCAAGCGATTCTATTCTGTAGCGTAGCTACATCCAATAATTTATCTCTCTGTTCTACTCTCTTGCAAGGTTAACATGGCGGCGGTGTCTTCCTCTTGAAACTATGACAACTGCCACGGCCACTGACAAGTTTACACATTGCACGGCTTTTAAATAGACTCCGCAGATTTACCGCCAGGTTTCAAGTTGTCTTGTAAAACCCACGCTTATTGCGAGTGGTAATTTGCATATTTGTACATTGAGCGCGTCCTGCATTGCACTCTCATTTGCATAAAAATTAGTAATTCTGGCACTGACATTAATGTAGATAGCGCAAGTTATATATGCATGACCCAGACGGCACACTGTGTCACTGTTTCCTTGATAGTGTAGTTGTATGCACTTTCCACCCACGACGGGTGCTTTGTGATTTGTACATATTTTCCTTGGTACTTGCAGCAGTATAATGGGTGCAAATGCATTGCTTTTTGTGGAACCCGCCCCCCTCAGGTAGCAAAATTTTTCACCCCTACTCTTACCCAGGCTGAAAGCTGTATGTCACAACTAGAGGAACCATAGAAATGTCTGGAGAAGTGGGACCACAGGTGTGCTAATGGCAGGGTGGTCTAACCGTACCAACACACTTAACTTAACTTATGACACCCGGCACTAATGCCACACCAACCCCCAGGAGTGCTGTCTCTCATTAAATAACCTATTGTAGCACCCTGTTTAATGAAGAAAAACTTTCTACCCATACTTTTCCTCCTCTTGTGGTATCTCATTCACATGCGATCAAGACGACTCTGTTCTCATGCAGCTGAAAGGCAAACCAGAGCCCAGAACTCTGGCGTAGTGGGTATGGTAACTGTGGTACAGGACTGATGTCCTATATGGATTTTGAGTATGGGACGTGTGAGTTCCATTGCACATACTGTATATACTTAACCCTCATATTGTGTTCCGGGTCAATTTGACCAGATTCATTGTTTGACGTCTCTTAAAACCAGCTAACCTGATTTTTTTCATTTTGACACTATATGACTTTTCCTAATTTGTTGGGATTAAATACGCTGCCTGGCCAAAAAAAAGTTGCACACTCTAATATTTAGTTGGAATGCCTTTAGCTTTGATTACGGCGCGATTTCGTCATGGCATTGTTTCGACAACCTTATGCAACGTCACAACATGTATTTCCGTCCAGAGTTGCATTCATTTTTGGCCGAGATCTTGTATTGGCGACAGGAGAGTCAATCCACTCCGTAAAGTCTTCTTCAGCACATCCCAAAGACTTTCAATGGGGTTAAGGTCAGGACTCTGGTGGCCAATTCATGTGTGAAAATGATTCCTCATGCTCCCTGAACCACTCTTTCACAATTTGAGCTCGATGAATCTTGGCATTGTCATCCTGGAATATGCCCATTGATGGGATAACCTGGTCATTCAGTACATTCAGGTACTCAGTTGACTTAATTTTATTGCTGCATAACGTTGCTGAGCCTAGACCTGACCAATTGAAGCAACCCCAGATCATAACACTCCCTCCAGAGGCTTGTACAGTGGGCACTATGCATGATGGGTGCAACGGTGACTTTTTTTTTGGCCAGGCAGTGTAGTAAACACACAATAAACAGAATGCTATGTTTTCAAAAGTCCTGTATCAACTTTGTGTACACAGGTGTTGTGTGGGGTCATTTGTGGGGTAGCTGTATGAAAATTTAAGAAAATATGCAAGCTTTTGTAGTTTTTATCTCAGATTTTTTTATGGGTAATTTTGGTGGCACTTTCCTATGCAACTTTTAAAGTTCACAAACACTCACTTACCTCAGGCTCTAAAATTAGATGTTTCATCACAGATATTTAATATTTAGGGATAAAAGGCTAGTCAATTGGGACAAAAGGTGACACAGAAAGTGTAAAAAAATTTCTATTAAGATAATTTTGTGTCAGTTTAAACTCTTGGGGTCAATTTGACCCCAAACATAAAAGGCATCATAAAATGTCGACATAATATGAGGGTTAATTAATCAGCAGAGCAGGGCACAGAGACTGAGCACACTAAAGTTAAGCAGAGCAACCGGCCTGTGGTGAAGCAGAAAAGCTACAAGGTTACTGGCACAAACCACATGGTGCCAGGGTCCTGCTCAACAGTTACCCAGTGCAGGGTCTTCATCTTCATGTTCCTGAACTCTATGGTCAGTAGAAAGTTACCTGCAGATTAAGGGAGAGCTTCCCATTCAGCCAGCACAAAGGAGCATACAAATCCACAATCACACCAGAACCAGTCAGAACCAGTTAAAGCGAGGCAGACAGCCAGGAGGAGGGCAGGGGCTGCATTTTTTTTTTACCAGTAAATATCTCCCATACAGAGGTGAAGACATAGTTAAACAATGCCGCTCTAGAAAATGAGCTTAATATTATCAAAATGTGACAAACTGAACATGACAATCTGTTGTGGCTCAGGTCACTGTAAGCCCAGGGTTCATATTCTTATCATATACTTATACAAGCACTTCTACTTCACCAGTGTAGAATTTGTGACGTTTTCTTGTTTGTTAATAAACGAGAGGCAACCTGAATTCTCTGAAAGGTGCTCATTTAACGTTGCCACATTTCCTTCGCTCCGGCCCATATTACTACAGCTTCATCACAACGTTACCCTTTCCTGCAGCCCCGGTGCTACCGTAAATCAGCGCTGAAAGTGAGCTGACCGCATTTCTTCATTACGTAATAACATAGCACCCGGCTGGGCGTGTCCACGCGTGTGCCTGCAGTGTGAATGAGAGAACGTGCGAGTTCTGTCCCGAGCCGAATCAAACACAGCAAAACTCAACCCTGTAAATTCAACTAACCAAGTACATTGAACTCTAATAGAGTACAGTTGGTCCCTATGTAAATGTAAACTCTGTTAAAGTTGATTTAATGATGGGAATTTTGGTGTGTACAGGCACACAAAATATACTCGCCCTTTGCACTCCCCTCTTCCCTCCATCAATCCTCACTGTTACTCATTACAACTGGGGTTGAGGAAGTAACCGTCTGTAATTAAAAGAGGAAATAACAGGAGTGGGTGTGCTTTTTTGAGGCTGGGACTCAGATGGCCTTGCCTGGGAGAAGCCTGGCGCAGGCTTCTGTGATGCACGTGTCATCAGCCCGGATCTTCAGGGAAAGTAGACGAGAGCCTTCAATCCCAACAGAGTGACAGATAAAGAGATACAAACTCAGAGAGGGAAATAAACTCGACAACACAGCGTGTCTTTTCTGGACGGCTTCTTAATTACTGTTCACTGCGCGCTCGCGCGTGAAGACAGGGCTCGTCGAAGCTTCGCGCAGACGTAAAATCCGTATGACTTCACCGACTCCCGTGCCAAAACCCTCAGAGGACGAGGCGTCAAATATGTGGAGTTCAACGAGGGAAAACTGCCGGCATGAGGGGCGACTGCGTGAAAAAGGTGTCTAACGAAAAGAAACGAGGGCAACGCGTCGCCTCAGACAGACACAGACGCGGACGCGCAGATGCCCCAAGACGCCCGCGTGGACGTAAACGTCGTGGAATTCTGCGGTACGTCCCCTCGGATAAAGGAGGCGATTTACACGGAAAGAGATGGAAAATAGTGCCTGGCCCGGGGCCTAGGTAACTGGAGGCTCGAACCCCGAGGCTGACAGTGACGAATGAGCTGGGGAGTCAACGGGAACCGAGGAACGGACCGCAGTCCTCCTCGGTCTGACGGGTCTGGAACGGGGGACGTTGTTTTAACGCCAGGTTTATTTCATCGGTACTGTAGTCAGCACGCCAGTGCAAGCCGAGTAGCTTCTCCCCTCCCAACCCGCCCGCCCGCATGACAAAATGACTCAGGTGTTGTCTTTATACACTCTTACATTGCGATGTTAAAACCACATCTTGGTGGTTTTGACTTGTCTCTTTTATAACATTGTTCCCCCTACACTGAATGCAATGCAGTTCATTTATTTTGGGAGCAAATCTTAGCTTCTGTGGTAATATTAATGCTAATTAGAATAAGAATAATAATAACAGATATTTGGTCAGTAATAAAACTACAACAAATTAGGCAATTACAATAATTATTAGAATAATTATTCTAATTGCTTGTTTTAGCTGGTATGTGAAGTGAATTTTTTTTGAGTGTAGCTGTCATTACCATTATTATTGTCCAGCAACTCACTGAGCATGTGCAACTGAGTCTCATGTAAAAACATGTCGGGCTCCCTGCTTCCGCCTCGCTGGGAGGTCAACCTGAATCATTAGCCTGCTGATGAAACAACGTACCGGACACAAAAGGCTGCAGGCACTACTACTGAATGTTTTGCAGCCGCGTGTTGCACATGCGTCCACAAGGTGGCGGTGTTGACCACTGTGTGTGAGACTGTGGTGCCCAGAGATCAAGAGGGCAGGCCACTGGAAGTTCCCTACATAAACAACCTGCCCGACACTAGCAGGGTCCTGACATTCTTCAAAGCCTGGGGGTTGTAGATTGGGGATGGGGGGGGGGTTGTTGGGGGTAGGGGGGTAGGGGGGTTGGAGGTAGGGGCGCGTTATTGAACTCAGAGTCATCAGACTAAATTTTACAGATTGGCCCGAGTCCTCCCATACACATGCCGTGAAGGCCCAGGATTGTTTAGGTCTGGGTCTGGCTGGGTGGTAAGAGCACAGGCCCTGGAGTGGAAACGGCCTCTATATCAGACACATACACGCGCACACACACACACACACACACACACACACACACGCAAACACAAGCACACACACGCAAACACAAGCACACGCACGCATACACACACACACTCACGCATGAACACACACACACACAAACTCACGCACGCACGCGCACACACAAACTCACGCACGCACACACACACACACACACACAAACAGGCATACTGCGGAGCCTAGGGGTTGCGGTGAGGAAAGATGGGGTCAAGTTGGATGGGAAAGTACAGGAGCAGTCCAAGTTGTCTCTAATCACTTTGGCTGCACTAATATGATTAGATATACTGCACATTCAATCCTGAGGGACAAAATCTATTATGGAGATTAAAAAATGAAAAAAAGGAGGGGAGGGGCGCCACGGCCTCCTCCACTGAGTACAGTAAGCTCATACGGGTTCTGTCAGTTGGGAAGGAGGGGGCTTCACGGCCAGTATGGGGTGCATTCACAAATTGGAGGAGCTAAAAAGATCAAATGGTAAATTATTCAGAATTTCTCATGAATTGGAACTTGTAACTCGGAACTGCATATCTATCTACAAATAGCTACATGAGCATTTGCCATTATAATGTGGCTATTCAGTGCAGACACTTCCTGCATTTTCAAGCATGTTTGAAGTAACAGAACCGGATATGGATATAGCCGTTTTATTGCCTCATACTATGGATGCTAGTAGAAAAAAGGAATAAAACAAAAAAACTTAAGTCTCCTTAGAGGGCGAACCATCCTATTCAAAACACAAACTTCACATTTTTAGCACTTTTTTTATTATTTCAACTGTTTCCAGTGCAAACAATGAAAGAGCGATCAGTGTTGTCAGTGACAGTCACAGGCTCTCTCCAAAACCTCTTAATTATGGGATATGTTATGTACAACACAGGAGATTATATCTCCCAACTTAGAGTTCCTTTATTTTTCCCATGGTTCTGCTACTGTACATCTCACAGATTAGTAAGTCTGAATATATATTACAATATAACATTATATAGGATATGTAAATCCAGGCCTGCCTTATATCTCCTATACAAAGGCATCCCACAACTCAAGGCCTTCAAAACTTTAAAGCCGCTCAAGGCTTTATTTTAAAAATGTCAGATCACAGCCCTTTCAAGCAAGGCTCAAAATGGGTGACCTTCTGCTTTAAGGAAAATTAGCTCTTGGCTCCCATTGTGAATCTTAGTGAACTCCAGTGGGTTCCTGTGACAGTATAAACCCTTGTCTGTAAATTTGTTACACCTGGGAGAGCTGGGCAGGTCCACGTCCTAGAAAAAACAAGGCAAAAACCCCAAAGCCCCCCAGTGCTGCTCTTGGCAGGGCTCCAGACCCGAAACAAACCCTCTTGTACCAGAGTCTCTGGTACAAGAGCCTTCTGCTTGCTGAACCTCAGTCAAACCCATCTCATCTCA
The DNA here is from genome assembly GCA_029718625.1 of Synaphobranchus kaupii. Lineage (NCBI taxonomy): Eukaryota > Metazoa > Chordata > Actinopteri > Anguilliformes > Synaphobranchidae > Synaphobranchus > Synaphobranchus kaupii. The sequence goes on along the minus strand of CM056381.1, from coordinate 76,258,571 downwards.
TGGTCCTAAATTCTCCACTCGTCAGAGCAAGGCTTCCTGAAATCCTACACTTTGATCAGAAAACGCGTAAGGCAGGGTTGTGTGGACACTGGACAGAGTTAGAGATCAGCTATCTCTCGCTGAATTCTGAGGCGCTCTATCTAGCTAACGCTAAAATGCGACGCGTAACCGTGCTTGAATGGGCTTCTGTTATTTTTGCAGGTTATTCGGGAGAGTGTCGAATTAACACCTCTGCAAGGCCGCTGAAAGGGCTCCTTCATTGAAAGAAATGGCAGGAAACGACATTAAAACATTAACAAAAACCGGGCGGCCGCGGGGAAATAAAAGAAAAAACATTCCTGAGATTCCGCTCCGAGAGCCGCGATCCGACGAAACGTCCCTCCGAGGTGACGCAGGAATGCGAAGCTCATGAATAACCGTAAAAGTCACGCCTTGACGGGAGCTGCCTGAGGACATATGTCCGTCAGTTAAAGCTGCACCGCTAATATGCACGTCTGACGTTCCTTTAGGTAGGACTAGTTAGAACTACCCCAGAAAAACTACTCTGGACTCAAACCACACCTTCACTCATCCAGTCCATTATGTTATTTTCTTAGCGTCAGCAGATGGTCACCAGAGAAAAATAACATAGTTTTGCATTAGAATCTATCAGTTCCTCAGGATATTTATGAATAAGGTCCAGGCCAGAATAATAAAAGCATAATTTTTAATTATGAAGGATTCTTGGCTGCAATCCATTACGGTTTCCAATTAAACCCACCCCCTCCCCTTTGCAGTGACACAAGAAGGCCTCCCTCCCCAGAGTTAGCACCTACCCACCTACCCAGGACCTGGGGACTGGACCCCAGCCAGGCTGACGGGACATGACCCCATCACCTCCACCTCTGGCCCAGACAGAAGCCACGGTTGGGAGGGGGGTGGCGGTGGCGGGTGGTGGCGGGCCGGGTGCTCGGTTATCACGCGCAGGGCCGTGTAGAGTTATGGTCCCACTCCACCCCCCCGGGCCCAAGCAGCACTGATTTAATGGGACGTGGAGTTTAAGTTCTTGGCCACCTGCTGGCAATGCATGCCAGGCTGAAATCCCTGGGAAGATGAAACTGCAGCCACAGCATTCCTGCTGCTCAGTCCTAATGCGCAGGAGTGATGTGCCACTCAGACTATGGAGGCAGGGGTGTGTGTGTGTGTGTGTGTGTGTGTGGGGGGGGGGTGAATCAGGTGGTGTCGGGGGAGGCATGTGACAGACTGAAGGTCAATTTAATCCTGAACGCCGAGCTACGAGCGCAACTTCTGCCGTTCGGTTTCTGAAGTGACATCCCGGTAGAATGTCACTGGGAGAACCCCCCCCCCCGCCCCCCGCCTGCCCCGCCCCGCCCCAAGGGAGCCCCCGTGCTCTTCCGCAGCCTTCCCCTTTCTTTATACTTCCTTTTCTGTCCTTTTATTCATTCTATTTGTTTCACCTTTTATTTAACCGGGAAGGTCAGCCGGAGAATTAATGTTTCATTTGTAGAGATGACCTGAGGGGGTAAGACAGATGGGGAATGTGAGAGATTGTGTAGCTGTAACTGTTGGTGGTGGGGCGGGGGCGGGGGGTGGGGGTGGGGGGCATAGCCGGAGGTAGAGTAAGAAGAGTCAGTCAATTAATTTCACCAGGACAGGGGGGCTAATGTCCCTACTGTTCTCATAAGCAGGACCATTGACCACTTTGACCAAAGTGAATCAGGACATAATTTTAATGCCCCAGCATCCTGCCCTTGCTTGACTGAGAAGAAAGACTGCCCCCTACTGGCACACCATACCACTCCCTCTCCTCACAGTTTGTTTTATGCTTAATGCTGTTTACGTGTTTCCCGCACAACTACAGTAAGCTACCCAGCTTTGTGCACAAAACACAGCTGCAACTTGTGCCAACTCTATTTCCTGTACGGATGGATTTGCGTGGGAAACATATTGATGAAAAAGCAGAGATGAGCCTCATTTGGCCTCCATCACATGCGGGTTTCCCTGGAGCAGAGAGCGAGTCTCTTTCAGTCTGACACCCTGATCGACCCTGATTCCACATCACGAGGAGGTCAGTGAAGGGCGCTTACAGATTAAAGCAGGTTAAAGCTTTCTTCTCCTCATGCCCAGAAATCAGGCAGACCAGAATGAGAGAATTACTGGCACCACCCATAAGGGAAGGACAAGGCAATACCGGAGAGTAACACAGAATGGGGCAGAACATTGAGGTGTGCAGTGAGTGTAAGTTTTCATGTGTTGCTACTGTCTATATGATAACTGTGGGAATTACCCAGTAAAACCTGCAGAGAGAGGAGAATATGTATGTATGTGTAACTATGAGTGTGTGTGTGTGTGTGTGTGTGTGCGTGCGTGTGTGTTTGTGTGTGTCTTTCAGACGTGTCATAAAATCTTATTTGCATGACAACAGCCTTTAGCTTTTCTGGACCCACTCTTTCCCAAAAAGATCTATGGCCGTGCTCCCAAAATCCATGGCAACCACTGCTCAAACTCTGAGGGCTGTGTGGGGTGTGTGTGTGTGTGTGTGGGGGGGGGGGGGGTGTGTGGGGGGGTAGGGTGGAATAAAGTCCATCTTTGTTGTTGTTGTTCATTTTTTTTTCATTCAACAAGGGGTGGGGCTATTGCCACGGTGACCAGTTCAAGTCAAGTCCTCAGTTCAACCTCTACTCAAGCCCTGATAAATAGCCATTATACTCTAGCCTATGAAAAAGGAAGGGGGGAAAATAGCTCTCTCTCCCTCGCGACCAGATCCGTGTTTCTCTCGTTAAAACGCCTCGCTTGTTGGTAGCCCCTCCCCTGGTCCTGTGGGTCTCCATCCAGCCCCCACCTGCTGCACTTATCCGGCTGGCAGGCAGAGCCATACCATCCCCGGGGGTTTAATCCTGTGGCACAATGGCTGTACGCAGCCAGGGCTTTATATGGGCTTTGATCCTGCAACGTGCTGGATAAAGGCGAGAGCAGATTTATGCTTGCAAAAGGGATAGTGTGGCACTGGCTGTGTTCTGCGCCCACTGCCCAATGTTAGCGGTCCCCCAACAAGAATTACGAAAGAGGGCAGTCAACAAATGCCATCCATTTCTCCAGTTCTCAGGCACCTTGATCCGTGACACAACTGAAACCCCACCGTCAAGGATTTAAACCCACAAAACCCTACGGTGTGCAGTCCAGTCCTCTGACTTAGTGGCCCTCAGCCCTGGTCCTGGAGAGCCACAGAATCTGCTGGTATTTGTTGTTACTCAGCAAGTAATTGATAAAGCAGTTGGTTAAACAGTTAACCTCGCCTGGCCTGGTGTCAAGTGTCCTAACTGGTCGCTGATGTAAAGGTGAACATTTAAAAATGAAAACGCGTGTGAATGAAACAGGGCCAGGGGCTGTGAACTGCTACTCCGAGCACCGCTCTGCGGTAAAACCGAGTGCTTTCAGGCGACGCTGCGCCTTCACGTACTGTTTGAGAAACGCGCCGCTCTTCTGCAGAGTTCAAGCTGTCCTGACGCGTGACGACCGTGTTGTTTTCATAAGAGTCTCGCGCTACAATTTGCGCCTTTGTTCTTTACGACATTCATCTTATTCTCATTTGGTCTCCCTCGTATATCTCGCCCTCGGTCTCGTCGCTTCGTCCGTCGCTAACCAGAGTCAGGCTTCCTTTTTTTTTCTTTTTTTTTTTAAAAGAGACGGCTCTGAGTTTCCCTCCATAAGTCAGTTCCGGACCCCCGCTCCCGCGGGCCCCGGCGAGAACAAAGGCAAAGGCTAAGGGGTGGAAATGTCACCCGCGTGTGCCCTGTACCCGGCTGGCAGCGCGGAGAGGCGGGCCTCTAAAGAGAGGGCACTTCAAACGGGTTCACGCGGCCGGCCGAACCGCGCGAGGCGCCCTCAGAGCAAACGGGCCGGCCGATCGGAATCCCCCCCCCCCCCCCCCCCGGACGGTCCTCGCGCGCTCTCCCCGTCGGAATGTCGCAGTTACGTTACGCCGCGCTCTGATGTGGCGCCGCGTGAAAGCTCGCCTCTGTGCGCCCCGCCGCACTTGGCAGACTCGCAGAGCGGAGGAAACCGCTCCTCGACGAGCAAGCCTCTGCGCTTTGAGCTTTTGTGGATTTAACAGGTCGCTTCCACAGACATATCCACTCATATATAATATATGAACTCGTATTTAACTCGTATATATGTGCAAACACACACGTAAATGGAAGAAAGCAGATATCTGGTTCCCTGATCTCTGAGGACTGCACCTACACATACAAAGGCTACCTAGTTTGCTGTATTCTACAAGAAAGTGTAGAATTTCGCCACTGACACACATGCCGTAAACAGTGTGATCTATGCCCTGTATTTAATTGTGATGCAAATAAAGATGATAACTTTGCACTTTGTATTGGCGCTGAGTAAAGTAAGGGGGCCAAACAGGTGAGACGAGAGACATCCCACAGAACATGATACCCAGCTCGGGAAGTAACATTTATTAACAATTGATTTTAAAAAGTAAGCCAATAAATGGTGTACAACATTGGTATTAACCTCAACCGAAACAACACACTTACAACACACTACACAGAACCATGCAACAAAGTTGGAAAAAACTGCACATTTGAATCGTGCCCCTGTTCATCTTTACCCTTACACAATATACAATTGTGCGAAAAAAACATCTCAACCTACCACCCCCCCCTCCTTCTCGGCACAGCCCGGGACTGTCAGTTCCAGTACCAGGGTGGCACCCAGACGGGACCCAGCCGAAAACCAGCAGCACTTACGGGAACCGGACGGAGTTCAGACGGAGCTCTCATCGCAGTGTTATGTGCTAGCCCTCTCTGTTGGGGACGGGTGTGGACCCAGCACTCAGATGCAAGGCCAGAACTGGCATGCCACTGATGACATTACATCACGCGGTGCGGTCATCATTACCAATAACTTGGACCTGGGCTTGTCTGGATTTGGAGACACTGTAAACAGTGCAAACCTCCACAGCCAGGAACGGAACTCCTGAACAATAACCATTTATTAAAGGTTTTTTTCCCCGCTGTAAACGTGTTTGTATGCCTACCTTATAATGAAACTTATTCATGCATTCCGTTATTTCAACAATTCTGAAATAATATTGTATATCATAAGAAAATGGAAGAAAAATGTCTTTGTGCTGCCCCTAACGGTTGAAATTTCCTTTCTGCTCCCTATACTGCCCCAGCCCCAATCGTGATGTCAGAGTACCTCTTTGGAGGTACCTCTACGTCATATGGATACT